>JAKSZT010054487.1:7081184-7397987 GCA_026826555.1 Tolypeutes matacus | reverse complement strand
GGTAAAGACAAATGAGTTCAAGTGGCTAAGAGACTTCAAAGAGAGTCGGGAGGTCATCCCAGAGGTAACTCTTACGCACACCTCAGTAGGAGCTCATAGAACATCTAAGTGCCTATCACCCCACTCAGTGGGGTTCCTAAACATGTGTTCTTAATTTTAATCCACATGCCTGTGGATGTGAACCCATTGTAAATAGGATCTTCTGAGGATGTGCTTTTTAGTTAAGGGGTAGCCAATTGAAGCAGGATGAGCCTTAATTGGGATTAGCAGGGGCTTTATAAAGAGAAAGCTAAAGGAAGGAGCCAGAAGCCAGAAGAGGGCATCGTCCTGTGAGGAGAGGCAGGGATTCGAGCCCAGGAACACCGAGTTTGACAGGCAGCCAGCAGGAGAAAGCAATCCTTGCTCCTATCTTGATTTTAGATTATTCTAGCATCAGAACTGTGAGCCAATAATTTCTTGTCATTCAAGCCAAAACCTATAGTGTGGCATTTGTCTTAGCAGCCTGGCAAATATCGCAATTTATAATAGGAAGTATTGGAAACAGTTGAATATTTACTTATAAGGGACTAATTAAATAAAGTATACTACATATATAAAAAGAAACACTAATGTAGTCATTGTAAAAGATGAGGCAAATCTATATGGGTTGACATTGAGATGTCTACCAGTTACAGTAAATGAGAAAGGAAGATTAATTAAGCATAATATCCCAATTAGGGAAAATGATGTCTATAAAGGCATTAGAATATCCAAAAGGATACTTACTAAATTATGTTACGTAGTAGGTAGAGAGGATTCTAGGATTTGCCAGGGTTATAATTTTATAATTGTCATCATGATCATCATCATCATCATTATCATCATCATTTTGGGGGCACAGGGGGGCACATTTCAGACACTAAGCTAGGCAATTTACAAATATTACCTCATTAAATCCCTCTGACAACTCTGTGTGTTAGGTATTATAATTCAGAACTTATATATGAAAAAAGTAAGGTAGAGAAAAGTAATTTTCCTATCGTCTCACAGCTAATGTGTTGGAGAGCTGGACTCAAACAGAAATGCCTGATTTGAAAGCTCACACGCTTTCCAAAACACCATAACTGGATAATAAATATTTCTGGGCCTCAACAAAGTAAGTTTGTAATCTAAGTGCATGTTGAGGGGGTGGTGAAGGAGGGAAAAAATACATACAACTAATAGTGGTGATGGTGATAATATTGATAAAAGTTACTAAAGCTTATATTATCTAGCAACTATGTGGTAGTACTGTTATTATCCCCACTTCACAGAAAAGAAAATCAAGGCCCAGAGAGGGTGAGAAACTTTCTCGGAGTCTCTCAGTTTCAGGACCTTTATGTTAAGCTACTCCACTTACACTGCCTCTGAAAGGAGCATAAGAAAGGAGCATAAGAAAGGAGCCAGTGAACTTTCATGAGGGCTCAAAGACAATATTACTTCCAAGGAGGAACTTATAAGCTTTCCGAGGGAGGGACCTTGTCTGCCTGTTTCCCCACAGTGTGTCCAGGGCCCAAAACAAAGCCTGACAAATAGAAAGAAGCCATGCAATAAATGTTTGTTGAATGAATGAATGCATCTCCTGGAGGGGACGTTCCAACAGGACCTTGCAGAACTGGTAGACTTGAGCCATGGGTAGGTATGTTGGGTGAAGAGATACATTCCAAGCAGAAAAACTATGTGAGCTAAAGCTCTGAGGCTGTGAAGGACAGGTCCTAGAGAGGTAACATAAAGAAGGTGTATTTAACTGGATTTTAAAGTGCATGAAAAAGGGGAGCAGATGTGGTTCAAGCAGTAGAGCACCCGCCTCCCACATGGGAGGCTCCCAGGTTCAATTCCCAGTGCCTCCTAAAAAAAAAAAAAAACCCAGACAACTAGCATACAAAAAACAAACAAACAAAAAACGAGCAGACAGTGAGCAAAAAACAACAAGCAAACAAACAAGGGAGCCATCTCAGGAGGCGGGGGGTTGGAAATAAAGTATATGAAAGGGGATAAGGAAGATAAGTGTGGAAAGTTAGGTTAGAATCGTGTGATAAAGGGCTATAAATGGCAGGCAAAGAAGCTTGGATTTCAGTTGGTAAACAAGAGGGATTTGCTATGATTTTTTTTTTTTTTTTTTTTTTTTTTTAAAGATTTTATTTATTTATTCATTTATCTCCCCCTTGCTGCTTGTGCTCGCTGGGTCAGCTCCCGGGGCCTCCCATATGGTAAACGGGAGCCCTACTGATTGAGCCACAGCCGTTTCCCATGCTATGATTTTGTAAACAGTAGGTTGACAGACACAGAGCTGGACATTAATTAGCAGCCAGCTGGAAAAATGGAAGGAGAGAGAAACTAGGAATAGGAAGCTCAATTAAGAGTATTGTCTAATAGTCCGGATGACAGACCATGAAAATCCAAGCTAATGAAGTTACAGTGATGATGGAGAGGAGGAGAGGGATGCAAAAGGTATTGAGAATGTAGAATTGGTTTAAAATAATAATAAAGTCTCTTTGAATATGGCTTATAAGTAGGTTTAAAATAAAAATGGCTGCAGATTCTTTGACACTCCCTCCCATTGAGAGATGACGTCTCTGTCCCCTCCTCTTGAACGTGAGCAGGCTCGTGGCTGCTTCAACCTAGAGAGTTGGCAGGTGAGACAACTTCCAAGGTGTCTTTAGGCCATAAAGTCCATGCAGCTTCCACTGGGCTAGAGGTCTGACTACCCTGAGACCCGCATTCTGGTGAGGCCACGTGGAGGTACTGCAGTCGACAGTCCCAGCTGAGGCCAGCCAGCCCCACCAAAGCACCAGCCTTGGAGAGTGAAGGGCCTTAGACCTTCCAGATCAGTCGATCTGCCATTAAGTACCAACAGGTGACTTCAGGCAGAGCTCCTGGAAGCAGAAAAATTGCTCAGCCAAGCCCTTCACAAATTCCTGACCCATAAGATTGTGAGCCATGTTAAAACTGTTGCTTTTGTAAGCCACTAAGTTTGGTAATTTACTACACAGCCACTGATAACTGGAACATGGGGCATAGTATAATTTATCACCAAATCTGGTTATCGTCACCCAAACCAGGACAGTTTGGGAAGTGCAATTATGCCGGGAAATCCCATCTATAAGCTCCTTGAGATGAGGAAATATTTATTTTGTTCATTATTGTATCACCAGCACCCAACCCTGTAGCAGCAAACCTTTATTGATTAAATAAATCAGGTTTCTTTTTCTTTCTTATTATGGTATAATTTACACAAAGTTCGCAACTCTTACAAGTACAATAGATGAAAATTAAAATATAGTAGAACACGTAACCACCACCCAGATCAAATTAGAGAAGATTTCTCTCTCTCCCGAAGTTTCCCTTGTGCCCTCTCCCAGCCTAGAACCCCAAAGGTGACAATTATTTTGATCCCCAACACCATAAATTGGTTTTGTCTATTGTTGAACTTCATAAAATGGAGTCATACAACATGTACTTGCTGAAAGTATGTCTTCTAAAAGTCATCAATGTTATTGTGTGTAGCCATAGTTCTTTTTCACTGCTATGTAGTATTCCATCCTATACATATACCATGATTTACTATCCATTCTACTGTTGATGGAGATTTGGCTTAATTACTCTTTGGGGCAAGTATGCTATAAAATTTTTTGTACATATGTTTTCATCTAGCAGCTGACAACTCAATAAGGTCCTGTTTTAAATAAAACAACATTTGAAAATCACTAGATCATTAATTCATTCACTTTATCAATTTTCGGGAAGAATACCTTAACTTTGCCAACATTTAGCAAATGATTATGAATTTACCTATTATTTTTTCACTTAGAGGCACTTTTTTTAACTCAGAAGGGGGAAAAGGAAATTGTAATGGTATTATTTTCAATAAGTCTTTGCCAATATAACATTATCCCAAGTTAATTATTAAAGGATCCTACTTCCGCTTTCAAGAATGCCCCTGTTTGAATTGTAGGTTTTATGGTTACCCTAGTTTCTACGCTCTAGGACAACACACCATATTGAGATTCAGGCTGAATGAGAGAGGCCTTTCTTTTGTAAAACGGAAGAACTATGATAATGGCAGTGGAGGTGCTTTGCCTGTGTGTTCTCAAGCAGATAAATTTTAGGAAAGAGTATATGTAGAGATGAAAGATCCCTTAAAATGTTTTTATCTGTGAACCACTTGGAAAATCTTTGTCTTGTCCCTAGAAGTGCATGGACCCCAGTTAGATGACCGCTGGCTTATTTCACCCAACGTGGAGCTTTCATGGAGATCAGACAATCAAGTTGAATAGTTTTGAGAAACTAAACTAAGGGGTTGCTTAGGAACTTGAAATAATTAATTATGGATAAAAAGTGCCCTAATATAAGAGCTTTTGTTTAATCATTATACTTTTCAAAAATTCGTTTGTTCATTATTTACAAATATTTCTAAAGCACCTGGTATGGATTAGGCATGGCAATAGACTCTGAGAAGTCATTTCCCACGCTCTAGAAGTTTAAAGTCAATGGAAAATGCTAGGCACAAATAAGGAGGATTGAAGGAGCCAAGAGCCCTGCAGAAAGAATTCTATGAAGAGACCTGGTAAATCTCAAGGGAAATTTTTGTTGCCTTTGGTTTACAATTTAAGGAAATTATATGTATCACATTCAAGTCTCTATATGAGTATATGTTAAATGGTACTTTATTAATCAGAGTTGTCATTGCTAAAAAATACTGAACACTATTGACTTAATGTGGATCCCAGATCTAGCAATATTTTATTTAGCATACTGTTTGCATTTCTATGATGGTCTCTAATTATGTAATGCCTCTCTGAGACTTGAGGAATGCATTAGAATTTTTCACCTCTTAATTTTGAAGTAAGGAGCACGTCTAAGTATTTCACATATTAACACTTAAAACCAAAGCCATGGCATTTTATTTAAATTTACAAGTTATGATCCTTCACAGAGCCATAAACAGAACTCTGGTTCATTAAATTGGTAATGACTCTTCCCTGCTGAGAACATTTATTTCTATTTAGTTGTAAGCCACAGGTTCATTCCTACACATAAGCAAAGAGGACTCAGATGGATTGTTATCTGAGGTTTGCCAAAAGGGTTATCTGTCCCAAAATAGCTGCACCCTTTAGCCTATGGAAGTATAAGGGGTAACCAACATTGCATCATTGTGTTTCCAAGAGACAATGGTTCTGAAATTCCCTAACACACGTCTGGCACAAAAATGTTTATAAAATTTGAATTGGGGAAAAATGTGCTCTAAAATTGCAAATTTATTAGGAGACCTACATATTAAGCTTTTATCAATGTAAATGAGCTTGCATTATCATTTTAACTGTCTGATTACCTAAAAATGACCCAAGAGAAGATGATAATAGCGCTTTTCTTAAAACATCTCTTCCATAATGCCACAACTCTGATTAGAAAATTTAGGAGGAAACTGGGTCTGTTCAAAGGTATTGGAAAAAATCACCAATTATAAATGCTCCATAGACCCACGGCTGCTCTCTGAACTTCCTTCCTTCACCACCCCACATCCCACACCCTAAGAGCTAGAGAATAGCAAAGATGTTTTGCTCTCATGAAATGTTTTACTCATCCCTTGGTAATATCTGCTTTGTGGATTATGCTGAGATGGATTCCTGATGATATCTGGGCTCCGTGTGGGAAAGGCTGCTGGGATCTATTAATAATGTCTGCCTTGGGCATAGGACAGAGCAGAGACAAGACAGTGATGTTTCTGGCAAGGAAATTTTCAGTTGGGTAAATTTCAGAGTTCAGGAAGTTAGAACCATCATCTCTCTTGTAAATGAGATTAGAATATCAGATGGATCATTTGATGCTCCACCATTCTCTTTCTTTGGGTGAGTCATCCAACAAACTGTTCATTCACTATAATTAGTCTGGATATTTTCCTTTTTAAATAAGTCTGAAAAATATATTTTTAATGGAAAAAATCTAAAAATTGATTTAGGTGTCTTATATTTTTCTAACTAAAGACATGCCAGTCCGAAAAAATACAATCCCATTATTCATTGCGACTAATGAAACCACCAGTTCATCAGATGAAAACAACCTGTCACAAGAGCTATTGGATGAGCTGTCCGGTTACGTTCCTAGGCATCACTCAGGGGAGTTAGGGACTTACCCTCTGGAGCCAGCCACCTGGTTCCCTCCTGTGTCTGGCTGGGTAACTTTAGGGAAGTTGTTTGATTGCTCTAAGCTGTGTCTTTATTTTAAAATGGGTATTATAATTCTGTCTGTGCAGAGTTGTCTTGAAGAAAAATTGAGATAATCCCTGAAAAGTATTTCACACAGGGTATGTGTTCAATATATATTAGGTATTATGATCACAGGGTAGAGAAACCTAGGAGATTTATTTATTTTTTTACCTCATTCAAAAGCCAAACTGAAATATAATTAACTTAGCTTTACAAATTATTTCACATTTCCACATCTCTCCTCCACGATCACACACAATTGATTTCTGATAATGTTTTAAAAGTTTAAGTGTATTTATGTTTAAGAAAGTTCTGCAAGTGGAAAGCTCTATAAAATCCAGATAATTAAGTCAAAATAGGATAGACAATGAATATTTTTAAAATCTCTTTAATTCTTTTCTGGGTGTAAACATAGCCTTAAAATACACAGGTTAATTTTTTTCACATTAGCTGAGACTATAATGGTTGGAAAGATTCCATACAGGTTCAGAATTTCTCATAGAAATTCTAAGATTCCAGGGTTTTCACAGAGGTAAGCAGAGCTCTTAGGAGACTACCATTACTTAAAAGGGAAAAACTACGTTTAAAAGTAACTGCTCAGGGGAGCAGAAGTGGCTCAAGTGGTTAAGTGCCCGCCTACCACATGGGAGGTCCTAGGTTCAGTGCCTGGTGTCTCCTGAAAAAAAAAAAAAAACAAAGAAAAACAAAAAGCAAAACAAATGAAGAAACTAACTCAGGGAGGCCATGTGGCTCACTGGTTGAGTGCCAGCTTCCCACATGGGAGATCCTGGGTTCAATCCCCCATCACTAGTTGCTTAAAAAAAAAAAAAAAAAAATTAACTAAAAGTAACTGCTCAGACACCTGTAACTCACACTTTGACATTCTAGGGCCTCTTTGTCTAACCCTCTCTATAATTGTGAACTGGTTGAATGATGGATTAATCTATTTATCATCTTAGGATATTTATGTATAACTCCTCCTTTCTGGCCTAATGATCACTACCTACATTTACAATTTGGAAGGATTCTCCAGGAGAATTAAATGCAAATATTAGTGTCTGATCATACTGCTTTATATAAAATAGGTTTACCTGAATTACAAGTGCTGCAGCTTTTATAGAACAGAAGTTTCCATACATTTTGTGGCATAATTTTTTAAATGTTAACTTGGTTCTTGTATTCATGTATGTTTCTTAATCATAAAAAAACCTTCATTTGCCTTTTCAAAGCTCTAATTTATTTTTCTTCAGAAGTAATATCCATCATTTCACTAAAAACTAGATAACTCTTGTTTAGAAATTAAGGAATCTGGTTCCATTAATTTTGATGATATCTTGATCTGTGTTGGAAAGTGGGTTTTCCAGAGTCAGATGCTGAGATGGAAATTGGGTGCAAAATATTTATTAGGGACCCACACCTGTGAATGCAGGGACAGGAAAGGAGGTTTGGGTATAGAGAAGGAAGTAGAACTGCAAAATGTGGGCCAGACAAATCCTCGGCCAACCCAGCAGGAAACTGGAGCAAGGCTGACCATCCGAGTTTCCCACGTCAGGCTAAGGCTGGGCTTAGTCACCATGCAGGCTGCTGGGGATGGCGTCTTCTCAGCCAAGTGCCTCTCGGCAGCTGAGATGGATCCTAAGGTGGCTGATGGCCAGACCACTTGCCGACTGTGCTGCCTACAGCTGTGTGGCCCATCCACCCTTGAAGGGGGAACCAAGCTGTGTCTACCACCATCTGCCTCTTGATGCACTTGAAAACCAGGGGTCTCCAAAGTGAGGTGCATGAACATGATTGCCTAGAGGCAGGAAAATAACGTTAAGGACTTCTATTTGCATTTACCTTGTACTTCATCTTTTTAACTAAGTCTACCTGTGATGTAAACTATACACAATTTATTACTTGCAGGGACAGTTGTAGAAATTCACTCCCTCCAAAAGGAGGTCCGAGCAGAAGCCAGGGGTCAGCTCGTATAGCTTTGTAGGCCGTGGGAAGAGGACATTTTGTTGTCTCTGAGCCAACTTGGAACCCACTGGATGATAAGCATGTAAACATATATTGGAGTGAGGCTTATAATACTGTATTAATAAAGTTACAAGATCAAAAAGTTTAGAGACAACTGATGAGAGAAGTTTGGGGCTTGAGCAAACAGAGTCCAGAATCTTTAGATAGTCACTGTTTCTTACTTCTCAGCCAAAAACTCACATAAAATTCCTATCATTTGGCTTGCACAAAAACAAAACAAAACATTAAGACCAAAATTAAAACGTGTAAAACCCACTCTTGGCAGAAGAGCAGACATTTAAAAATAAAATAGTAATAAAACTAAATAGCATCTAAATTCTTTTAAATTAACACAGCATTGATTAGAAGAGAGGCACCTCTCCTAAACTCTCATTTTCTTTAGTTCTCAAATACAAAAACCCAAATCGGTAGGCATTTAGGGAAAACCTGAGATGACCTGCACAGCATCACCCCACTTTTTGGAGACTGGTGACTTCAAAAACTGCATGCCAAAAACAGCCCTGCACAATGATAACAAAAAATAAATAGGATCAGACAGTCCTATTAGACACGGCTCTCGTCTGGGTAAGTTCACCTACTGAGTGAGTCTCAAAAGACACAAGTGCACAAATAAACTTTCCAAAGGCCTCTCTAGTTGTTTTTGTACTAAAAGCCAAGCCATCTTTTTTTCCATCCAGTTCCTTTCAAACAATAGAGTTCCTGAGTCAGATTGAAAGCATATCAGAGATTTCTAAGAGACATTGGGAAAATATAAACATTAGATATCATGATGAGCTTTTTTCAAAACTATGAAAGACTGCTCTGATTAACCAATTTATAAATTAAGTTCAGCACAGGAGTTAGATTTACCCCACCAGAAATCAAGAAGAGTTGAGATTAACAGAAAGTAGCCTGGAGATCTGCTGACCCCTGCGATTTCCCCAAATGCAGGAAACTCGACTGCATAATTTGTGTTGGTGGGGGACTGCGTCCGTGCTTTCCCCTGATTCTAAAAAAAAAAAAAAAAGAAAGAAAGTAGCCTGTGATGGGATTCCAGAGGGAAGCGGAGGCAGGATTTTCTGCCAGCAGTCTCAACGTCCCAAGAGTTGACCTGCCTTTTCAAAGAGCAGCAACAATGAAAGAAAGCACTGATAAATTGGGTTTCTAAGACTTTACTAGCATTTATTTCCCATGTGCTTTTTGGAAACCCAGCTAGCTTCAAAAAGTCATCTGAACAGAATGCTATCAGGGAGGCTTTACCACTTATGAAGATCCAGGTGCCCGGAAAGTGCCTAGAGTTATTGAAATCATTGTGATAATAAAGTCGCGTGGAGGTCTCCTAGGGTGCGGAGCTGGATTTGCTATTCTCCGTGCTGCCAGATGCAAAGCCAAATGTCCCCTGTTCATAAAAAATGCATCCAGAGTTGCCCCCATATTCATAAACAATATTTGCATGCATGAATTTCCAATTTCTCGTAACAGTAGAGCTGTGATGAAGTAGCAAAACTACTCTCCTAGATCATGGTTAAAAGCAGATACAACCCCTACAATTAGCACCTACCACTTCCTTGAGATACGGGACTTTTTGTTTTGTTTATTTCAGGATTAGGTTGGCACGGTGTGGGGAAAACAGTGTCAGCCCAAAATATGTGGTCAGTTCAGTTCCCCAAGGCCCAAGGACAATCAGCTCGTGCACAAAAAGATAGATTATTTAGCACTGATGATTGTATTATGACCAAACTGTTCTGATCTGTTCTGGAAGAGCAGCTAAAGTTAGAAGAAACAAGTCAAGTCACAGATGGTCATGAAATAAAAGATTTTAAAACTGGCCTGAGAGCATCCTTAGATATCAAAACAAATGCACTAGGGCTTGTAATGTGAAATTCAGCCAGCTCCCATGCCTTGGGCCCCAGCCAAGGGGTTTTCAAAAGCAACACAATGGAACAGAGTCTCACGCAGTAGTGTCCCCAAGCCTAAATCCTAAAGACCAGGACAACACCCAGATATGGTTACTCTAGGTCTAGAGACTGGCTCACATTTTCTATACCAAAGTGGTCAGGGTACCTTCTATCCACTTTCTAATGGTCACACTTAATATAATATGTTCCATAACAGTAATGTCATTTATTATATATTTTGTTTTACTCTGTGCTAAGCTATAAAGCAATGTGCTAAGCACCTTTAAGTCGATTGTTTTTTTAATTCTAAAAAAAAAAAAAAAAATCGTGAGGCAGGTCCTATTATTATTTCTATTTCTCAGATGAACAAACTGATACCTAGAAAGGGCGAGTAGCTAAGAGGTAGTTTTTATTATTCATTTGATCCTTTTTAAATTTCTCTTTTGTAACTAGAAAAGAGAGATACCAGGATCTAAATCCTACCAGACTCATTGTCAGAGCCCCAATTTTCAAAATGCCCCTCAGAGTATAGAAGGGTGTGTACATATGAAAAATCTGTATATATTTCCTGAAATGCCTCGTCATAAGTAGGAGAAATAGCTCCTTTTAAAAAGAACTGTAAGAGATCTTAAGTTAAATCTGGGCAAAACTTCTCATTTTGAAGTCTTAATGGCCTTTCCTTTTGCCATTCATTTCTCCGATTTCTCATGTCCAAAGATGTCTTAAACCCTTTCTCCAAGGTATCAAAATACATCTGGTCATGTGCAAGACAATTCAAGTTTCAGAAGCTCCAAATCTCTGAGCGCTGTGACCTGCAGAGACTTTGAGTATGCCCATGCAAAGGCCAATGGTACAAAGGAGAAGTAAGTAAACACTTTCACTCACCTCCCACCCTTAATGCATACAGGCACTCTCTATTTTTTATTACTGAAATAAGAGGAAATAGAGGTGTTCTTTACATTTGTCCTGTTTGTCTGAGGGCTATATCTTTTTTTTTTTTTAATTCCCCCTCCCCCCACCTGTCGCCACCGCCTGGGCTCGCTGTCTGCTCTCTGTGTCCATTCACTGCACATTCTTCTGTTTCTGCTTGTCTTCTCTTCTCATCTTCTCTTTAGGAGGCACCTGAACTGATCCTGGGACCTCCAATGTGGGAGAGGGGCACTCAATTGCTTGAGCCACCTCAGCTCCCTGGTTTTGTTGTGTCTCTCATTGTCTTTCCTCTGTGTCTCTTTTTTGTTGTTGTTGCGTCATCTTGTTGCATCAGTTTGCTGCGTGGGCCAGCCCCTCGTGCCACGGGCCA
The DNA here is from genome assembly GCA_026826555.1 of Tolypeutes matacus. Lineage (NCBI taxonomy): Eukaryota > Metazoa > Chordata > Mammalia > Cingulata > Chlamyphoridae > Tolypeutes > Tolypeutes matacus. Next base: position 7,386,564 of record JAKSZT010054487.1, on the reverse strand, counting down.
GCTTCGCCTTCACCAGGAGGCCCCGGAAACCAAACCCAGGAACTTCCCATCTGGAAGACAGGAGCCCAATCACTTGAGCCTCATCCACTTCCCTGAGGGCTACATCTTGAAATGAGCTGTACTCAGTATATCAGATGAGAACGCGCAAGAAAGAAGGCTCTGGTTCAAGAAAAAGACCTGGGTTTTCTTTCTGAAGCCCCAAGCAAACTGTTAAACTTTCGGGGTGACAGCAAGATTACAAGGGAACTATTGAAAATTATAGCCAACTCTGCAGTATCCACCCCTCCCCCCCAATGCAAGCTTCATTTATTGCCCTGAAGCACCCATCAGACAGCAGAAGGTACTGAAGGGACACTATGTCCAGTGGGGGCCTGGAGGGAAGTCATGTGTATTTGTGCCTGACACCAGGCTACATTAGAACTAGACCAAATGTGATGAGAGCACGGGGTAATGAATCAGCAAGTCCATGCTCTGTCATCACTGCATGTGTGATTTGGGGAAGATAACCTTCCAAAGTCTCAGTTTTCTCATCTGTAAAGTTGATATAAAATTTTTTTTTTTTTTTTTTTGGTACTGGGGCCAGGCACTAAACCTGGGACCTCGTATGTGGGAAGCCAGCACTCAACCACTGAGCCACATCAGCTCCCTGAGTTGGTTGGTTTGTTTTGTGTTTGTTTCTTTTAGGAGGCATCAGGGACTGAACCCAGGACCTCCAATGTGGGAAGCAGGCATTCAACTGCTTGAGCCACATCTGCTCCCCAATATAAAAATATCTTTCTCATAGGGTTTTAGTGAATATTAAAGGAGAAAATAGAGAGCAATGACAGTATAGAAAAAAACAAATTTTTAAGATTTTCCATAGTCCAACCAATTTTTTTTTTAATTCTACAGATTTTCTTTCTTAAAATCGATAAGGCCCTGTGAGTTACTTTTAGCTTTTCAAAAATAGTACTGCATGAATAAAAGATGTTAGTATGAAACTTTTTTTTTGTCCTCCAGGGCAAAAAAGCAGAAATCACATCTTCGTTTTCTTGGCACCTTTTTCCAGCACCCAACGCCTGATGCTGATCAATGGCCACTAGAGGGCACGAGGCAGTGTTCCCAATTCACACTTCACAGGGTCCACTCCACCTTCCCCTTCCGTTTCTCCTCCCCAAATCCTTTCACTTTCCAAGATGCCTCTCTCTGATACACCTTTCCCTAGTACTGAACCCACCCTCCTCAATCTTTACAGCTCTTACAGTCCATAGCCCTGCATTGCATGTACAATCATTCACCATCATTCTCAACAATTATCTTTCCCAAACATATTATAAATTCTTCAGCAGGAGAGAGGCTACCATTTTTCCACCTGCCACTGGTACTGCATAGCAGAGTTGTGAAGCACCTGGACTCTGAAACTAGACTGTGTTCAAACTCCAGCTTCCTACTTAGTGCCTGTGTGATCTTGAGCAAATTACTTAAAGGCCCTGTCTCACTGGACTGTTGTAATTTAACAATATAAAATTGTGATGAAGTGCCCAGCACATAATAAATATTATCTCTAAATTTTTAGCTTTTATTATAGTGCTGGGCCACATATTTAAATTTAAGTGTCTGCATCAATGAACATGAGAAGTGGTAGATGAAGCAAAGTGTGGGATCAGTACATCATTCAGCTTACACCAACTGGGAAGACAGAGAAAAAGAAGGTCCCTGCCTTGAGGAACTTACAATCACCCTACCAGTTATGGAGCAAAGAGAGAGCACCTCACAGGCAAGAGCTGCTTAATATTCATCTTTGTTTCTCTAGGGCATGGTATGGTCCATGACACAGCATGAGTATTCAAGAAATGTCTATTGAATTAATTTTAGACAGCAGAAGGACACCTTTGAAGACACATTGCTGCTACATGATGGTCCAAAACCAAGTGTAAAATGAGAAACTTCATACAACTGAAAAAACCCACAGTAGGATTTAGATCGTCAAATTCACTGATCTCACCAGCTTTTCTTTGGCTCCTACCTTTGGATTGGTTTCTGCTGGGGCTGACTAATATGACTTTAGCCAAGGCTACAGCATCCGAGCTTAGAAGGATGACAGCAGTAAAGATTGCAGAGGCCACACCTACAGGATCACTGCATTACCCCTTTTCGTTTCCCCTCCACTGGCTTACCAGGCTTCCCATCCATGAGACTTCTATTAGAGATGTAACCTAGAAACACCCTCCCAATTAAGCCAACTACAGCTGTGGATCCTTCTGAGCTGATTCTGAGTTGTCACTCACTTCTCCCCTTATTGGTTCTGAGAAGATGGCTCTTATAAACTGACCTACACCTCCCCACCCAATTCTTAGATAATAATACAGTCATCCATCTCCATCCACCTCTTACCTGCAATCTCTTTCCTGTTCCTGAATCCCAGCCCCTTCCTTGACCCCTGCCACCAATTGACAGACCTCTCAAGTTCTACCTCTTTCCTGGATACCTGTCTGGATTGACCATCAGTATATACACTTTGCCCACCTGAGAAGACCTTCTCACCTGGACCCTTGGGTGCTGGCCATTGACTGAAACTGTGACTGACTATGGATCTCTTTGGACACCATGTTGTGCCCACCTGAATTTCTACTTTTCCCTTTCTCCTTTCCCAAGAGCAGCCTGGTGGCCAAATCCCTTGCCAGGCCCTAGTCCTTACCCGATATTCCTGTTTCAACACTGAATCCCAAGATATAACAACTAGAGCAGGGCCCCACCTTGATAGATCCTTGGCTGGAGTCCCACATGTAGAGAACCAAAGTTTTAGTTATAGGCTGCTTGCCGTGAACTTCATTTCCCAAAAACATATTGTCTAGGAAAGTTTGACTTTTTAAATTTGTTTTACCATGCCATTTTGTAAGAAGGAAATGTTGCTGAGAGTGATATAGAAAACCGTGTGTATGTTGGTGTGTTTAAGCCTTAGATTATGTGGAACATGCTAGAAAGATCAGTCCATGCTAAGGAAATTTTTCTACCTAAATTACCATATTGGCACCACATGAACCAACCAACTTGCCCTCAGCTGTTTGGACCAGGGGCAGGAACTTGCTGCAAAGGATGTCAATCTATTAAGCAGTGTCCTATGCAGTGGCTTGGCAGGAAAGTTCTGCACAAAAGTAGTGATGGTAAATGTTTGAATCAATCAGATTTTTTTTCCTGGGTGAGTGTGAACTGGAAATGTAAATAAAGAAATTGCATTCTAGGTAGTTAGAGACAAAAATAAAAAGTAATAACCTTAGAAGTCAATAAAAAGAGTTTGTGATTATTTGTAAAAGAAGCATGGTCTTCTGTTGCATGGACACACCATAATGTATTTATGTGCTAATGCTCTATGGATGAATATTTTTGTTGCTTCCAAAATTTTGACATTATAAACTACTCTGCAATAAATAACTTTGTACATATATATCTGCAAGCACGTCCATTTATATCCTTAGGATATATGTCTTAAAGTGGAATGCTGTCACAAATATATATGCTCATTTTTAGTATTTATATTTGATATCTAGAGCCCTTCAGAAAGGTTGTACCAGTTCAGATTCCCACCAGAGAGAGAATGAGTCCTGGAATTCTAAGGCTGATAGAAACCTTGGGCATTGCCTGTTTAATCTTTTGCTTTGAAGGTAAGGATACTAAGGCCAGAGATATTAAACCAGGCAAGGAAAAATGGAACTCAGAGTGTAATTCTTGACCCATGCATTTTCATGACCCTTTGCCTTGTCTTTAACATACTGCTATCACTATAGCTTAAGCAACCTGAATTGTGGATTTAAGGATTTATATGTGGGGCAACTAATTCTGTGTTCCCGCCATCACCAATATGACTAAATGTTAATGTTCCACATCACATTATAAACTCATGAAATGGAGTTTCAATATTCAGTGAATATCTCAAGCTTCAAATTACCAAAAAGGAAATTCTCTTGGAAAAATGCCTGTAGCTTAATCCACAGAACTGCCTTCTGGTCTCTCTTTCAAAACCATCTGTTTTATTGATGGACAGGGTTGAGCTCAGAAACCAGATGTATTTTCCAAAGAAGTCGCTGTGCTTCTAGAGGACAGGATTTCTGACATATGACAAAAAGCAGAAATTTGGTTGCTTATATTAGTTGTTAACATGGAACAATTAACAACATGTCTCTTCTTTAAAAAAAAAAAAAAAAAAAAAAAACCTTTGGCAGGCTGTGGATCTTTTCTTTTACAAATCTGTGTTAACATAATTACAGGATTGCTTTCCTTAAATAGCTTACCCTGAAGTTATCTAGGCTGTAGCTCACACAGTAGGGCCCAGATTCCTGCGTGCCATTGTGGAAATTTTCACAAATACAGCACTAAGATATAAACCTGATGTGGCCAACAAATGTCCCTGCCCATTTTTGCTCTCAAATAATAGGGCTCGAGGACAGAGGGAATGATAGGATGTAGCGAGCATCCGATACCTACGTAAATATTTTGAAGTGTAAGAAAATAGAGGGGGAAACGGATGTGGCTCAAGAGGTTCGGCGTCCGTCTACCATATGGAGAGACCAGGGTTCGATCCCCGGTACCTCCCGGTAAAAAAAAATAAATAAATAAAATAAAATAAAATAGAGGAAAGTTTTGTAGGTGGATTATTCCATACATTAATTCAACAAATATTTAATGAGTCCACCAAGACAACATGGCTACTATACGAAGGTGAACAAAACAGGACTTGCAGTGGTGGGATTTTCTTCCTTTGGGGTTTTTCAGTTGCTTCATTTAAGTCTGATTTATTTAACTTTATCAATTTAACTCTAGTTTCCTTCTGGTGTCAAATATGACATCATGAACCATGAATAAGTCCTCATGAGTTCTGTGGTGGAAGTGTCTCTCTCTCCCTCTCTCTCTCTCTCTCTCTCTCTTTCTCTCTCTGCCAAAAAACTTGAAAGTATTATGCATGTGCTGCTCTTTCAGGTAGAAAGTCCAAACGACTTTAGAAAAGTATCCTCCAGGACAGATTTGTCAGTTCTAATTGCCCCCAAGTTGATTCCAATGAGACCAGCAGGACCAGATTTATTGCTGGCAGCCTGATTTGCAGAGGATGGAGAATCCCATTGAGCTAAGAAGCAATCTTTGTGTAAAGACTCCACTTTTTATACACTACCAGGAATTACAGCCATATGTTGTAACTTCAAAAATATATCTCATAGTCTTGGACAATTCATGCTTTTTTCTTTTTTTATTAGAAATTATGCATAATGTGCAGAATTCCTGTACATCAGCCCTCCACCAAAACCTTACATTTTTGTGGAACATTCACCACAGATTACAAAAGAATATGATCAGACTATTACCACTAGCTATGGTCCATAGCATATACTTGGTATATTTTTTCAAAACACCCCCTATTATTAGCACTATGTATTTGTATCATATATTTGTTATAGGTTATAAGAGAACACTTTCATATTTGTACTGTTAACCAAGGTCCATCTTCCACCACATGGTTCACTGTGTTATACAGTCCCATGCCTTGTACATTCTATCAAAAGTGTACACTCAGTGGCTCTCACTTTCCTTACAGAGTTCTGCAGTCACCACCCTGGTAAATCTTTGAATGTTTTCCTTAGTCCAAAAGAAAAAAATCCCATACCCCCATATTATCAACCCTTAGCATTGATATAGTACCTTCTTTGACATTGATGCAAGAATATTACAATATTGCTGTTAACTATAGACCATAAGTTACATTAATTGTTATTTTTCCCATGTATCACTGTATTCTTACCACCTCGTAATAGTGACATACATTTGTTCTAGTTCGTAGAAGAACATTCTTGTATTTGTATTATTAACCACAGTCCTCATCCACCTCTGGGTTCACTGTTATTCAGTCCCTAGATTATTCTCAGCTTTCTTTCAATTGACATTTACATCCCTAGATTACCCCTTTCAGCCACCATCACATTTATAAACCAGCCGTGTTAGTTATACTCACTATAATGTGTTTCCATTAATTCTATCCATTTCCACACTTTTAGAGTCAAGCTAATTGAAAATTCTACATACATTAAGCATCAGTACGCCTTCTCAGTCCTCATCCTATCTCTAGTAACCTATAGTGTAGGTTTTAACTTTATGTGTTTATTCTTTGTATTTAGTTTATATTAGTGAAACCATAAAGTATTTGTCCTTTTGTGTCTGGCTTATTTCACTTAGCACAGTGTCAAGGTTCACCATGTCTTTTTCTTGCCTGATTGCTCTGGCTAGAACCTCTAACACTACATCGAGCAACAGTAGTGACAGTGGGCATCCTTGTCTTGTTCCCAATCTCAATGGGAAAGCTTTCAATCTTTCCTCATTGAGTACAATGTTAGCTGTGGATTTTTTATATATGCCCTTTAGTCCTGTCATTTGGAGTGTTTTTCTCAAGAAAGGATGCTGGTTTTATTGAACACCCTATGACCACATGACCACATTCATATTCCATAGAGGCATGCCCTAGGCACTGTACTTCCTTTTTAGCGTTCAGGGTAATCTATGAATCTAAGTGTCCAGGACACTGACCTTGCTGCCTGAGATAGCACAGAGGATCAGATTGTCAGTGAAGATGCCCATAAATCAGAGCTCTCATCCAGAATCAAGCTCTGCTAATAATTTCAAGGATACAGGCAATCATGAGCAGAGACCACGAGAGAGAGGTCTGTGACACCCCACCCCCAATGCAGCTCTCTGGGGCCTTTCCTGCCACACTGGACACTTTCTGGCTGAGGTTAACATGACACAATCTCTAAGCAATGTATGTGGTTCACATTACCCACTCAGAAGAGAGCTGTCCCAGGCATTACGTTTATCCATCTTATAATTAAGAGAGTTCCATAGCTTCTGTGACATATTGCATGGAGTCATGCCCTGAATACTCATAGATTTCAAGTTTGTATACCAGAAGCAATCCTACACAATGGTACATCCTAAAAACCATTTAGTTTTCTACCAGGAGGCCTGTCATTAGCCTATTTACACAAAGATGACAAGGAGGTTATGGTGGATTGAATTATGTACTCGGATTTAGATTTAATCTTAATCTGCATTCCTTTGGATCTGAACCCAATGTCAATATGACCTCTTGAAGATGTTTTTAGTTAGGGCATGGCCCAGCTGAATGAGGGTGGGCCTTAATCCTTATTACTGAGACCATTATAAGCAGAAAGAATTCAGACGTAGGCAGAGAAATCCACGGGGAGGAGCCAGAAGCCAGAAGTTAATGGAACCAGGAGGAGAAATGAGAGGACATTGCCATGGGATGCCAGGCAGGGATATAAAGCCAAGGAACCCCAAGCATCTCTGGCAGCCAGCACCAGAATGCTAAAGACTTTGGGGAGAGTGCACCTTGTTGCTAATGCCTCGATTTCAGGCTTCTAGCCTCAAAACCCTGAGCCAACAAATTCTCGTAGTTTAAGCCAACCCATTGTGTTGTAATAGCCTTAGCAGCTCAGGAGAACTCAGACAGGTGTTGCAACCTGTTGCTTTAACTATTTGCTTCTCATTCCAGTGGAGACAGGTTCTAAAAGGGAGATAGCAGACCACCAGAGAACAAAAGGCAGGCTTCATGATTTTGGTGCAGCATGGGCCCTGACAATGCAACTGAATCCACAGTGTCTTTGCATGGAAGAGAGAAGAAATAACACACTGTCCCTAGTTTGCTGAATGCTTTCCATGGCCGAATTTCCAAAACATTAGGCCTTCCCTCCATGGCTCAGAATGGACACTGTGGCTGTTTGTGTTGCTGGTACCATTTGTGGCTACCATTTATTGAATGCTAATTATGTGGCAGGCACCAGGCCAAGCCTTTACAGGTAAAATCTCCTTTAATTCTCACAGTCCCCTGAGATCGGCACTATTAATCTCATGTCATTTATAAAGAATTTAGGCTTAGAGAAGTTAGACACACAGATTAAATAAGAAAGCTAGCATTCAGTCCAGCCTGTCTGACTCAAACTCTGTGGTCTCAGTCACCATCCTCTAGCGGTCAAGGTGGAGATGGAGCCAAGGATGAAGCGCTGAAGCTTCAGGAGCCCTTCCATCTCCTGGGGACCCAGGATATCCCCAAAGAGCAAATTCCCTTTCTAAACCACATTCTCTGGGTGGGGAAGCACCCCACAGTCAGTCCACTTTTCAGGGGAGCACTGTCCAAAGAGTCTCACGGTGACTAGTGCCTGTGTGGGCCCAGATCAGATGGCAAATGAAAGTCTTAGAGCAACTTATTTGGTTCATGATATCCAAGAACCTTTACTAACCACCAAAAAGTCTCCAGGTATATGTTTTGATTTCCTCCCTTCAGTGTATCTCTTGAATGATAAATTCATCAAAGGGCATTTTAATCTCAGTTGGAAGCGTTGGGGTGATGACAGCTAATGCGACTGTGGACCTTCTGAAAGATATTCAGGGAATGTTTTTGTCCTCTACTGGACCACTAGTCCTCACTGTACCACTGAGCAAAAATAGAAGCCCCTCCTTCTATATTCCTAAAGTTTGTAGAGTTTTGGATCCTTGAATTCAGGACCCTAGATATTGAATGAACTCATAATGCACTGCAAAAGGTCCTTCTGGAACTGTTGTCAAGTATTAAAGAACATATAATTAAAGTATTTTTTTTAAGTGAATGTTAATACTTTTCTAGGATTAATTTTTAAAAAAAAAGATTTTTATCATAAAAATGTTTGTAATTGGATTTGGGTATTTTTTTCCTCCAGCTGTAATAGAAGCAATTTTTAAACCACCTTCAGAAAGAAATTGGATGTAAGCAACCAAAACAAAGAACATTTTGAGGAAACACACATCTGTGGCTACTGAGCGCCTGTTTTGAATTACATTTAAATTGCCTGAAGAGCATTTGGCAAATGGAAAATTTTAAGTTGGTTTAAGTTTTTCCATGGACGATTTAGGTTTTGTACTGTTATTGTTATATCTATGCTTTTGCATTCAAATCTTTTCAACCAGCATGGAAAAGAGAAAAACATTGTGTTAAAGGCTTTTTAATGACATAGTAACTCCTCTTGACAAACAGTGGATCTGTTCCATTATCTTATCTGCCAAAAAAGAAATATCTTCCAGGAGAATAATATGTGCTTAATCATGAAAGACTTCAGCTTTGAAAACTTCAAATGATAGAATCAGCCACAGAAACAAGTACTCCACATCCCCAAATTAGATGAGTTCTTTTGATTACCCTGCAGTAACATCTGTGGAAACAATACTTCCTGGAAACCACTGCAGATATACTCAAATGGCTTCACCAAGTTTGCCTGGTTTATCATGTAAAAAAAAAAAAATCAGTGATTTAACAAAGCGTGGGGTTGCCCCTCCCCTTACCAGATGCCCTTTGCCTCTGCTGCCACAAGAGAAACTTGGAGAGGATTCTGTTAGCTGTGACTTCAGAACACAACAATCCTGCTTCTGTACCTCTCCTTGGAGGCAGCCAACATACCATAAACCATGAGGCACTAGACTCCGAAGAGAAATCATTACTTTGGTTGCCCTGATGAATACATAATTGCAGTCAAAGGACAGTTTATACACTTAGAAAATACATCCATTTAGAAAAGATTGATTGCCCTGCTTTGAGGCAATTCTTAGAGCTTTTCTTATCCCCAAGACAGGGGAGAGTTCAGGTTAGACAGTTCCAAATTTATCTTACCTGCGTGGGCCCAGATCAGAGGTGGCACAAAAAATACATCTGGCAATCTCTGATTGGAAACAGAAATCCAATGATTGGAACTTATGAGGAAATAGAACCTATTCTTCCACGGCTTTTGTTGGGTTTTGTGCTTGCAAACTTACTGAAATGGTATTAATGCTACGATGAAGAATATATAGGATTCCATTTTTTTAAACAAATCAATTTTATTGATACCTATTAATAAAGCATACAATTCATCCTAAGTGTTCAATCAATGGTATTTGGTGCAATCACCTAGCTGTGCATTCATCACCTCAGTCATCATTAAAGCATTTTCATTATTTCAATAATAATAATAATTTTGACCAGCATTTGAGTTGGTGTGTTTGCTGACCATGGGTTTCTTATATTGAGAGCGAATGAGTTGAGAATCTGATAAGAGGAATATTAAAATATCAAAGTTTTAAGATTCAGATCTATTCCTTGATGGTCAAAATGCTGAGAGATATTAAGTTTCTAAGAACTCTTGAGCTTGTGAGATACTAAAGAAGAGAATGCTAAGAATTTTTCCATGTCACTGCTTTAATACTTCTGATTCTTTACCTTATTTCACCTCTCCACAAGGGAAATAACCTATGCTGTGCAGCAAAACTAGAAATAAGCACTTATCCTTTCAAAACTACTAGGTGGTTTATTATTCATAGTCTACACTGTCCTCGAGAGACAGAAAAATCTGTCCTCTCTATATCTTAGATGTAATGTTATCAGTGCTGGAACAGAATCAGGGAATTTGGTATTCACAATGTTATACTGCATATGAAAAGTATGAAATAGGAAAAGAAAAACCTGAATAAATGATATAATCCAAAAATAAAATATCATACCTCCCTTCTCAAAAAAAAAATAAATAAAATAATCATAATATGACCAAACTTAGTACTGTACATGAAAAGGATTGCAGTGTTCTTATACAAGCCTCACTGTTAAGATTAGCTATAGGCAGTTTCACGGGAAAGGAAGGACTTTAATAGGAAATCACCCTGATAGCATATTTGGTTTTTTGTTGTTGTTGTTGAAGATTTATTTATTTATTTCTTCCCCCTATCCCCGCCCCCTGTGTGGGCCAGCTTGCCTTCACCAGGAGGCCCCAGGAATCGAACCCTGGACCTCCCATATGGTAAACAGGAGCCCGATCTCTTGAGCCATATCTACTTCCCCATATTTGGTTTTAAAATCCATTCAAGACCTAGGTTTTAAGTATGCTTATGGGTGTTAAAAATAAGTTCATTTTACTCATGAATTTTTCCATGAAATGAAATGTGAAGTATTTGTTGATGGTGACAGTGGTGATGGTGTTTTGAACAGCTGTGATGGTATTTTTATATGCTAATTTCATTGGACCTCAGTTACAATCCATGTAGAGGAAGATCTTACCCAAAGGTAGAAAAAAAAAAAAAAAAAAAAACCTGTGGTCATTCAGAGTGAATGGAAATACCTTTTTTTTTTTAAAAAAATAATGCAAATGCCTTTTATATCTGAATTTTGAAATGTAGAATAAAACTGAAACCATTAAAGAGTATTTGTGGGAATTGTGAATATTGGGAATCTCATTTTATTGACTGCAAAAGAAAGGCAGCTAAACTGCGTTAAGACTTAAGGGTTTATTTTAATTATTATAAGGAAAAGAACAGTCCTAAGATTTTAGAGGAAACAACATAATTCTCTGCAGATGGGCTGAGCTAATATGGCCAAATGGCAACATTTGTGCCTTTCTGCAAATGGGCATTTTTAGCAACCTGTGACCACAATGTCAATAAGGCACCACAAAATCCATCACAGTTTGATTTTATTTTTCTTGGTTGCTATAGAGGCTGATCACAGAGTATTCAAATTACTAGATAAAGGTCAATTTGGTATACTATGATAAAATTATCCTGGCCAACCATATGGTGACCCAATTATGTTGATAGTTGAAACTGGATGAATTATGTGTTAATATAAACAACTGTGCTACAATTACCCTGAAAATTGTTGATCGCAAAAGCTGTGTAGACCGGGACATTCTCAGCCTGCAATTTACCCTGAAGGATCAGCAGTGTTACTGAGTTGTAGCTAGTCAGTGTCAAGGTTCTGACCTAAATGTCTTTTGCTCCAAATTCCAAACTTTCAGTAGTAAATTCAATTAAACTTATTTTCTAGGTAGTTTTCTCCATTAAAGGCAGTTCTGCCTGACATCTTTTCAATGGAACTAGTTCCCAATTTACAGGGTCAATTTTGAAATATGCTTTAGGGCTGATTGTAGCATTGCTCTCTGTCTTTCTATCATCCCCCAATACAGAAAGATTGAGTTGATTTAAGATCATGTCAAAATGCCCCATGAGTATTTACCACCATCACGGGGGATGAGAGAACTCACCTGGATACAAATATGCACGGCTATTTCCAATGTCCCAGAGGTGAGCTGGGCTGGCACATCAGCACCAGGGTCATCTGGAGATGGCCACAAATAAACATTAAATAAAAGGTAGAAGATCTGGGAGCTACTCTTCTTTCCTTGGCCCAGAAGAATTTTTAGGTGACAACTCACCGCATTCTTCTCTCGCTACTCTTTAATCTTGTTCACGCTAAAACAGGGCAACTGCGACACAAGGTGAGATCTGGTTTATCCTCTTTGTTACATTACACTCCCACAGAGAAGCCATCGGAGTTGAAGGTGATATTCCACCATCACTCCAGAAGTCATAGTAAAAAGTGAAGCTTGGAATTTGTGATAAAGAAAGAGCCTGTCTTGAGAAGGGTGAAATCTAATAGCATCTTCCCTCCACAGGCAGGTAGTCAATCAAACGGTATCTCAATCCAGTATGGAGGCAGTGCGAGGAAGCACACCCTAAGCCTCATAGGTGATTGAATTCCACCTCCCATCCTATTTTGTTAGATAGGCTCTTAAGGAAAGAATGAGTTAAGCCTCAAGGCAGAGGCTCCAAATTAGTATTCCCTATTTTTATTTTCACTCACATATACATGTTCTTTCATCTTCTTTTTTACCTTACTCTTGTTAATGTGTTTCTTAGAAGAAGTCAAACATGTAAAGTGGCTACATCAGCTGTTATTCTCCTTTAATTATGCTATACTCAATCAATATGAAAGCGGATCAGGAAATTTCAGTGTTGAATAATTACAAAATTAAACAGAGTGAGAGGTGCCTGTGAAGTGTGGTATAATAACTCCTGAGAACTGCCCTTGTTATGAGGACACTCAGTTATTGTTCTCAGGGATATGTCTGAAACTATGAACAATGTAGAAGGGGGAAAGTGGCATGGTAATGAAAAGAAGACTTGCTCCTGACATTGCTTGGTTGTTGTGGAGGAGGGGAACAGTAAATAACATTTCTTTATCCCTATGATAGAGAAGCAGATCTCTGTGTTGTGATCAACTCAGTAACCAACCAAAGACTGAGCATGCTCTGATGCCCTCAGTTTAAATTCTTATTATTTATTAGCCATAGCAAAAACAAACTGGAAAGGAAGAAGGGACAGAAAATGGGTTTCTTACCCATTCTCTAGTGAACAGATAAAAGGTCATCAACAGAAATGAGTCTGATCCTACCCCATGTCCTGGCCATATGCTAAGTAAATGTCCTGAATGTTTGGCCCAAGATATATCTAGTGCAAGGGAAAGAATGCTTGAAATCAGAATTTATCTCTGGGAGGGAAAGTTGGTTCTAAGGAAGAAATTCATCTAGAAGGAGGAATGTGTAACACTTATGTCCCAGGTGGGCAAATATCTAAAGGCATTCCCTTGTCTTGGCTCAGATCTGACAAGGTCAGAGATATGAGGAAATGAAAGAGACAGCTCTACAACTGGGCTCCAGCAAGGAGTGTTTCCTGTCACCAAAAGAAAACAGCTCCTTCTACAGCATATCAGTGTAAGTTGTCTGATTGTAGAAATCTGAAGTTAACTTATCCTAAATAAGTGTTCAGAAACAAAAGCAACCATTACCACTTTTGGGAACTAAGCAAGGTGACACCAGGGACAAGTGGCCTCTGTTAATGCATGTTGATTACTGTTATTGCATGCTGATTACTATATTGCATATTTTATGGGTACGTCTATTTCTCTAACCTGACTTTTCATGCCTCCCTGGTAAAGTGATTTCTGTAGACTCTATCCCTGAAGCTTCTGGACCCTCCAATGGATTCAGCAAATAGGAGGCAACAGCAGGAGATCCAAGGGCAAGAGAAATGGAAGGTCCAGATATTTCTCTCCCTACTTCCTTCCTGTTTTAGTGCCCCAGTCCTGGCAGTGGCTGTTTCCTTCATAACTACATCTCCTGACTGGCTTCCTCTGTTTGGGGGTTCCGGCTCTCTTAGGCTCTGGTAAAGCTATTTCTTGCCTTTGCCCATTCAGATCTAGGAGTAGGAAACACTGTTCAGCTCAGCTCCCTTAACCATGCCAACAATCTTAGAAATTGTTCCTTCATTAAATTATTTTCAGTTAAGCCTTTTTATTTCCTGCTATTACCCTAACTGATACACAAACCTTCATTTGCAACCTACTGGTGGACTCTCAAATCTTCACATCTACCTTAGACCTTGTACTTGTATTCAAACCTATATCATTCAACAAACAATAATTGCACACCTAGTATTTGTTAGATGTCTTAGTAAGTTTTATGTTTAGAACAGTTAACAAGACACAGTCTTTGCCCTCAAAGAGCTTACAGTGTAGAATATGCATAAGCAAAAAGGCCATTAAAAATGGTGACTGAGTGGTACAATAAGGATGGCTAACTGTGTATCAGGAGTTTCTTCCTGGATGTCCCACTGGATCTTCAAACCCAAAATTTGTTAATCTGAACTCACACCCCCCGCCCCAAGCCTACTTCCCATCCAATTTTGCCTATCTTTGTTGGTGGCACCAATACACCATCTATCCGTTTGTCTAGGTAAGAACTTTTGGAATCATCCAAGATTCCTCTTCTCTTTTTCCCACTATATCCAGTTAAATATCTACCCCTGGAAATTTACAACCTCAATAGCTCTCAAATCGGTCATCTTCTCACCACCCCCAATGCTCCTTGGCTAGTCCACATGTGCTCAGCATTCCTTTCCTATCTTGAATCTTTCTTCCTCTAATTCATCCCCTACTCTGCCACCAGAGAGTCCTGGACAACATAAATATCTGATCGTAAATCTAATCTGCTCACAACTTTTCATTTGTCCCCTTTACAGGCTTAGGTTGAAATAAAGTCTCCTTTGTATATCTTAGAAGCACTTTATGATCTGGTCCCTGCCAACCTACCCAACTTTATCTCCTCCCAGGGCCCTTACTCAACTACAACCTAACACCCAACAATTCTAAAGTAATTTTGGTTCCCCAAACATGTCATGTGCTCTCTTGTCATGTCTACCAACATGCTTTATTTATCTTTCAAGTCTCATTCAAATGCTGCCATCTCTGTGAAGTTCTTCTACAGGCACTTGTATATCTTCCATTACATTTTATAAACATCTCCCATACCCTGCTCTTAGTTTAATTGTTTGCATGTCCAGTTCCTAATGGAGCTAAAGGAATTAGGCTGCTAATTCCTTAATGGCAAGAACCATATATTTTCTCCTGTGAATCTGTGGCATGGACATTTGAGAAATGAATGCATGAATGAATTCCTACAATTTTCAAAGGATATTGGCATCCCTTGTTTCATTTAATCCTCCTCAGAAATGGCAGGTATTACTAACTAATAAGGAGTCAAATTGATAGTAAGCCTCAGTATATTAAGTAGAGCTTCATGATAAATAGCACAGATTTAGAGACTCCAGAACTACCCCTGGTATCCCACCTGATAAATTTTACAACCTTCGTCAAGTTACTAAACCTCCTTGAATCCTAAATTCCTCATCTGTAAAATAATAGTGATAATAATAGTAACTATCCCAAAAGCGATTGTGAAAATTTCATGAGAAAAATGCATACTTAGCACAGTGCCTTATACATGGTGAATCTCAATAAATTCTTGCTACCTCTATCCTGTCCTTCAAAATCCCCACCACTGCTAAAGATATTCCTATAGCCAAGGTCAAAATACACAGAGACCCAGAGTCACGTTGCTCATTATACCCCTCTAATTGTATTGCCTTGATTTCTCACATTTTCATATAAATGTAGTCACTGATATACCTAACCTGCCCTGGGTAAGATTACTCTGGCATGAAAATGATACATAGAGAAAGAAAAGAAAATCATAGAAGTGGGGAAGCCAGATCACGTAAAGGAGAAAGAGAGAGTCAGCTGTCCATCCTTGTAATCTGCCTTTCAAACATGAAAGGCTCAGTCAAGTAAATAAAGTGTTCACCAGCTTAAAGGCACCTCTGTGCAACTCTTATTGTCAGAATAGGTAAATGTGCTTAGCTGGCAGAACATCTGATTGGCCACTGAATTCAGCCTGTGTCTTTCGATTTTACATAGCTCACATCTTTTTCCAACTGTCAACATTTACTATAGCTACCTTTATCACCTCTAGCAATTGGGGGAATATCATTTAATATCTTTTTTTTTTTTAAGAGACAAAGCACCATATGAAAAATTGAACCATTTTTTCCCCTGCATTAGGGTAGGGTGCAATTAGAAACCTTATTACCACAGCTTTTGTATATCCTCATCAAACATATACTAAGAATTTGTTTGAACTTTCAAAGCAACCTTTAATTTTTATTTTTCGATATGAATTTTTCCATTACACTTATGGATCTGCATAATGATCTCTCGGAAGTAGAAGAAGTAGGGATATTAAAGCTTGACATACTTATCATTTAGCTGATGGGTTTCCATTAAACATGCTATTAAAGTGAGGCCTGATGGTTCAAGGGATGAGTAATGGGCCGAAGAGCCTTTCACCTGTGATTCAGTGGTTCCAGCCTCTCTATTAGGAAGGCCTGCCCATATGACTATGTTTTCAGTAATGCAAAAGCTTTATTCCCGTAGGTTTCCCTGTGGAATGGTCCATTCTTCAAATAGCCACTTAGAGAAAAGAGCTCTGGATTAGGAGTTACAAAGCCTGAATTCTAGTGTCAACTATCACTTCTTTATATCTGTCTCATATAACTTCCCTGGGGCCTCAATTTCCTCATCAGACAAAAGAAGTCATAATAACAACCCTACAAATGTCACAGAAACCCTATAAAGCTCACAGAGTGAGGTGCTTTTAAAGTTCTTTGAAAAGTATTAATTGTTATACAAATTGGAGCCCCAGAGCCAAATGATTTTGATGTGCTCCACTAGTCCTTAATTTCCTGAGCACCAGTGCTGTCTCTCATATGTCCCATCAGCTGGAGTTCCTAAATGCAGACACAGAGCCCACCTGAGCTTGTTTAGGCAAAGAGAATTGAATAAGGAATTTTTATTCAATGGCACTATGATATCAAAAAGAACCCAGCAGCTTTCCATATCTCTGCTCTTTCATCTTCAGCATGTTAGAGTTTATCCTCAGGTTTGTCCTTTCGTGTTCACAATATGGCTGCCACAGCTCAGATATGTTCTTGCACAATGGCAATCAAAGACAGGAAAGGAAGTTTCTCTCTGCATGTCTCCTTCTAGCAGGGGAAAAGCCTTCCCAGAGCCCCATCTGTACATTCCACTTTTACTTTTCCAAGGTCATGTCACATGCTTATACCTAAACCAATAATAGCAAGGAGAATAGAAGTATAATAACTGATAATGATTGTCTTAGACTTGTCAACATTCACTTCCTAGGCTCTGGCCCCATAGGGGAGGAAGAGAATGAATACCTTCACTAAATCAGGGCACTTCCAACAATAAAGAAAAAGAGAGAAGTAGACATCCAGTGGCATCAGCTACACCTTCTCAATCTCAACAACACACCCTCCCAAGCTGTGGAAGTGCCCCAACTCAGAACCTAAATTAGTGTAATTGGCAACTCACTTATCAGTTCTGCCTCTCTGTGAGCTACTCTGGTGCAGAGGCTATTTATTGTTCATCTGTATCTCTAGGTTTACCTCAATATCTGGCACATAGAGTGTACCCAAATAAATTGAACTACATAGACCATGGCTCTATCCATGTAAGTGAATAATAGATTTTTAGAAGAGGTATTACTTTATTATCTAACTAGAACAAACATAAACAAATCGTCTAAAATATTTTGCACAATAAAATATATTTATGTCTAAATGGGAGTGAAGCAATGGTAGGATGGGCATGAATAAGCAAAGTGAAAATTGCCTTCTTTGTTTTGATCCTGTTCATCATTTCACTTTCAATTATTTCATTATATCATTTCTTCCTAAATACAGACACAGGTTTGGTAACCTGATGCAGATGTAAACTTTTGAATTAAGTTCAGAAACAAATGATCACACTAAATTTGTGTCTTAATATGTAGACCAACATGATAGGTAGAACAAATATTTTTTATCATTTGTTCAACACATTTCAGACTTAAACTTAGAGCCAAAACGAAAGAACAGAGTCCAGATTTACCCTTCACTCAAAACAGCCAAAAAGTGAGCAAATAAAAATACATGAAATCATGGTTCACAAGATACTAGACAGGCAACAAATGACAGCAATCCCTGAGAGACAGAAAAGAAATGAGGTGGGAGCCACAATTGCCCCAGCTTGCTGCCTTGAGAAAGTTGCCAGGCACTGGTGCAGTGTAGGGGAACCCAGAAGGAGCCCAGAGGACTTGCTGGATTGAGGAGAGGAGGCTGAGTATCCAAGTAGACCAAGGCAGCTAGACTTCTTAGAACAGAATACTGGAGAGGAGAGAGCTGTACAAAGAGAGTTCTGCAGAGTGTCCTACTCACAATTTCATATAAGTACAGATCAGGGCATGTAGGAAAGGAAATTATCAAAGACTAGGGAAAGAATCACTCAAAAGATTAAAAGTAACAGTGCTTAGCATTTACATGGCTAGGAATAATGCTTGTTCCTACCTCAGAAGGGTCTTGCCTCAGTAGTGGTAAAAAGTTAGCAATAGAGGGAGGTGGATATAGCTCAAGCAGTTGTGCATCCACCTACCACATGGGAGGTCCCTGGTTCAGTTCCCGATGCCTCCTAAAGAAAACAAACAAGACAGTGAGCTGGTGCAGCACTGAGATGATACAACAAGGTGACACAACGAAATGATACAATGAAGAGACACAATGAGGAAACACAATGAGAGACACAACAAGCAGGGAGTGGAAGTGGCTCAAGCCATTGGGCATCTTCCTCCACATGGGAAGTCCCGGGTTCAGTTCCCAGTGCCTCCTAAAAAAAACAATGATGAGCACACAATGAACAGACACAGAGAGCAGACAGTGCACGCAAACAAGTGGGAGAGAGAAATAAATAAATCTAAATTAAAAAAAAAAAAAAATAGACTGAGCACTGCTCCACTCCTACATGACAAATATTGAAATCAGGACCTGAAAGGATCAAGCTATTTCCAAGTAACTGTATCCTAGAGCAAACCTCAACTATATTTATAGCAACACAAAAAAAAAAAACACAGCACCAAACAAGGTCAAAGTCATAATGTCAGGCATCCAGTCAAAAATTACCAGACATGCCAAGAAGCAGGAAAGTAGTGAGAAAAATCTATCATAACCAACCCAGAACTGAAATAAATGTTGAAATTAGCAAGCAGGCTACTAAAATAGTCATTATATTTGCATTCCACATGCTCAAAAGTTAAGTAGAGACATGGAACATATTTTTAAAAGACCCAAATTTAACTTCTAAAGATTAAAACTACAAATGTCAGAGATGAAGATTATACTGGATGTGATTAACAACAGATTAGACATTGTAGAAGATCATAAACTTGAAGACAACAATAAAAGCTATCCAAAATAAAACACAGAGGGAAAAGAGAATTTTAAAAACTGAATAGAGCATCAGTGAGCTGTGTAACCACTTCAAGTGGCCTAATATACATGTGTTAGAATCCCGGAAGGGCAGGATGGGGGGAATAATAAATATTTGAAGAGATGATAGCTGAAAATTTTCCAAATTTGGTGAAAATTATAAATCTATAGATCCAGACACTCAACAAACCCCAAACACAAGAAATATGGGGAGAACTCCAACAAGGTACATCATAATCAATTTTTCTGAAACCAGTGACAAAGAGAAAATCTTAAATCAGTCAGAAGAACAAAGATACATTACATAGAGGATAACAAAGATAAGGCCAACAGTAGATTTCACACTGGAAACAATGGAAGCAAGAAGGCAGAACAATTTTTCTAATATTGAAAGAAAACATCAACCTAAAATTCTATTTCTTTCAATTCTATTTTCTTAAAAAAAAAAAAAAAAAAAGACAAAATTAAGATTTTTCGGGCACACAAAATCAGAAAGCATCATTACCAGAAGATATGCAGTGTACGAAATATTAAAGGAGATCCTGTAGGCAGAAGGAAAAATACCAGATGGAAATCTGGATCTACAGCACTAGAAATATACAAGATTTTAAAATTTAAATCTCTTTAAAAATAAGTTACTATTTAAATTAAAATATTAACAATGTAGTATGGGGTTTATAGCATATGGAAAAATAAAATCTATGACAACAATAGCACAAAGGTTGGGAGTAGAGAAATGAAAGCATACTATTTTATTGTTCTTATTCTATATATACAGTGACCAACTGTCCCAGTTTATCTGATTCTGAGGAGTTTCCTGTAACATTGGACTTTCAGTGCTAAAACCAGGACTGTTCTAAGAAAGGCAGAATGGTTAGTCACCTTAAAACATCAAGTTGTATAATATCACTAGAAGGTAGACTGTGATAAATTAAGGTCTATGCTATAAACCATAAAGCAATCCATAAAATTACAAAGATTTGTAGCTAATGAGGCAACAAAGGAGATAAAATCAAATCAGAAAAGTATTCTATTTATCCAAAAGAAACACTAATAAAAGGGGAAAAGAAATAAAAAATAGATGGGATAAATAGAAAACAAATAGCAAGATGATAGATTTAAACCTAAGTATATCAATAATCATATTAAATGTAAATGGTCTAAATAGCTCAATTAAAAATGCAGATTTTCAGACTGGATAAAAAAACAAGATCCAACTATATGCTGCCTATTGGAAACCCACTTTAAATATAAAGACACAAATAGGTTAAAAGTGAAAGGATAAAGTCTTACCATGCTAACACTATTAAACATATTTTTATTGAGTGCTTACTATGGAAGCACAATACTGGACACCTGGGTAACATAGGGGGAAAGTACTCAGGTCTCTGCTCAACTTTGTTTCCAAATTGTAGAGAAGATAAACAAGTACATAGGACATTGTTGCATATTATGTTACATTAATCTGAGTGACTAAGAGCACTCATGCAGAAAAATGGTGCAGAATGTTGCTTCAGGCAGAGGCAGCCACTTATGCGGAGGCCCAGAGGTGAGAGAAATCACTGCAACTTCAGGAAGAGAAAGCATCTCACTGTGAAATATGGAGAAGGAGGTGAGAGCTGGGAGATTACACAGAGAGTGGAAAGAGAGGAGTCTGATGGTGAAGGCAAGGGCCTGATCACCTTAAAAGGCTGAGCATTTTCCTTTAGGGCAATGGGGCATCATGGAAGATTCTTGAGAAGGGAGGAGGGTTAGTTGTGTGACTATGAAACTGATGGGGGTGGATATCCCATGTTGTTCTGCAGTACCAATCTTACGGCCAGATAAACCGGGTGTTATTCCTGGCTCTGCTCCTGACTATCTAAACTGACTGTAGGCAAGCCACTTAAACTCTCTGTGCCTTGGTTTACTCGTCTTTAAAAGAGGAGCCGTAATGCCTTCTTATTAGGATTATCACAAGAAATGAATTCTATGAGACATGTAAAGTGCTTGGTACATACCATGGATTAACAAATGGTAGCTGTTAGTATAATCTAATTTAGCTTTGGAAAAAAATCAAAGCTATATTGTAGAGAATGAATAGGAGGAAACATGATGGAAAGCAGAGAGAGAATTTAGTAGGCAAGTACAGCAGATAGACCAGAGACGATGGGGTCTGGAGCTAAGAAATTGACAGTGGGAGTGAAGGCAAATGGAAGGACTCAAGAGAAAATAGAATCAACAGAGTTTAACAGTCCTTTCATTCAATAAATGGTCATTGAGCACCTACTATCTTCCAGGAACTGTGCTAGAGGCTGAGGATACACATCCAGATCAGGACACTTTTGTCCATACTAAATCCAGTTCTCAAAACTGCTTCCATTTTGAGCCATGTTGGGGATTGAACCAGGTCCTCCACAAAACATATGTTCAAGTCCTAACCCCTGGTCCTATGGATATGAACCCATTTGTAAAAAGGACATTTAAAGATGCTCTTATTCGTTAAGTTGTAGCCAAACCAATGAGGGTGGGCCTTAATCTAATATGGCTGGAGTTCTTCTAAGCAAAGAAAGTTGGATGTGAAAGTAGAAGTCCGACTTAGAGGTCTAAGGGGAAGCCTTAGAAAGAGATGGCCATGTGATGGAGGTAGAGAGGTAAGTCAAGGAACCCCAAGGATTACGACAAGCCAGCATTAGAATGCTACAGAATCCAGGAGAAAGCGTGGCCTGCTGAGATCTTGATTTTGGACTTCTAGCTTCCAAAACTGTGAGCCAATAAACTCCTGTTGTTTAAGCCAACCCACTTTTGTAGTATTTGTCAAAACTGTCCTCCAGACAACCCAGAAATTCAAATATGTTCGTTTATAGACTCAACCAATGAGTAACCCTTCTCCTCTGTGCCTTAAAATAAAGATAGATGGAAAGAAAAACATTTAGAGTCAAAATATGAAACCATTTTCCTCTTTAGACTCAGTCAGAAAGCTCATGTGAACCATTAAGTCTTAGCAATTCTTCTCTTTTCTTATCTAATAAAATTGTTTTTAGATTTCAGATACTCATAAAAGCATATGAGGTAAATACAAATAAACTAGAGAGGTGGAAACAGAATAGCAGCTAAGTACAGCAAGGGAAGCATGGAGAGATTGAGAGATGATGATTTTTTGTTTTTGTTTTTTTGTTTATTATTATTATTGGAATAATGAAAATGCTCTAAAAATGATTGAAGTGATGAATGCACAGCTATGTGATTATACCAAATACCACTGATTGTATGCTTTGGATGGATTTATGCTTTATTAATATATAGCAATAAAATTGATTTTAAAAAAAGCATAGGCTACCAGGAAGCAGTTGTGGCTCAAGTGATTTGGCTCCCATTTACTATATAGGAGGTCCAGGGTTTGATTCCCAGGGCTTCCTGGTGAAAGGCAAATTGGCCTGTGCAGAGTGCTAGCCCATGCAGGAGTGCTGGCCCATGCAGAGTGCTGGCCCATGCAGGAGTGTGGGCCTGTGAAGCAAAATAACGCAACAAAAAGAAACACAGAAGAAAGACAATGAGATGCAGAAAATCAGGGAGCTAAGGTGGTGTAAGAGATTGAGCAGCCTCTCTCCACTCCAGAAGGTCCTAGGGCCGACTAAAGAGAAGACAAACAGACCCAGAAGAACACAAAGAAAGCAGACAGTGAGCACCAAACAACAGGCATTGGGGAGGGGGGCAGGAGATATAAATAAATCTTAAAAAGATAAAATGGCTCAAGCAATTAGGCAACCTCCCTTCCACATTGGAGGTCCCGGATTCGGTTCCCAGTGACTCCTAAAGAAAAAAGATGTTCCCAGTGACTCCTAAAGAAAAAAGATGAACAGACACAGAAAGTGCAAACAACGAGGGGCTGGGGAGAAATAAATAAAATAAACCTTTAAAAAAAGCCTACAAGGGCAAAATTTGATATTGTCTGTGAAGACATGTTTTCTATATCAGAAGAGACCATGCTCATTGAAGATGGAAGATTTTAATTCGTAGCTTTTAAATTGTACGTTAAGTTTTACAAACTACACAGTGTTATGCTTTCCTATTCTGGTATTTCAAAAAATTTGCATGGGCTGTGTGAAATAAAAAATTGGCTCACAGAGCTCTCCCTGGCTGAATGAAGGTTAAAATTAATATCCCTCCTGCATATACTATTGCTTTCAACATTTTGACAAAGGAGGGCTGATGGTTCAAGAAACATAAAGATGAATCCTACTTTAAAAAGCAATCCGATTTTATGTGATTTTTTTTAGCCTACATAGTGTTTTGTTTTTTCAGCTTTTAAATAGCCCAATAGATCTGTCTACTTTTAAAAATTCTTATTGCTATAATATGTTTATTTTTGTTTCTTATGGATATGATTTAAAATTAATGGACAATTAAAATTGCTTGAGGTTGTCAAACAATGTTTAAATTTTTTTGACTCTCAGGGCAAATAAATATTATCTAAAGTATTAAGAACAAAATGACTTGCCCTTTGCAACAAAGGAGGAAGGAAGTGGTAAGGGAAGAAAGAGTGCTGCTTTATATTATGAAGCACATTTAGATTTAAAGCCATCGAACAGTTTATTTAATTTTCTATCGAGTATTCTAAAATCTATCAAGATTTTGTGCCCTTAATTCATTTATGGACATACTAGATAACCAAATCTTCACAGAAAGGAAAAGTATATATAAGATTCAGTCTTAGATTGCACAGAGTGACTCAATTAGATGTTTACTGAATATCTACTTATCTAAGCCACTCAATTCTCTACTCTAAAAAATACAGAAGAAACTAAGACACCGCTCTTGCTGTCAGGAAGCAGAGCCTGGGGCTCCTGGCAGGCAAACAGGACCCTGAGAATCTTCACACAGAAGATTTCCTGGATTTTTAAAAAGAATTTAGATGAAATATTTAAATTATTGAAAATTGTCTTGGAAATAAGAAAAAAGACTTTAAAAAAATAATCATTTTGTCCCTCAGTATGGCATTAGCAGGTTTATCTACAGTTTTGTGATTCCAAATTATGATACGTTTAAAGCAAAATTATTTCACTCAAAGAATATATAGGCTAATTTCCTTTTTTTATAACCATATGTAATGTGAAACTAAAAGTCCAGTTGTTACTTAATTTACCATATTTTTAGAAAATGCATCCAAAAGGAACAGTAGCCTCTCTCATTTCTTCTGTCAATTCTCTTCACCAGACAAGAATCAATTCCCATTACTTATAGTTGAGGAGTCACTGGCAAAACAGACTTATTTCTGCTTTGAGAGCTCTAAGCAAAGATGCTCCATCAAGACGGAAACCAGTATCACTCAGGAAACTGCCCAGCTCCAGCCTGTGTAACTGAATCCTAGCTGTCAGTAAGCTAAAGCTCTCTAGAGTTCTGTCCCTTCCTGAACTTTGCTATGCAGTTGGTATACTATGGACAGAATCCCCATCCTATGGCCCCACACACACACACACACACACACACACAAACAGCTTAAAATTTTACAATTCATGTATATAGCTCAAGCCTTATCTTCTAATAGCTTAAGTCTGTATTGTTTCTTTCCCTAGGAATCATAATTTGGGGTGTGGATGAAGCAAGAGGCAGGAGGGCATGAAAAAGCCTTGTTTGTCTGGCCTAGAGAGTATTTTAATATATCTTTTTAAAAATTCTTAAAAACAGTTTTCAATTCTTTAAGAATTTTTAATCCATGAGTGTGTGTATGCATTTGCGAGCTGCTGAGTGTATCTAAAGCTCCAAGCCAAATCTTTAGAAATCACAAGGTCTAAGATTATGAAAACACATTGAAAACACATTAATGCAATCAACTTCTATGTATTGGCCCACGTTCTATGTTAGTTTAGTGCCATCAAGTGGACTAGTCGAAGAAGTAGCATTTCTAAATGTATTTATCACAGTCTAACTTGTAGTCACTTCAGACCCGTTTTACGCCTGGAGGCATTTACTGAAATTGGAATAAATTCAGGAAAGCCTTGACTTTTAGTTTCACATTACATATGGTTATAAAAATATATATTGGCCCACATTTTCTGTGAAATTTGATAAAACAGATTGTCATTGTCAACAAATTTTATTAAGAACCTGTCTACAACACATAATAAAAAATATATAACTATCAAAGTTCAGAAAAGTCTAATTATTCATGATTGTAAAAATTAAGGACTTAAAAACACTACATTCTTTATTAAATATTGGTGGAGCTTGGAAATTAGGCTTTGCCAAGAGAGGCAGAACGGATACCAATTTTTTTCTTTTATTCTGCATAAAGAAATGAACACTTTTATGAATTATTATAAAGCAGGCGGCCATGTAACTAGCACCCACATTTTGAAATTGAACATTCTCAGGATCCCAAAAGACCTTCCTTTTGTTTATAATTTAGACTCAGAGTAAGTGTCCTTGAATTAAATATTTCTATTTTGTTTAAATAGAATCACAGAGTATGTGACTGGTTTGTTTCACTCAACTGTAACTACTTTTTTTTTTCTTTTTTTTAAGGAGATATGGTGGACTGAACCTGGGACATTGTACATGGAAAGCAGGTGTTCAACCACTGAGCTTTACCCACTCCCTTCAAACACAGGTTTGGTTTATTTTATTACCCACCCACCCACCCTCATTGTTTGTGCTTGCTGTCTGCTCTCTGTGTCCGTTTGCTTTGTGCTCTCTATGTCTGCTTGTCTTCTCTTTAGGAGGCACCGGGAACCGAATCTGAGACTTCCCATGTGGGAGAAAGGCATTCAATCACTTGAGCTGCTTCCACTCCCTGCTTTGTTGTGTCTCTCATTGTGTTCCCTCTTTGTGTCTCCTTGTTGAGTCATCTTGTTGCATCAGCTTACAGTGCTAGCCCATCGCGCCAGCCTGCTGTCTTGCTCGTCTTCTCCAGGAGGCACCAGGAACTGAACCCAGGACTTCCCATGTGTAGGCAGGAGCTCAATCGCTTGAGCCACATCTGCTTCCCTCAACCACAGGTTTTTAAGATTCATCCATATTGGTGCATGTAGCTGCAATCAGCTCAATATCGTTGCTCTATAATATTCCATTGCTTTAATTATTTATCCAATCTACTGTTGGTGAGCCCCTGGGTGTTTTCAAGTTGAGGATATTATGAATAATGCTTCCAAGAATATGTTCATACATGTGTATGGTACTTCTTAGCATGCAATTCTGAAGGGTATAACACATAAGAGTAGGATTGCTGGGTCTTAGGGAATGCATATCTTCAGATTTACTACTTAATGCCCAGCTGTTTTCTAGACCAGCTGTATAAATTTACACTCCCACTAGCATTATGAGAACGCCTGGTAGCAATCAAATTTGTTATTGGTAGATTTCTTTTGAATTTATTTTAAACGATCTGCTGTGTAGTAGTGATATCTCATTGTGCTTTAATTTGCATTTCCCGGTTTATAAATGGAGTTAATTATATTTTACATGCTCAATAGTCATTTTGACTTCTCTTTTATGAAGAGCATGTTCGAGTTTCTTTACCTATTTATCACTTGGTTGTCTTTTTCATATTGGTTTTAGGAGTGCTTTATATCATCTGGATATGATCTCTGTCATTTATATATGATGTAAATTTCTACTTTCTATCTTGCCTTTTCACTCTCTTTTAAAGGTATCTTGATGAATAGAAATCCGTTATTTTATTATAGTCATATTTATCAGTCACTCCCTTACAATTTTTGCTTTGTATTTTGTTTAAGAAATCTCAGTCATGAAGATATTCTTGTGTATCTTCTAAATTCATCATTATTATTATTACTAATTTTTGCCTTTCACATTAAGAACAATAATCCACCTGAAACTTATTTTAGTGTTTGGTGTGAAGTAGGAAGTCCAATTCTATTTTCCTTTTTGTATATTCAGCTTAAGGAAAAACCCTCCCTTTCTCCATTGCTCTTCAGTGCTGCCACTAGTATAAATTGAATGCCATATATAGAGGATTTGTTTCCATGACATCTATTTTGTTCCATTAATCTATATGTTTGCTCCTGCACCAATACCAGGCTGTTTTACTATGATACCTTTAAAGTAAGACTTAACATCTGGTAAAGCAAGAACACCCATCTTGCTCTTCTTTTTCAAGAGCCTTGGTTGTTGAGCAAAGCAAGCCAGACACAACAGGACAAATACTGTATGAATGTGTAACTGTGAACCAAATATATTGTGTAACATATTGTTTGATTAAAAAAAAAAATTTAATGTATCCATTACATTTAATTGAGAAATGTATATATTCATCTGTGTTTACTTTTTAGTTTTTAATTGTTTATATTTTCAATTATTAAATGTACAAAATAAAGTGAAAAAAAAAAAACTAAAAAAAAAGAGCCTTGGTAAACCTTGATTCTTTGCATTTCCATATAAATATTTTTTTTATCTGAGAAGTTGTGAGTTTACAAAAGAATCCTGAATACCATACAGGATTCCCATACATCACCCTACCACCAACACCTTATATTGTTGTGACACATTTGTTAAAAATGATGGAAGAACATCATAATATTACTGCTAATTATAGTCCATATAAATATTATAATTAGTTTATCTAGTTTCTAAAAAAATAATGTTAGGATTTTGATAGGAATTGAATAAATTTGGAAAGAAATACCATCTTCACAATAGTAGTTTTCTAATCTACACACATGGGATATCTCTCCATTTATTCAGGTCCATTTTAATGCCACTTAATATAGTTTTATGGTTTGTTTTATTGAGGTCTAGCACAACATTTGTTCAATTTATTTTTAGGTTTTTAAATTTTATTTGTTATTGTAAATAACTTTTTTTCATTTTCTGACTAGTTGTAGGTGGTAAAAAAAATTGTTATTTTTAATACAGATATTGTATCCAGCAGTGCTGTTAAACTGAAAATTTCTAATAATTTATCTTCAGTTTTTAATTTTCTAAATACATTATCATATTATTGGCAAAAATTGATTATTTTCTACCTTTCTAATCCTTATACTTTTTATTTCTTTTTCTTGCCTTATTATACTAGACAGAACCTCCAGTACAAGGTCCTATGTAAATCCTATGACTAGAAGCAGTGATAATAAGCATCTTTTTCTTGTTCCTGATTTCAATGAGAAGACTTTTAAACATTTCATCAAGTACAATATTTGTTTTTGTTTATTTTTAAGGATACTCTTCATCAGTTAAGAAAATTCTTTTATTTCTAGTGAAATGAATCTTTTAGCATCATGAAGTAACCCCATGTACCACTAGTGATGCTTTTGGCCTTAAATATCTATTGCTATACCACATCAGCTTTTTCATTATTAATAATTGAATGGTATTGAGTTTTCCATCCTTTTACTTTAAAAAATTCTACATCTTTATGTTTTAAATGTTTCTTATAAAGACCAGTGTATTTAGTCAGCCAAAGGGGTGCTGATGCGAAACACCAGAAATCTGTTGGCTTTTATAAAGGGTATTTATTTGGGGTAGAAGCTTACAGTTACCAGGCCATAAAGCATACATTACTTCCTTTACCAAAGTCTGTTGCCACGTGTTGGAGCAAGATGGCTGCTGACGTCTGCAAGGGTTCAGGCTTCCTGGGTTCTTCTCTTCCCGGGGCTCATTTCTCTTCAGGCTCAGTTGCTCTGCTCTCTCCACAGGCCAGCTGTAGACTAACAGGTGAACGGTTCATCTCTCTTCCCAGGGCTTCTGCCATATCTGCTTCTCTGTGTGTTTAGTTCCCAGGCTCCAGCTCAAAACTCCAACCCGCTTCTCAGTGGTGCAGTTTTTCTGCAAGTCCCCGCTCACCAAGGGGGCAGGAACTCAATGTCCTACTGATGTCGCTCAATCAAAACCTTAATTATTATTTAACAAGTAAAAGTGAAACCTCTGAATCCAATATAATCTAATATGCCCAGAGGAAAAGACTAGTTCACAAACATAATCCAATATCTATTTTTGTATTTCATAAATAATATCAAACTGCTACAACCATATAGTTGGATTTTGTATGTTATCCAATATAATTTTTTTATATTTTTGAAATTATTTGAGACTTACAGGAGAGCTGCAAAAATAGTACACAGTTCCTTATAATCCTTATTCCACTTCTCCTAATGTTAACAGTTTACATAACCATAGTATAATTATCAAGATCAGGAAAAAAACATTGGCTCAATGATTTCAAATGAACTACAGACTTCATTCAAATTTCCAATTTTTCCATTGATGTCATTTTTCTGTTCTAGGATCCAATCCAAGAACCTATATTGTATTTAGTTGTCATGTCTCCTTAGTCTCTTCTCATCTATAACAGTTCCTCAGCCTTTACTTGCCTTTTTTTACGCTGTCACTTTTTTAAAAAGTTGTTTTGTGGAATGCCCCTCAATTTGGGTTCATCTTATATTTTCTTTAGACTGTAATAAGGTATATATTTTTTACAAGAATACCACATAAATGATATGTTTCTCAAAACATATCAAAGGGTCATGATGCTGATGTATCTTATTACTGCTAATCTTGATCACTCTAAGTTGGTGTCCCCACAGTAAAGGCAGTGTCTTTCCCTCTGAAGTGGATAAATATCTTGGAGGACAACTTGAGCTCAAGCAAATTCTGTTTCTCCCCAGACTTTCCCCCACCAATATTAGCATCCTTCAATGGCTCTTGTTTGCAAAATTTATTTCTATGGTATTTGCCTTATAGTGATTTCTCCTTTCCCTTTACACTTAGTTGAAATTCTTTCACAAGGAAGACCTGTCTCTTCTCCCTGGTTCATTTGTTATTTTATTCAATTATTTATTCATATTGAAAGCCATTTGATTTTATCTTATTATTTAGTCTATTTACATTTAATATGATAATATATTTGAGTTTAAATATTTTTCTATGTGTTCTACGTGCCTCATGTGTTTCTTTTTCTCTCCTTTATTGCATTATTTTGGATTATTTACATTCCATTTCTCCCTCTTGTTTGCTTAGAAACTATATAGTCTGTTTTAGCCTCTGAGGGGCTATTTTTAAATTTACAACATAAATCCGTAATATATATAAAGCTATTGTTAATCAAAAGCCTTCAATTTTTCTAGACAACATAAGTCTTCCTGATTTATGGCTATTTTATAGTTTATTTTATTTTTTATTTTTAAACCCATGAAACATCATTATTTCTGTTTTATACAGCCAATATTCATTTGGTATTTTCTACATATTTCCTGCTTTCTTTGTTTTTCATTCCTTCATGAACTCAGACTTAATGTATTGGATAATGCTCTCCTTTCCAAAGTATATCCCTTAAAATATCTTGGTATATGGGTCTGGTGGCAGTGAACCTTCAGGTTCTTTTCATTCTTAAAAGATATTCTCACTGGGTATAGAATTTTAGGTTGGCAGCTATTTCCTTCAGCACTTTGAAAATATTATTCCGTTGTCACCTAGCTTCCATTGCTGCTTTTGAGAAATCAGCTTTAAGTCTAACGTTCCTCTTTTGAAGGTATTGTGGTTGTTTTTCTTTGGTTGTGCTTAAGATTTTCTCTTTGTTCTCGATTTTCTGAAATTTCACTATGGCATGTTGTTTGAGGTTTCTTAAGCTTCTTGAGACAGTAGATTGGCATTTTGCCAATGCAGGAAAATTATTTACCATTTTCTCTTTGAATATTGCCTCTACCACAAACTATTTTATCTCTCTCTGAGATTCTGATTTTATATCTCTTTATATCTCTTATTCTCACCATATTTGCAAAATGTGTTGGTCTCTGTGCTGCACTCTAAATGTCTTCTGACCTCTTAAAATGTATTAATTATCTCTTCAGTTGTGTCTAATCATGGTAATCCATCCACATATATATGTTTTCATACATATACTTTTGGGGGTTGGAGAGTCCCTTTTTAAAATATAATTTCTTTATTCAGATATAATTCACATACATACAATTCACCCACTTAAAGTGTACAATTCCATGAGTTTCAATGTTTACAGAATTGTGAACTATCACCACAATTAATTTTAGAACATTTCATCACCTCCCAAAAAAATCACATGTCCATTAATAGTCAATCCCCATTTCCGCCAACTTCCCCCAGCCCAAGGCAAACACTAAACTACTTCCTGCCTCTGTAGATTTGTCTGTTCTGGATATTTCATGTAAATGGAATTGTATAATATGTAGTCTTTTGTGACTGGTTTCTTTCATTTAACAGTGTTCATGAATGTCATAGCATGTATAAGTATTTTATACATTTTTATTGCTGAATAATATTCCATTATATGCATATACCACATTTTATTTACCCTTTCATCAGTTTGTGAAGCTTTGTGTTGCTTCCACTTTCCACTGAGTTCTAATTTCAGTTATTTTATTTTTCTTTTTAGAATTTCTATTTAGTTCTTTTTCAAATTTGCTGTCACTTTTTCTTTTTCATAACAACTCTATTGAGGTATAAATTGGCATGCAATAATAGCAATTTTAATAAATTTTGACATATATATACACCTATGAAACCACCACAAGAATCAAGACAATGAACATACCCATATCCTCAAAAAAAATTCATTGCTACTTTTTTTAAGATTTATTTTATTTACTACCCCCTCCTCATTGTTTGTGGTTGCTCTCTGCTCTCTGTGTCCATTTGATCTTTGCTCTCTGTGTCTGCTCATTTTCTCTTTAGGAGGCACCAGGAACAGAACCTGGGACCTCCTATGTGAGAGAGAGGCGCTTAATTGCTTAAGCCACCTAGCTCCCTGGTTTGTTGTATCTCTCATTGTCTTTCCTCTTTGTGTCTCTTTGTTGCATTATCTTGTTGCATCAGCTTGCCGCACCAGCTTGCCTTCTCCAGGTGGCACTGGGAACTGAACCTGAGACCTCCCATGTGGTAGGCAGGAACCCAATCACTTGAGCCACATCCTCTTCCCTCATTACTTTTTATTGCTGAGTAGTATTCTATTATATGGACATACCACAATTATTTTATCCATTCATCTAATGATGGACATTTGGGTTGTCTCCAGTTTTTGGTTATTTCAAATACAGCCTCTGTAAATATTCAAGAATAAGTCTTTTCCTAGACATATGCTTTCCTTTCTCTTGGGCATGTATCTAGGAATAGGTGGCTGTATCATACGGTCAGTGGATGTTTAAATTTTAAAAATGAGTTTTCCAAAATGAATGTACCATTTTACATTTCCATCTATAGTGTTTAAGAGTTCTGATTGTTCCACATCCCATCAACACTTGGTATAGTTAATCTTCCTAATTTTAGTCATTTTAATAGATGTATAGTAGTATCTCACTGGGTTTTAATTTGCATTTCTCTAATGATGTTGAGCTTCCTTTCATGTCCTTATTTTCCATCCATATTCCTTCTCTCTCTTTTTTTTTTTTTTTTGCAAAGAGTTGTTTCTATTTATTAAAACTAAGTTAGAAATACTTTGGAAGAACTTGATAAAAACAATTTGAGTAAAATTCAATTACAACTGCTTTTCCCTGTCTCTGCCCCCAGAGCATCCAGTGGCCACTGGCTCCACATTAATGTTGTAATTTCTTCCATTGCTTGAGTCACAGTATGTCTATAACAGAATACCAGTAAGTCCGCTCTAGTCCATAGCTCTTCCCCAATCCTGAGGAATCTGGAATGGTGATGTCCATTCCACCTCCAATTGAGAGGGTGCTTATATCCCACGGATAAATTGGATGGAATTATCCTGCCTGCAGCTGCAGATTTTCTCCATTCCCTGGGATGGCCGTTGTCCATCTTCATCTCCCCTCCAGGTGTCATGGATGAGTCCATTGAGCTGTAGAGTAGGAGTTGCAGCTCCACCAAGATTCCGGGCCCAGCTGGCACATGGACAGCCCAAAGACTCCAGTCTCTGGGTGTACACCTACAAACTCCAGCACCATGTATAGGTTTGAATAGAAAGCAGGGAGAGTGAAAAGCAGTTGTAATACAGGGGCTCCCTCAGGACTTGGGAACTATCCTGAGTGACACTGCAATGACAGATATAGGTCGTTTTACATCATCATATAACATGCAGAACTGTCGGGGAGAGAGTGTGGTCCACAATGTGAACCATGGTCCATGCTTAATGGCAAAGCCCCAGGATGTGTCCATCCACCGCAGGTGATGTACCACACTAATGAAGGATGTCCACGTGGGAGGTTGTGGGAGGTGTGGGAGGCGGGACACATGGTAATCCCCACAATTTCCGTGCAACATTTATGCAATCCCAGTATCCTTTAAAAAAATTATAAAAAATTATTTAAACAATATATATACCAGCTCAATAAACTCTGAGAATAATGTAAAGATTATATATATACATATACAAAGTATATGAATATGGATATGTGTACAGGTATATATACATATATATGAAGGATGAACGAGGGGCAGTGGAAAAAGAATAATGGGAAACAATAATTATTTCAGACATGAATCGTGTTTGAACTAAATCAAAAGAAGAGAGGAAATTGGTGTTTAGAAAACTTACAGAAGTATTGGCATTAAAAAGTAAATATTTGCTATGTTTTTCCTATGAACAATCCTATTATTAAGACCATGTATTAGTATTGTATATTTGTTATAGTTCATGAAAGAATGTTATATTTCTACTGTTAACAACAGTTGATTATCCACCATGGGGTTCACTATGTTATATGGTCCCATGCTTTGTACAATCCATGCAAAAAATACACCAAACATAAGCTATGGTCTAAAATTACCTGTAATATTTCAGCAATGTTCTTTCATCATTTGTAACAAGTGTTCCACCTCAATGCAATTTTTTGTGGTGGACAATGTATGGGAATCCTGTATGGTGTGCATGATTGTTTTGTAAACTCACAAATTTTGTTGAGGAAAAATCTGCCTAAGAAAATCAGAGCATTCTTGCTGGTTTTGTCTGAAGAGTCATTCTGGTTCCATCTCCAAAGTCTGTTGCCACGTGTTGGAACAACATGGCTGCTGACGCCTGCAAGGGTCCAGGCTTCTTGGGTTCTTCTCTTCCTATGGCTAGTTTCTCTCCAGACTCAGCTGCTCTGCTCTCTCCACAAGCTCAACTGTAGACTATCAGGCGAATGGCTTGTCTTTCTTCCTGGGGCCTCTGTAGTGCCTAATGGAGTCTTCTTTCCTTCCTCACGTATCTGCTTCTCTGTGTGTTTACTTCCCAGGCTCCAGGATCAAAACTCCAACCTCCCTTCTCTCCATATTCCTTCTTTGGTGAAGTGTCTGCACAAATATTTCATCTATTTTTAATTGGGTTAAAAGTCTTATCATGACCATTTCTTTATATATTCTGGATACAAGTCACTTATGAGATATATGGTTTGCACATATTTTCTCTCCTCTCTGACTTATCTTTTCATTTTCTTAAGATTGCCTTTCAATAAGCCAAAATTTTTAACTGTTATGAATTCTATTTTATCAGTGTTTAAATTTTAGGGATCTTGATTTTGTGTCATAACTAAGAAATCTTTGCCTCATTCACGGTTCCCAAGATTTTATCCTGGTTTTGTGAGAATTGTTTGGTATTAGCTTTTATATTTAGGACTGTAACCCATTTTGAGTTAATTTTTGTATGTAGTATGAGGTAAGGGTCTAAATACATTATTATATGTGGATATCCAGCTGCCCCATCACCATTTGTTTAAAAAGACTATCTTTTTTTTTATTTACTGAATTGTCTTTGCACTTTTGTCAATAGTAAGATGTGCATATTTGTGTGTTTCTGTTTCTGAACTCTCTATTTTACTCCATTGATCTATTTCTCTACGTATATGTCAACACCACACTGTCATGATTATTGTAGCATCATAGTAAGTCTTGAAATGAGGTAATGTTAGTCTTCTAATTTTGTTGTTTTTCAAAGTTGTATTGGCCGTTGTGGCAGTTTGAGATTATTTTATGAATCACAAAAAGAAAAATATGTTTGTAAATGAATCTCTGGGTGTGATATCCTTTGATTGTATTAAATTCAATTGAGGGCCTTTGATTAGACTACCTGTTCAGATTGCTTTTAGGACTTTTTGATTCGACAACCTCAATATAAGACATGACCCAGGTTGAGTCCCCGCCCCCTTGCTAGGTCTAATATAAATGGATACCCACAAAGACACACAGGAAGAGAGAATTCTGTCATGTGACAGAATGGAGAAGGCTCGAAGAGCTGAGGTCCCAGGGGGAGATGAGCCATTTGCCTGATATCTTACAGCTGAAATTGAGAAGAGCAGCCGAGACTGATATAGGAGGCCCAGAAAGAAACAAGCCCTATGTCAGGTGAGAGAGGACTACAGGATCACTTAAGCATGAAGCCTCAAGAGGATGTGCCCACAGAGCTCAAGAGGAAGAGGAAGTCTGGAAGGGATGGAGAGACCAGCCAGAGATTGCCATCTTGCTTCAACACGTGGCAGCTGACTTTGGTGAGAAAGCACCTCTTATAGTACTTTGAGTTGGATTTTCCATGGCCTTGGGACTGTAAGATTTTACCCCCAAATAAACACCCTTTATAAAAGCCAACCGATTTCTGGTACTTTGCATCAGCACCCCTTTGACAGAGTAAGACAGCTATTTTAGGTAAATTTGCATTTACATATGAATTTTAGAGTAACTTGTCATTTTCTCAAAAAAAAAAAAGCTCTCTGAGAGTTTCATTGGGCTTTTATTGAATCTGGAGATAAATTCAGGCTGAAGTGGCATCTTAAAATATTGAATCTCCCCAGTCATGAACATGGACTATTTCTCCATTTATTTAGGTCTTTAAATTTTTCTCTCAGCAATGCTTTATTGTTTTTAGTGAACAAATCTTGTACCTCTTTTGTCATATTTTTTCCAACTATTTCATATTACTGATGATATTTAATGGTATATTTTGTATTTTGATTTCCAATTGCTTGATGCTAATATATGAAAATACATAGAACTGATCTTGTATTCTAAAATTTTTCCAGACTTGTTTATTAATTCTAGTAGCATTTTTGTAGATTACAATGGATTGTCTATATATATGATTTTGTCATCTGCCAAGAAAGACAGTTTTATTACTTTCTTGCCAACCTCAATGTCTTTTAATTCTTTTTCTTGCTTATTTTCATTGGCTATAATCTTCAGTACATTGTTGAATAAAATTGGTGAAAGAAGATGTTCTTGCTCTGTTTCTGATATTAGGTGAAAAGCATTCAGTCTTTCAAATGTTAAGTATCACATCAGCTGTAGGTTTTTCATAGATTCTCCTTTTCATATTGAGGAAGTTTCCTTCTATTTCTAATTTGCCGTTTTTTAACATGAATAGAGGTGGGATTTTGTCAAATGCTTTTTCTATATCTACCGCAATGATAATCTAACTTTTCTCTTGTACCTTCTAATATAGTGAGATTTGTTTTATGACCTAGAATATGGTCTATCTTTATAAATGGTCTGTGGGCACTAATATATATGTGTGTGTATGTGTGTGTGTGTGTGTTTATTCTGGTGTTGTATAGTGTGTTATATAAATGTCAATTAGTTCAAGTTGGTTGATAGTGCTGTTTATGTCTTGTATGTCCTTAATGGTTTTCTCTCTACTTTTTTTTTAATCACTTACTGAACTAACAGAAGGAAATTCTTTTCCTTCTGCCTCAAGGATGACCTTTAATGTTTCTTATAGTGTATAGTGCAGATCTGCTAATGATAAATTTTCATCTTCTGTATGCCTGAAGAAATCAATTTTACTTGCATTTTTGAAAGACATTTTCACTGGGTAAAGA
Source organism: Tolypeutes matacus (assembly GCA_026826555.1). NCBI lineage: Eukaryota > Metazoa > Chordata > Mammalia > Cingulata > Chlamyphoridae > Tolypeutes > Tolypeutes matacus. The sequence goes on along the minus strand of JAKSZT010054487.1, from coordinate 7,349,329 downwards.
ATTCTGTTAGTTTTCCTTTCAGTATTTTAATGATGCTGTTCTACTGTCTTCTCTTGAGCCTATTGTCATCCCCGTCTTTGTTCCTTTAATGTAGTGTCTATTTTTCTATGCCTGCTTATAGATTTTCTATTTACTCATTTATTATTGAGATTTTCTATTTATTTATCTTTGGTTTTGAACAACTTAATTATGAAATGCCTTAGTGTAGTTTTGTCGTATGTCTTGTGCTTTGTGCTGTAAAGTATTTGGGAAGTAATCTATATCATACCTTATAGGAGTGTCTTTGTTTAGGGCAGTGGATGGCCACATCTAATAATTTTAGGATAGGGGCTGGAAGCACTGGTAGGGACTGGAAGCACTGCCCACACCTAATAGTTTTAGAGTATGGGCTAGAAGCACTGGAATGACCAACCATGGGTATTGGGTGGGGGCTTTTAGTTATGCAATATCAGTGTACCTGGAGGTGGGGATCAAGCACGTGGGGCAATCAATCAATCATGTGTACATAATGGAACCCTAATAAAAATTCTGAACACTGAGGCTTAAACATTTCCACAGTTGGCATGAATGCCAGGAGGGTAACACATCCTGACTCCATGGGGAAAGGAAAAAAAAAAAGCTTTGCATTTGGAATCCTAACAGACTTTACCCTATTTGTGTCTTCCTTTGGCTAATTTTAGTCTGAATCCTTTTCCTGTAATAAACCATAATTGTGTGTGTAATGATCTCAGTGAGTTCTGTGAGTCCTAGTAATTTATCAAACCTGAGAGAGGTTTTGTGAATTTGCCAAACTTTCAGTGGGTATCAGAAGTGAAGGAAGTCTTGGGAAGTTATGGGTTTAAAGTTGACTCTAAATTCTCATATGCTTGGGGCTCAATGAACTTCTCGGATCTGTGGTTTATAGTTTTTATTAAATTTGTAATTTTTTTAGCCATTATTTCCTCAAATATTTCTTCCTTTCTTTTTCTTTTCTCCTTCAGGTAATCTAATTATATACATATAGATCTCTTTTCCTTCTCCTACAGCTCACTGATCCTCTGTTCATTTTTCTTTCAGTCCTTTTAATCTTTGTGTTTCATTTTGGATAGCTTCTATTGCTGACTTTGGGTGTGCTAATCCTTTTTTCTGCAATGGCTAATCAGTCTTTAATCCCATCCAGTATCTTTTTCATTTCATACATTGTAGTTTTCATCTCCAGAATTGTGATTTGTGACTTTATTTATATCTTCCATGTTTCTTCTTAATACGTTTAATCTTCCCTCAAGCTTTTTGAGGAAATGAAATACTGTATAATAACTATTTTAATGACCTTATCTGCTAATGCTAATGTCAGTGTCAGTTCTGGATTGGTTTTGATTGATCAATTTTTCTTCTCATTTTGAGTCGTATTTCCTTGCTTCTTTGGAATTCTGGTACATTTTTTATTGAATACCAGATATTGTGTATTTTACGTTCATGGATGCTAAATATTTTTGTATTACCGTAAATGTTCCTGAGCTTTATGGTAGAATGTAGTTAAATTTCTTGAAAAAAATTGTATCCTTTCAAGTTTTGTTTTTTAAGATGTGTTAGGCAGGACCATGACAGCATTTGGTCTAGGGCTAATTATTCCCTATGACTGAAGCAAGATCTTTTTTACCCAATGTCCAGTAATTGAGTTTTTTTTTTTTTCAGTCTAGCCAGTAGAAAGAAGCATTATTCCTAGCCCTGTGTGAGTTTTAGGTTTTGATGCCTCTAATCCTTTCAGATGATTCTTTCCCCAGCCATATGTAGTTTCCTCATATGCATGCACTGATCAATATTAGTGGGGGACCTCCCACTGATTTCCACAATTATGTCTCTGTACAGCTCTCTTCACTACTTTCTCCCAAGTATGCTAGCTAGCCACCTTGGTCTCCCTGGATTTATCAGCTCTGTCTCTTCAACTCCATTCCTTGTGCTCTACCTGGGTTTCCCCTACATGTACTGTGGCCTACAAAATTTCTTAATGCTGAAAGCTGGGGCAATCATATGGCTCATCTCATGTACTTCCCATGTCTCAGGGATCACTGTCCTCTGGTGTCTAGGCTCAAGAATCAGACATAAATGGATTAAAATCCAGATTCTGCCACTCATTGGTTATGTGACCATGTACAAATTAGTTAACATCTCTACAACTCATTTTTTTCCTAAGGTAAATAGGAATAATATTAACACCCCCCTTGAGGGTTGTTATTTTGGGCATTTGTCTTTTGGGGATATGTACAATATCTAACCCCTCCCTATTTGGAGGAATCCCTATTGTTTGTAGTTCTGTACTTATCCTAGAGTCTCAATGCATTTTTTTCTGGTGCCAGTTTAACACTTTCACACTGTACTCTAATATATTTATATATCTGTCTTCCCTATTATGTAACTTATTTCCTCAGGGCAGGGATCAGTTTTATGGTACCAATACCTAGACTAATCCTTGATTTATAATTGGTGGCTCATATGTATTTGTTGAATGAATGAATTAATGAATAAACAGAATGAAATAGAGCTCATAAATTCACTTCGTTTCATGTACCCAGGTGACCATCTCAAGCAAGCTCATCAAAATATTCACCTGCCAGGCATCGGCAGGTCTTACTTTAAAACACACCTTAAATGCCCATAATGATTTTCATAGGATTGTGTCCCATATGGACTCACCTTTAATAGTTTTGTTTTCAATTGTCCATCTGATTTTATAACCTGATAAGGGCTCTGATCATTTTCCAACTCTTCCATTATTGCAAGGAAAACAGCATGCAATCCAGCTCACTGAGGTGATTTGTTCTTACCTCCCTCAATCAGAGTTTTTCCATCTATTAGGTTTAGTGAAGTGGCCCTCCAAAGAAGACACTGTCCATTCACCTTGGAACTGACATCCATAAGCCAAGCAGCTCTTTGCTGGTCAATAGAGAGCTGTTCATAGGGCATCATTCATGTGGCCATAGGATCTGGCAGCTCATCAGGTGGTTCCAAAGTTGACCCTAGGGGAAAAGAGTTTACCTTGCTCTTGAATATGATGAACATCTCTTGCCTTCCCCAGTAGCATGTTCTTGTAAAAACCATTCCTATCTTAAGATGAAATTCTTCTATGAATTACATCCTTATTAGAGTATTTCTCCAACATCACCCAAGAAATTATGAATAGTTTGGTTGTTTCAATATTATTTCAAGATTATTTATTTTCTTCAGTGATAGAGATAATTACATTTAATGCTCAATAGCAAGTTAGTCATTATCTCTCAAATGGCATATATCATACTGCTGGAAATTTTCTTATCTAAAATCCCAGTGGTCTACATAGGCTTTGCTTTAAGCCCGAGTCTGTGGTCCACAAAAGACTGTGGTACAGAGAATTCATTAGAACCGGCACTCCAGCTTCTTCCGTTGTTAACTAAGGTGGTAATCTCTTTTTGTCCACAGATATGCTATTCTATAATTCTATGCAAATTAACAACTTGTATGGGCTCAGGCAATTCTATAGGGTCCCATTTAGCAAGTCTAATTAATACTGGCTGAAGGGTAAACTTTCATGCCTTCTATTTCATAATACTAGGTAGGGGAAGTATTCCCCAGACAGATATAATATCTATCCCAATAACACACTTAGGTAAAGGAGATGCAACCACTTCACATACAATCCATTCAAACATTCTGGTTTTGATCCAAATTTTCACCTTAATCTTCCTAATCTCACTGCAGCCCCCATTAGGTCTTTACCAACAGGTTTTAGAATCAAGGTACATTGGGCTCCTGTGTCAAAGAGTCCCAAAATAGTCTCTTCTCCAACTCTGGCTATTTTATTCACATATGTGCATATGACTTTGGGTCTCCAGTTGAGGGTCAGACCAAGGGACCCTGGCCCTTTCATCAATCCTCATCCTGCATAGTTTACTGGACCTTCACTGCAGGTGACTTAAGGCCATGTTTCTCCTTGTCATCTTTGTCTTTGGGCTTTTCTTTTCCTTTTTAAAAAAAAAAAAAAATTATTTATTTATTTCTCCCCACCCCCATCGTTGTCTGCTCTGTGTCTGTTCATTGTGTGTTCTCTGTGTCTCCTTGTTTCTTTCAGGAGGCACCAGGAACTGAGCCCAGGAACTCCCATGTGAAAGAGAGATGCCCAATCACTTGAGCCACATCTGCACCCTGCTTGTTGTGTTGTTCATCACATCATCTCGTTGCATCAGCTCACCAAGTCAGTTCGCTGCCTTGCTTGTGTTCTTTAGGAGGCAATGGGAACTGAACCTGGGACCTCCCATGTGGGAGGCAGGCACCCAACTGCCTGAGCCACGTCTGCTCCTCTTTGGGCTTTTTAAATTCCTCCAGACTAGGGTAAATAGAGCATATCTGTTTAGGAACCTTCAATGTTGGAGGATCAGCAGGGGTTTTCATCAGTTCACCCAAGCTCAGGTGGTTCTGCCTTAAGCCCTTTGTTTTGACCTATCAATGTCTGTTTTATTCATCCCACTTCTTAGTAACTATTGAAAGATTTCCACCCTGCTGTTGAGTCCCTTGACTCTCCCCTTTGTCTTTTCCTATTCTCTTGTAAATCACGCTAATTTTCTTAACTATCTGCCCTTTCAGCATAACTGGTCCCTTTGGTAGCAGCTATGACACCAGCTGCTGTAGCTCAGACTAGCTAAAATATTAGCTTGTCATAGCATGAGAACTTAGTCCAACACACCCCTTCACTTTCAGTTTGGCTATTGTATACAGTTAACAATCATCAAGGGATAGTAGTTTTAGCTTGTTATTACTTTGCATTTCCTTCCATGAGCCACCTCCTCAGGAGTTGGATCTATCATTTTTTAAATTGCTTTGGTAATGTCTACCTCTAGTACCTGATCACAGTGCAGTTGCTGTTTTATCCCATGGGTGACCCAGTGGCCATCGAGGAATCAAAGGTTTGTCAACCCCATGCTCTCCTCCTTTCTTCTCCTAAACCACGTTTTCACCATGTTTCAGTGAGTTAGAGCTCTTCTAGAAAATCCTACTTCTGACATCAGCTGTGATTGAGGGTCTCCAAGACTACCCTCAGGTTTGGAGAACTCAGAAAAGTTGTCATACTCATAGATGGAGTAAATGGATGCCTATTAAAATGAGCAAAGGAAAATGGTGCATAGGGCAGAGCCTAGGAGAGACTAGATATGAGTTTCAGTTGTTGTATGACAACATGCACAAAGTACTGCCAACCAGGGAAGCCCACTCTAACCTTGGCGTCCAGGGTTTTTATTGATGGTTAGTCACATAGGCACAGGGCACCATGTGGCTGACCTTAATTACTTGGCCATTAGCACCTCCAGAGCTCAAACTGAAGCCACAGGGCCCAAGGCCCCTACCATGAATCACACTGTTAGCATAGAGACTGGTATGGCCCAAGGTCTGATGCAAATGAAGATACTCTTATCAGACAGAATATTCCCAGGGCTAAGAGGTTATCCCCCCGGCCAAGGACAAAACCTTTCTTTGGAGTATGCAGGGTTTGGACAGCCCAAGCTTGCTGAGCTAATCCTTTACTGCACAAATGCACAGTATTTTTTTTGTTGTTGTTGTTGTTCATTTGAACATCCTTTAAAGATTTAGTAACATTTGGGGATGAACTATTGAAGTACGAAGGACTTCGGAGACGATTTACCAGACTCAGGAGAGCCAGTTAGTTTTTTTTTTTTTTTTTTTTTTCCAGTTAGTTTTTATGAACCTTTATTTTAATGGCCGGGCACTCAGACCTGAACACAGGTGTGAGGCCCTGAGAAACCAAAGTACAAGGCTTTTATAGTATTCTGGATAGTTTAGGAGTTTGAAAGAAAGAAATGTTCAGTTCTATAACTCTTAATTTGGTTTGGCACAGCAAGCAAGCACACTTAGTACAGAAGCAAATTTTTGTAGTTAGCTGGTTTTAGCTCTTAGCAGGGTGGGGTAACCTGCTTTTCTGGCTTTTTGCAGGTGGGTGCCTTCAGGTGAGGCGCCAACCCATTGTTCTGTGGTTAATATGTACAGCTTAAAATTTTCCATTGTAGACCTTGAAGTTATCCATTACACTATGTATTCCTTCCTCCAACTCTTTCACTTACCCTATCACTTAAAAAAGAAAAAGGATAAATGCCCATACACAGATTGCAAGGTTTTATTGTCTCAATCTACAAGTGGCTTTTTATTAAAAAAAAAAAAAAAAAAAAAAAAAAAAAATCTAACTATGTATTAGTCAGCCAAAGGGGTGCTAATGTAAAATTCCAAAAATGGGTTGGTCTTTATAAAGGGTATTTATTTGAAGTAGAAGTCCACAGATACCAGGCCATAAAGCATTAAGTTTCTTCTCTCAGCACAGTCTATTGCCACGTGTTAGAGCAAGACAGCTGCTGGCGTTTGCCAGGGTTCAGGCTTCTGGGGTTCCTCTCTTCCCAGGGCTGCGTTTCTCTCCGGGCTTAGCTCCTGTTTCCTCCACAAGGTCAGCTGCAGACGATCAGGCAAACGGCTTGCTTCTCTTCCCCTGGGGCCTTCTTTCCAACATCAAAACTTCTTCTCAAAAGACTGCTTCAACTGTCTTTTGCCTTGCCTTTTATATTCAATTCCCCACCCACCAAGGGGTGGGGCTCAACGCCCTAATCCTAACCTAATCATGCCCAGATTAACAGATCAGTTTACAAGCATGATTCAATTATATTTTTGGAATTCATAATTACATCAAATTCCCCAACGGTTACAAACTACTATTAAAAAGAAAGACTTCAGATAAACTATTTCAAATCCAATGCCATGTTTTCATAAATATTGCTTAACATTTAATGTGCTTAAAAGCTTACTGTCTTGCTCAGTAAACTACCCTGTCCATTTTCCAGGGTATACACTTTGCAGTCAGTTAATCTTGGAGGGTATACTAGGTTACATCATTTAAAGATACAGATCCTAAGAGCTTTTTACTGATATTGTTTCTTTATAGGAGGGTAGATGGTTGCTTAACACTACTAAGATAAAGTTATACAGCCACTTTCTCTGGGATTTTGATTGTGTTACAGCAAAGCCAACATTATTTTTAAATATTTTTCTCCATATGAAATATATATGGGTGTGTATGTATGCATATATATAGATATATATTCACTGTGGAAAATTAGACAATACTGATATACACAAAGAAGAAAATAAAATTCCCATATTGTGCCAATTAGGGATAACCACTTTTAAGAACTATCCTTACAGGTACTTTTCTATGTATTTAAAATTATTTATATAAAAATAAAGTCATACATATTGTTTCATAACCTGCCTTTTTCACCTAACAAGGATTCATAGCCATCATTCAGTGTCAATAAGTATTTATCTACAAAAACAATTTTTATTAACTAAAGATTAATTCACAATATGTCATAATGGCTCGTGTCCAGTTTCTTCTCTGACATGTAAAGTGTTTGGAAGTCACCACCCCCATCCTTATGAGACAATGTTGGGCAAATTGAAAAATCAATGACTTTTTCCAGACTCATCAGAAAACTGAGGTTGCAGAGCAAAAAAACACCCTAAACTCTGGAGAGACAGGCTTATTCAGAGATACAGCTGAGCCCTGTTTACCTGCCAAAGAAGCCACTGGAGTCATAAGTAAGTGTAGAAACACTTATACATTAATAAATATAATAAATATCAGGAGGCTGAGTGTGGACTAGCTTGGGAATGAGAAACACTTTCTTGGGAACCCCATCAGGTTCTCACAGTGAAAAGCCTAGAAAAATTTACTCACAAGGCTTTAGAGGGGAGGGGTGGGGAGAGGGGATTTTTCCATAACAAAGGCTTAATCCTCGGGGGCAAAAAAAATTGTCAGAGTCTTACCTCAACTCAGGGACAGGGTATTCTTCCCAATACAGCTTGCTCTAGCCTTCCTGTCTCACCTAAGGGGTTGGGAGGGCGGGGGTGGGTGGCGGAATAAAAGATAGTCAATAGGGGTTAGCTTTCAGGAAATAAGTTGGGAATGCTGCAGCCAGGGAAGGGACAGGGATGGGGGTGGGGTAGAGGGGACCAATACCTTGAGAGAAACTCTTGTGGAAGTCACAGCTGCAAGACAAGGCCTGCTAAAAGACTGAGATTTATTCAGAAGATTACTGAATGTTCCTTCTCTTCCACACTTTAACGTCCCACAACAGGGCTCTAGAATAATAGCAGTGGGTTACACTTGAAAGAACAGCAAGACACAGACTCTTTCTAAGGGGGACGACTTAGTCAAAAGTCAAGAGGCAAGACAAAGTCAAGGTCACTAGAGGAATTTGAAGCCTCTAGCATCTATAACTACAGAAAACATTAAACACAGCCAAGTTCCTAGAAACTACGGGCTTATTTACCTCAGTTCCTATTATTCAGTACAATATGTCTGATTGTCAACAAAAAGTTACAAAGCATGTCAAAAAGCAAGAAAAAAACAGTCTGTGCTCACAAAGCAGGCCTCAGAACCAGACTTAGAATGTGATACAGATTTTGAAATTATCAGACAGGGTATTTAAAATAACTGTGATTAATATATTAAGAGCTCTAATAGAAAAAAGACCCAAGATGTAAGTAGAGAGATGGAAACTAAGAAATAAAAAAAAAAAACCACTATAACAGAAATCAAGAATGCCTTCAATGGGCTCATCAATAGACTTACATGACTTAGGAACGAATCAGTGAGCTTGATGAGCAGTCAAAAGGAATTCCTAACCTGAAATGCAAAGAGAAAAAAGAATGAAAATTTTGAAAAAAAAAAAAAAATCAGAACAAAACACTCAAGGACTATGAGACAATTTCAAAAGGTCTAACATACACAAAATTGGAATGCCAGAAGAAGAGAGAAAACAGAACAGAAGAAATATTTGAAGACATAATGCCAAGAACTTTCCAAAATTAATGGCAGACACTAATCCACAGATCCAAGAAGCACATGGGATACCAAATAGGATGAATAGCAAAAATTCTAAACTAGGTATATCATATGCAAACAGCAGAAAACCAAAGACAAAAAGGAAATATTGAAAGAAGCCAGAAATAATAGAAAGAAAAAAAAACTTACCTAAGGAGTAATTGTACTTCAAAAGTGAAGATGAAATAGACTTTCTTAGTCAAACAGGAACTAAAGGAATGCATCATGAGCAATAGCGGACCTGCCCTGCAAAAAATGTTAAAAGTTCTTCTTCCAGAAGATAAATGACCTGTCAGAAACATGGATCTCCATAAACAAAGAGTGTTGGAGAAGGAATAAATGAAGGTAAATGCCGCTTTGTTCCCGGGCCTGAGGGTGATCAGCCCTGCTGCAGCCCGGGGGGCGACACTGGCTAGTTATGGGCCGTCCGGTGCGCACTCCGGGAACGGCGAGGGTGAGGAGGTTCTCAGGGAGCGGCGTCGGGTTGGGGGCTTCCTGGTCTCCACGGCTCAGGTGTGGGGGGTATCTGGTAAGGACCGCGCGTGAAAGAAAGACTCGAGACCTTTGAGTGCGGGGGAAGAAGCAAGAGAGAGCGTTTATTGAGGAAGTACAGTGCATATATCCTCTTTAGGCTGGGGGCAGTCCCTCAGCCGATGGTGGAGGCTTATCATTGGGCAGTGGTTAGGGTCAGGGGTTGCTAGGGAAAAGGGGCAGAATTTGGGGGCGGCAAGGGGCGAAGCAAGGTTGTCCAAAAAAGGCAATAACTGGGGCGAGAGCTCAGATTGGTGAGAAGGAACAAGGAAAAGGGAGAGAGGGAAAAGGGGAATGGGGGAGGGGGTTATGTTGCGCGGGCAAGGCCACAGCAAGGCCTGCAGTTTGTAGATACTGCAGGTAAAATAATTTTTTAAAATTTTAATTGAGCTTAGAGACTACTGTTTAAATAATAGTAATAATGATTGGGTGATAATAGCACATGGATAAAGGAAATGAATTACACCAATATCACAAAGAATAGAAAGGAGGAATTGGGGATACTATGCTTCAGGTACCTGTATGAAGCAGGATGATGTTATTTGAAAATAGACTTATATTAAAAATGTGCATTGTAAACTGTATGGTGAACACTAAAAAATTGTTTTAAAGAAGTATAATTGATACATGAAGAGAATTGATAAAAGGGAATCATATAAAATGTCCAGTTAAAATCGGAGAAGGTAGATAAAAAGGGGTAAAATAGAAGAAACACAGTTCAAATTCAAACTTTAAAATAAGGAAAATGATCAGGAATAAAAGAGATACAGTACACATGATAAAGGGGTCAATTCTCAAGAAAACGTAACAATCCTAAACATGCATGTATCTAACAACAGAGCATCAAACTATGTTGGCAAAAACTGATAGAACTGAATGGAGAAATAGATATATCCACTATTAGAGTTGGAGACTTTAACACCCCTCCATCAGCAATTGAGAGATCCAACAGGCAGAAAATCATTAAGATATGGCTAAACTGAACAGCACTATCAATCAACTTAATCTAACAGACATTTATAGAATACTTTATCCAACAACAGCAGATCACACATTCTTCTCAAGGTCACATTCACCAAGATAGACCATATTCTGAGTCACAAAATATACCTTAACAAATTTAAAATAATATAAATTGTACAAGTTATGTCCTCAGACCACAGTGGAATTAAACTAAAAATCAATAACGGAAAGATAAGAAGAAAATCCCAAAATATCTGGAAATTAAACAGCACACTTCTAAATAACCTATGGGCCAAAGAAGAAGTCTCAAGGGAAATTTAAAAATATTTGGAACTAAATGAAAATACAATTTATCAAAAATTTGTGGAATGCAGTGAAAGCAGTGCTTAGAGGGAAATGTATAGCATTAACTGCAGGATGATGCAGTGCATTTAAACAAGCCCGTATGTTTGTATATTTAGATTATATCTTTTTAAAAATTTTTGCAAGCATGCAAATGCAAACAATGCTACAGTAAACAAGGTATATCTTATCCCCCAACTTTAATTATTAAGAAAAATTCCTAAAAGTGTAATTGTTGGGTAAGCGTATTTTAAGGCTTTTGTAATACATTACCAAATTTCTGTGCAGAAACAGCACAACAGTTTGCACTCCCACCAGAAATTCATCCTCATCAAGATCAAGTATTAATTTAGCTTCATATTTGTGAATTTAAACAGTTAAACACAGAATCCCATTTTTACTTAAATATGCACTTTAGAGGTTACACTCATACCCATACAAAAGGCGCCTTCCAGAAAATAGGAGCACAAATTAAATCAAGACAACACAAAGACAAAGTCCCCAGCATTGTGTATTAACAATTCTTTTAATTACGTAAAATCCCCTGTTATCACAATAAATCTGCTATAAATCTTCTAGCTATCTTTCATAAAATTGTTGGACAACAATCCAGACTGCACTGATTTTTATGAGGTTTCTCACAATGTTAATGGACTTCCACCAGTCCCGAACTGCACATGAATCTTATTCTTCTGTATTAGTTATCTATTGCTGCATAACAAATTATCCCCAAAGTTTAGTGGCTTAAAGCATCTCTTTTGCCTGAGCCATATTTTCCTTCTTCTAGTATGATTTGTCATTTTTTGCTGATGTCTAGGCATCTGATTATGATGGTGAGTTTACTCTGACACTCAGTTTCCCTCTCTTGCTTAGGGATTTAGTGGTGGTTGTCTGTGTGTGTGAGTCTTGGTTCAACTTGTTTTAAGTCTTTAGGATTGTTCGTTTAGTTTCTCAAGTCAGGGCCATGAACCCAGTAATGGGTTGCAGACCAGTTTCCAAGGGCCTTGGGGAGAGGGGCTGTAAAGGTCTAAAAAAAACCTCATTTATTTATTTACTAAGTCCTTGTATGTACTTTCTTGGTCTGCCAGCAGATGGCACTCTTCAGAAGACCTCTCCACTCAAAAACCCTGATCAGAATTCATTTTTTATTGTAACCCAGGTGCAGAAACAACTGGATGGGGAATTCTCTCTCAGGGCCAAGCCTCACAAATCAAACTTTCTCAGAAGCTGCTCTCCTCCCTTGTCAGGCCAGCCCCTCCTTTTTCCAGGGGAGAAAATAAGTTCTGCATCATCAGAAACCAGTCCAGGTCGGTAGGGAGGGTGTTTGAGAAGGCTCTCTTCAGTCTGCTGCTAGCTCCCGGAGCAAACAATTGAGTGGCCCCACCCGGCCTGGAAGACTGCGACTCCTGGGACACAGCAGACCAAATTTGTTGGCCAAAAGCTGAATTGGCCATAGGCTGCATCCCTCTCTTACCCCTTTCCCAGGGAGGTGGACCCCTGCAACTCCCCCTCTGTCTGTAGCCACCAGCCAGGGACCAGAATACTCAATACTATCTGCTCCAAGGGTGGGAGAATGGGTGCCAGCAGCTGCAGCTTTTACTCACAGACCTTCCCAGTTGAGCCTTCTTTTCTTCACCCCTCTATCTTCTGGGTGGTGTTCAGTCTTCCCCTGGTGTCCCAAGCCCTAATACAGTTTTCTGTACAGTTTCTGCCTATCCTCCAGCTACTTTTCTAGGAGAGAAGTGAGTCTTGTGTCTCTCTAATTGTCCATCTTCCCAGAAGTTATCTCAGAGTTTCTGAGGGTCAAGAATCTGGGCTGTAGCAAGGAGTCCTCAGTTCCTTGCTGGCTGATGCATCCTTATTATATCAGCATCCCCATGGCTGCCTAAGTGTCCCAAGACATAGAAGCTGGCTTCCCCCCAAAACGAGCCACCCAAGAGATTGAGAAAGAGAAAGAAAGAGTGCCATAAAACACTCAGAATGGAAGACGAGCAGACACAGAGAGCACACAGTGAATGGACACAGAGAGCAGACAGCGAGCTCAAAACAATGGGGGGAGGGGAATAAATATATAAAATAAATCTTAAAAAAAAAAAAAAAAACAACACTCAGAATGGCAGCTGTTGTCTTTTATAACCTAATCTCGGAAGGGCTATGCCATCACTTGTGCTGTATGCTACTGATGACATAGACCAACCCCAGTTCATTTTGGGAGAGTACTGCGTAAGACTGTAAACACCAGGAGGCAGGGATCATCTTGGAAGCAGGCTACCATGCGTTTTATATCCTCAAACGTTTCCTCGAAGGTACCTTAAGAAACTGTGGTAAAATGTGCAGTTTAGCCTCAGAGTGGTGCTCTATCTTTGATTCTTTGCCACAAGTTCAGCACTAAAACTTGCATACTTTTTTCAGCCATTATAGGTAAAAGCTCTTTGTCAAATATAAAATAAATACCAGAGAGGTGACAGCAATGAAGATCAGGGGTAACACAACAGCCATAGCATTCACTAGCTGATGTGCAACTTAGCATACCTAAACTCATGGCTTGTGTCTTGGAGTACATGGTTTATGCCACTTTTAGCTTTCATTAGCTAAGAATGTACCATAGACAATGGCTGTTTCATAAATATAAATAGTTAACAGTGAATAATTCTAAGACACACAGCATTATAATCAATATAACTGATTCCAGGTGTTATTTGGGATACAGGTTTATTAACAGAGTTGTATTTTTAAAATCAATTTTTTGACATTTGTATTTCTTATTTTGTGACTTGCTTGTACTTATCTTTTGTCCAATTTCACTGTCTTTAAGAATTCTTTAACTTTAAAGACATTATGGGGAATTGGTTTAAGCAACTGGGCTCCCGCCTGCCACATGGGAAGTCGCTGGTTCAGATTCCAGTGCCTCCTAAAGAAGACAGCAAGCTGGCGCTACATGCAGGTGCAACAAGCTGATACAACAAGAGACACAAAGGAAAAACATAATGAGAGACACAAGAAAGCAGGGAGCAGAGGTTCCTAAAGAAGACAGTGAGCTCACATGATGGGCAGGCACGGTGAGCTTATGCAACAAGATGACCAACAAGATGATGCAACAAGAGACATGGGAAGGAAAAAAAAAAAAAACTTAATGAGAGACAAAACAAAGCAGGGAGTGGAGGTGGCTCAAGTGATTAGCCACCTCCCTCCCACATCAGAGGTCCTGGGTTCAACTCCTGGTGCCTCCTAAAGAAACAAGGAAGATGAACAGAGACAGCAAGTGCAAAACAACAAGATGGTGGGGAGAGATAAATAAATAGTAAATTAAAAAAAAAAAAAAAAAAAGACATTATGCCTATGTCTTTTGAATGTATTACCTAGATATTTTTTACCAACTTTTCATTTACACTTTAAGCTTGTTATGGCAAGTGTTTTTCTTTAGAGAAGGTTTACATTTTCATGTGGTCATATGGAACAGTCTTTACCATTATGGATTCTGTTTTTATTGTCATATTTACAAAATCTTTCTCTATACTAAGAAATATACATATTCACCTACAGCCCACACTGTTTCTTAAGAAACATCAGAGAAAGCATATGTGGGTCAAGCAATTGAGCTCCCGCCTACCACACAGGAGATCCTGGGTTCAGTTTCCAGTGTTTCCTGGAGAAGATGAGCAAGCTGGTGCAACAAGATGATGCAACAAAATGATGCAACAAGGAGACACAAAGAGGAAACACAATGAAAGAGACAACAAAGCAGAGAGTGGATGTGGCTCAAGGGATTGAGCACCTTTCTCCCACATGGGAGGTCCCAGGTACAGTTCCTGGTGCCTCCTAAAGAGAAGACAAGCAGATGCAGAGAGCACACAATGAATGGACACAAAGAGCAGACAGCGAGCTCAAACAACGAGGGGGGGATAAATGAAATAAATCTTAAAAAAAAAAAAAAAAAGACCTATCTGGAGCCATTCTTGGCAATTCCCTCAGTCCACTACAATGTAGAATTATAGTGGTCTTATCTTCAGTAAAGCATCCTCTTAGCCCCTCACTTTCATGGTAGTGTGTACTTAATGACTCAGTACTTCCCTGGCAACATAAACTATCTTTACTATGGAGCATAAGCTGAACCTGACTGAACCTGACTGCCATCCAGCACTTATGAAGAGAAACTTCATAATACCAAAGACCATGAGGCATGTCAATAGCATATGAGAGATTTCAACATATTGCTGGACCATGTAAAGTGGATAGAGTATATTGTTAGATGAAACACAGCAGAGGACTGTGTTCAAGGGGGCTGCCAGAGAGATGGGAACCAATCAGCCTTTGGAAACATGGGAGACTTGCTGTGTCAGAAGATCTAAGAGAGGGCAGGAATAAGAAGTGGTATGGAAAAATAGGGTATTTATTAAAGGTCTGGATTCATAAGAGATGCACCCTTCAGTGTCCCACACTGCCCCAAAATTTGAAAATTTCAGGACATTTAGCCCCAAGCAAAGATGCAGAGGATTCTTTCCTAAAGATATGAATGCTCTCTGGAAAGGCCAAAAGTTGCTAGTCTGGATTTTTGTAGCCTAGAGTGAATACTTGACCTCATTTTGACATTGGGGGTTGGAGGAGGGGATGGAGGAAGCAAGTCTTCTCTTAAATAGGAATGCCAGTCATGGACAATTAGGAACAGAGGGAAACCAAACAGAATAAAAGAGAAATTCCAAGAAAGAGAAACAGAAAATTCAGAGAACAGGAAGTAGTAGGTGAGGATCTCATAAACCTTACACCCAAATCACAAGCAACAAAATGAAAAAATAAATAGGCCCCCCCTCAAAATTAAATACTTCTGCACCACAATCGACTTTGTGAAGAAGATAAAAAGGCAGCCTATTCAACGGGAAAAAATATTTGGAAATTGCACAGCCAACAAGGGTCTAATATCCTTAATCTATGGAGATCCTACAACTCACAATAAAAACACAAATGACCCTATTAAAAAATGGACAAAGACCTGAATAGACATTTTCTAAAGAAAAAATACAAATGACAAAAGAACACATGAAAAAATGTTCAACATCACTGGCTATGCAAATCAAAGCTACAGTGAAATATCATTACACACCTACTAGAATAGCCACTATTAAAAAAACACAAAATGACAATTGTTGGAGAGGATGTATAGAGACAGGAACACTTATTCACTGATGGTGAGAACATAGAATGGTATGGCCACTGTGGAAGTCTGTCTGGAAGTTCCTAACGAAGTTAGATATAGATATACCATGTGACCCGGCAATATCGCTACTAGGTATAAACCCGGAAGAACTGAGAGCAGTGACACAAACAGACATCTTCACGCCAATGTTCATAGCATCATTATTCATGATTGCCAATAGAAGGAAACAACCCAGGTGTCCATCAACTGATGAATGGATAAACAAATTGTGGTATATACATACAATGGAATATTGTACAGGTATAAGAAGAAATGAAGTCATGAACCATATGACAACATGGATTAACTTAGAGGACATTATGTTGAGTGAAGCAAGTCAGGCACAAAAGGACAAATATTGTATGATTTCACTATTATGAACTAAATATAATGAGCAAACTCATGGAGTTAATAGCTAGAATATAAGTCACCAGAGAATAGAATGTGGTTAGAGAATGGAAAGCTGAGGTTTAATCTGTGAAGAATTGGTAAAATAAAAGTTGTTTGGAAATGTTTGGAAATGAATAGAAATGGCAAAAAGCACACCATAGGATTTTTCTTTCTTTCTTTTTCTTTTTTAAAATATATTTTATTTTATTTTTAAACAAACTCTAGATTAGCAGATGTGGCTCAAGCGACTGAGCTTCTGCCTACCACATGGGAGGTCCTGGGTTCAGTTCCCGGTGCCTCCTAAAAAGAAGACCAGCATACAACAAAGAGACACAGCAAATGCAATGAGGTGGTGGGGAGAAATAGATAAATAAAATAAATCTTTAAAAAAAAGAAAAGAAACTCTAGATTACATAAATGTTACATAAAAATTATAGGGGAGGACGTCTGGGAAGATGGCAGACTAGAAAGACATGGGATTCTCTTCTCCTCCAGAAAAATAGCTAAAGGACAGGCTGAAACAGCCTAGAAAAAGATCTTCTAGGGTTTAGGGTCACCAGGCAAAGACTGGACACCACTCAGAGGAGAGAAGGACAAAGGAGGGAAATCGCCATGACAGAACTGTGAGTTGAAACTAGTGGCTGCTGCTGCCAGCACCAGCCCCCATATTTCAGAATTCTCAGGCCTCTAGGCCTGCCGCTACAGACAAAGGGGGCTCCAGGGATCTACCACCCCAGGAAAGGGGAAAGAGAGGGACACAGTCTAAGGCTGACTCCTCTTTTAAATCACAAATTTGATCTGCTCTGACCCAGGAGCCCTTCTAGGCTGGGTGGGGTTGCACCATTGTTTGCCTTGGGAGCTAAAGATATATGACCCTCCCATTTCTATTAATGGGACTGATAGTTGAGGACTCAGAGGGGAGTGGAAATATTTCCTAGCAAAGAAACCAGAGGGGGCTGCCAGGGAAGGCTGGAGAGCTGTCTCAGAGAAAGTTTGAATTACAATGCTCCTAGCCTCCAGACAGGAAGCTCTATCACATTGATCCAGTCTGTGTTGCAACAAATACACACTGACCAGGCATTGAACTGAGCGTTGCCAAAGAGCACCATCTGCTGGCAGACCAAGGAAGTGCATGTGGGAAAATTGAAAGTAGGAGAAGCTTTTTCCAGCCTCTATATCCTCCCTCCCCAAAGCGCTAGGAAGCGAGTCTACAACCAATTACTGGGTCCAGTGCCCAGTTTTGAGCAACCAGTGGGACAACCCTAACTATTCAAGTCAAGCCAAGAATCAAAGAGCAATGGTAACACACAACCTCCTGCCACTAAATCCCTACAAATGAGAAAGAAATTGAGCATCTAAGTAAATTACATTCTAATCAGATGCCTAGACATCAGCCAAGAATTACAAGCCATACTAAGAAAATGGAAGAAATGGCCCAAGAAAAGGAATATATCAAAGCCCCAGAAGAGATGCAGAATTTGACAGAACTAATCAGGGAGATGCATACAAATTTCCAAAATCAAATTACTGAGTTGAAAGACAATATGGTTAAAGAGATAAATGACATCAAGAAGACATTGAGTGAGAGCAAAGAAGAATTTGAAATCCTCAACAGAAAAGCACCAGAGCTCATGGGAATGAAACATACAATAGGTGAGATCAAAAACACATTAGAGGCATACAACACCAAACTCGAAATGATAAAAGAAAGAATAAATGATACCAAAGACAGAACAGTTAAAATTGAAGAGAGAAAAGAATGGAAAAAATTGAGCAGGGGCTCAGAGAGTTGAATGACAACACAAAATTCGACAACATACATGTCATGGGAGTTCCAGAAAGAAAAGAGAAGGGAAAAGGGGCAGAAAGAGTATTTGAGGAAATAATAGCTGAAAATTTCCCAACTCTCACGAAAGAAATGAATTTATATGTCCAAGAAGCACACTGTACCCAAATCAGAATAAAACCAAATAGACCTACTCCAAGACATATACTACTCAAAATGTCAAAGGTCAAAGGTAAAGAGAAAATTCTCAGAGCAGCAAGGGAGAAGCAAACCATCACGTACAGGAGACATCCAGTAAGACTTAGTGCAGATTTCTCTTCAGAAACCATGGAGGTGACAAGACAGTGGTATGATACAGTTGGATACTGAAAGAGAAAAACTGCCAGATGAGAATTCGTCTTTCAAATTGTCCTTCAAATATGAAGGTGAGTATAAAATATTCACAAACAATCAGAAACTAAGAGAGTTTGCAAAAAAGAATCCACCTTTGCAGGAAATATTAAAGGAAGCCTTAGAACATGAAAGCAAGAGACAGGAGAGACAGGCTTGGAGGGAGAGTGTAGAAGAAAGAATAGCAGAAATGATAAACAAAAGAGTAAAAAGACAGACAAAAATGACATATGAAAACCAAAGAATAAAATGGTGGAAGTAAATAGCGCATTTACAGTAAAATCATTGAATGTGAATGGATTAAACTCCCCAATCAAAAGATACAGGCTGACAGAATGGATTAAAAAAACATCAGCCATCCATATGCTGCTTACAAGAAACTCGCCTTAGACCCAGGGATACAAAATAGCTGAAAGTGAAAGGTTGGGAAAAGATACTCCACTCAAAGTATAACCAAAAAAGAGCAGGGGTAGCTATACTAATATCAGACAAAACAGACTTTAAATGCAAAAAATTTATAGAGAGGGCTATTATGTATTAATAAAAGGGACAATCCACCATGAAGATATAACAGTCATAAATATATATGCACCTAACCAGGGTGCCCCAAAATACACGAGACAAACTCTGGGAAAACTGAAGGGAGAAATAGACATCTCTACAATAATCGTTGGCGACTTCAAAACCCCACTCACACAATTAGACAGAACAACTAGACAGAAGATCAACAAGGAAACAGAGAACTTGAACAATATCATAAATGAGTTAGACCTAACAGACATACACAGAACACTGCATCTAAATGCAGCAGGTTATACATTCTTCCCAAGTGCCCATGGATCTTTTTCCAGGATAGAGCACATGTTAGGGCACAATGCAGCTCTCAATAAATATAAACAGATTGAAATTATACAAAGCACCTTCTCAGACATAATGGAATGAAACTGGAAATCAATAATAGACAGGAACAAAGTAAATTCGCAAATGTGTGGAGGCTGAACAACACACTCCTAAATAATCAGTGGATCAAAGAAGAAATTGCAAGTGAAATCAGTAAATATATTAAGACAAATGAAAACAAGAACATATCTTATCAAAACTTATGGGATATAGCGAAGGCAGTCTTGAGAGGGAAATTTATAGCCCTAAATGCCTATATTAAAAAACAAGAAAGAGCTAAACTCAAAGATTTAACTGAACAACTAGAGAAACTAGAAAAAGAACAGCAAACCAGTCTGAAGCAAGCAGAAAGAAAGAAATAATAAAGATTAGAGCAGAAATAAATGAAATTGAGAACAAAAAGAAAAGAAAAGAAAATCAACAAAACCAAAAGCTGGTTCTTTGAGAAGATCAATAAAATTGACAAACCTCTAGCTAGTCTAACAAAGAAAAAAAGAGAGAAGATGCAAATAAATACAATCAGAAATGAAAGGGGGGAAGTTACAACTGACCCTACAGAAATAAAAAGAATCATAAGAGGATATTATGAGATATCATATGCCAACAAACTAGACAACCTAGATGAAATGGACAAATTCCTAGAAATGCACAACCAACCTACACTGATGCTACAAGAAATACAAGAACTTAACAAACCAATCATATTTAAGGAGATTGAATCTGTCATCAAAAATCTCCCAGCAAAGAAAAGCCCAAGACCAGATGGCTTCACAGGTGAATTCCACCAAGCATTTAGAAAAGAATTAACACCAATCCTGTTTAAACTCTTCCAAAAAATTAAAGAGGAGGAAAATTTACCCAACACATTTTATGACGCCAACATCACCCTAATACGAAAGCCAGATAAAGATTCTACAGAAAAGAAAATCACAGACCAAACTCTCTAATGAACATAGATGCAAAAATTCTTAACAAAATACTTGCAAAAAGAATCCAACACATATCAAAAGACTTATACATCATGACCAAGTGGGCTTTATTCCTGGTATTCAAGGCTGGTTCAACATAAGCAAATCAATCAACGTAATACACCACATTAACAAATTTGAAGGAAAAAGCTACATGATAATTTCAGTTGATACAGAAAAGGCATTTAACAAAATCTAACATCCTTTTTTGATAAAAATACTTCAAAAGATAGGGATAGAAGGAAAATTCCTCAATATGATAAAAGGCATATATGAAAAACCTGCAGCCAACATCATACTCAATGGAGAAAGGTTGAAAGTTTTCCCTCTAAGATCCAGAACAAGACAAAGATGCCCACTGTCACCACTGTTATTCACTATTGTACTAGAAGTTCTAGCTAGGGCAATTAGACAAGAAAAAAAAAATTAAAGTCATCCAAATAGGAAAAGAGGAAGTAAAACTCTCACTGTTTGCAGATGACGTGATCCTGTACTTAGAAAATTCTGAAGTATCCACAACAAAGCTACTTGAGCTAATAAATTAGTTCAGCAAAGTGGCAGGATACAAGAACAACACACAAAAATCAGTAATGTTTTTGTACACCAGTAATGGACAATCTGACGAGGAAATCAGGGGATAATTACATTTTCAATAGCAACAGAAAGACTCAAATACCTAGGAACTAGTTTAACCAAAGAACTACAGGACCTATATATGCAGAAAACTATAAGACAATGCTAATAGAAATTTTAAAAGACCTAAACAAATGGAAAGACATTTCATGTTCATGGATTGGAAGAATAAATATCATGAAGATGTCAATCTTACCCAAACTGATTTATAGATTCAATGCAATAACAATTAAAATCCCAACAGCTTACTTTACAGAGTTAGAAAAGGCAGTTACCAAATTCATTTGGAAGGGAAAGTGTACCCGAATAGCCAAAAGCAATCTGAAAAAGAACAACGTGGGGGGAATTTTACTGCCTGACCTTGAAACATATTACAAAGCTACAGTGGTCAAAGCAGCATGGTACTGGCATAAAGATAGACACATCGATCAGGGGAATGGAATTGAGAATCCAGAAATATACCCTCACCTCTACAGTAAACTGATTTTTGACAAACCTCCCAAGTTAATGTTAATGGGACAAAATGTCTCTTCAACGAATTGTGCTGGGAAAACTGGATATCTGTAACCAAAAGAATGAAAGAGGACCCCTATCTCACCCCCTATACAAGAACCAACTCAAAATGGATCAAAGACCTAAATATAAAAGCCACTAGAAGAAAATGTAGGGAAACATCTTCAAGATCTTGTAGTAGGTGGTAGTTTAATGGACCTTATACCCAAACTACATGCAACAAAAGAAAAAATAGATAAATGGGACCTCCTCAAAATTAAACACTTTTGAACCTCATAGAACTTTGCCAAATGGGTGAAAAGGCAGCCATCTCAATGGGAGAAAATATTTGGAAATCACATATCTGATAAGGGTTTAATATCCAGGATATATAAGGGGATATTACAATTCAACAATAAAAAGACAAACAACCCAATAAAAAAAATGGGCAAGAGACTTGAACAGACATTTGTCCAAAGAAGAAATACAAATGGCAAAAAAGCACATGAAGAAATGTTCATCATCACTAATGATTAGGGAAATGTAAATCAAAACTACAATGAGATATCATTTCACACCTACCAGAATGGCCACTATTAAAAAGACAGAGAACTACAAGTGTTGGAGAGGATGTGCAGAGATAGGAACACTTCTTCACTGTTGGTGGGAATGCAGAATAGTACAGCCAACGTGGACTGTTTGGCAGTTCCTAAAGAAGTTGAATATAGACTTGCCATGTGACCCTGCAATACCACTAATGGGTATATAATCAGAAGAACTGAGAGCAGAGACACGAACAGACATCTGCACATCGATGTTCATAGCAGCATTATTTACGATTGCCAAAAGCTGGAAACAACCCAGGTGTCCATCAACAGATGAATGGATAAACAAACTTCGGTATATTCTCAGGAAGGAATATTATGCAGCTGTAAGAAAAAATGAAGTCATAAAGCATATGACAACATGGACAAACTTGGAGGAAATTATATTGAGTGAAGCAAGCCAGACACAAAAGGACAAATATTGTATGATTGTGTTACTATGAACCAAATATATTGTGTAACATATTGTATGATTCAAAAAAAATTTTTATCTATATCCAGTACATTTAGTTGGGAAATGTATATTTTTATTCAACTGTGTTTTATTTTGAGTTTTCAATTGTTTATATTTTCAATTATTAAATGTACAAAATAAAGTTTAAATATATATACGTATATGGAATTCCCGTATGCCCCACTCCCTCCCCCTCCCACACTTTCCCACATTAACAACATCCTTCATTAGTGTGGTACATTTGTTACAATTGATGAACATGTATTGAAGCATTGCCACTAGCTGCGGATTATAGCTGTCCCGCAAAATTTTGTAAGTTATGACAAAATATATAATGGCCTGTATCCGTCATCACAACGTCATGCAGGACAACTCCAACGTCCCAAAAATGCCCCCATATTACAGTTATTTTTCACTCTCCATCCCCTCAGAACGTACAGTGGCCACTGCCTCCATATCAATGATACAAGTTCTTCCATTGCTAGAATAACAATAAGTCTATAGTAGAATAATAGTAAGTCTACTTTAGTCCACTGTTCATTACCCAGTCTTGTGGATTTGGCAATGGTGATGCCCACTCTGCCTCTAATTGAAACGGGGCTTAGATCTCATGGGCCAGATGGATGAAACTATCTTGCTTGCAGTTGCAGACTCTCATAGAATTTTTAATTAGTCGCACTAACATGATAGTGTTTTGTTTTGAGTTTAGTTTTTTTTTTTTTTTTTGAGTAATGAAAATGCTCTGATATTGATTGACGTGATGAATGCCCAACTCGGTAATTATGCCAATGCCACTGATTGTACACTTCAGATAAATTATGCAATTTATGAACAAAAAAAAAAATAATAGGGTGGGTTGGGGGAAAATACACCAAATGTAAGATACAGACTATAGTTAGCAGAAATACTTTGACAATGCTCTTTCATAATTTGTAAAAAATGTCTTACAACAATGCCAGGTAGTGGAAGGGGTGATGTATGAGAGCCCTTTATGATGTTATGTATGTTTGTTTTGTAAGTTCACAACTTTTACTATATACTTATTGTTTATGTAGGTTGAGGTATGAATGATATACTTCAATAAATTGTTTTTAAAATGGAAAAAAAAAAAAAAAAAGCTTACCCAGCAAGGGAAAAGACTTCACCAAAGTCTTATCCCAAGTGGGAGAAGGTGAAAACCCATAACTCCAGCCCCTTCATTCCTGTCTCACCTGAGGGAGAAAAACTAGCTGAGAAGCATTTGTGAAGGTGACAGCCCAAGCACACTAAGAGGCTGAAGCCTAATCACAGGATTATAGAGTGCTTCCCCTCTCCACTCCCCATACCCCCCGCCACCACATCAACAAGGCTCCTGTGTACTCATAGTGGATTACAATGGAACGAATTGCAAGGCTCAGACTCTATATAAGAAGGAGTTTCTAGGGAAACCCAGAGACAACAGTGGAGACAAAACCAAGGACACTGGAGGAAATTGAAGCCTCTGACATCACAGCTACAGCAGTCAACACAGCCTAACTCCAAGCCAGATAAACATAAAACTTCACACAAAAGGCCTATTTTCTTCAGTTCCTATTACCCAATACATCGTGTTTGGCTTTCAACTAAAAACTACAAGACATACTAAAAGGCAAGAAAAAACTCTACTCTGAAGAGACAAAACAAGCATCACAACCAGACTCAGATATGCAGGGGTTTGGAATTATCACACTGGGAATTTAAAATAACTACGATTAATATGCTAAGGGCTCTAATGGAGAAAGTGGACAACATTCAACAATAAATGGGTAATGTAAGCAAAAGATGGGCAGTAAATGAGGAAATTTAGCGGGAAGAGGAGAGGCGCTACTGTCTTCATCTCATATACAAGGGAATAACTTACTGATGGAATAAGAAATAGAGTTTATTAGTATGTCACAAAATAAAATTTTAGAAGAACTGAAAATAGTTATCAGACATAGGAGGGGAGATAAGTATAACTTAGCAAAATCTAAATTAAAATTTAGATATTAAAATTAATAAATCAAGAAATAGCTTTTTACTTAGTGTTATAATCATAACCACCAAAGGAACTAAACACAGAATAATAATTGTCACTGAGGAGTAAGTCTACAGGGTGGGGTGGGGGGGAGACTGTTGTTTTGTTAAAGCTGTTATGTACTGTTTGATACTTTACCATAGGCATGTATTATTCTGGTAAACTTTTAAAACTATGGATCTAAGGAAGCGGATGTGGCTCAAGCGATTTGACTTCCGTCTACCGTATAGGAGGTCCAGGGTTCAATTCCCAGATTCTATGGTGAAGGCAAGCTGGCCCGTGTACTGCATGCTGGCCTGCATAGGAGTGCTGTCCCACATGGAGTGCTGACCCGAGCAGAGAACTGGCACAGCAAGATGATGCTACAAAAAGAGACACAGAGAAGAGACAATCAGAGATACAGCAGACTAGGGAGCAGAGGTGGCACAAGAGACTGAGTACCTCCCTCATGCTCTGGAAGGTCCTAGGATCAGTTCCCGGTGCTGCCTAAAGAGAAGACAAGCAGACACGGAACACACAGCAAATGGACACAGAGAACAAATAGCGAGTGCAAAACCAGTGGGGGGGGGGGCTGAGAGAAATAAATAAATCTTTTTAAAAATATATGGGTCTAAAGGCATTGAAAAATGTATTATTTGTGGAAGATTGCCTAAAGGATAGGCAATCTAACCATTCCTCCATGCATATTCTTGGACTAAAGACCATCCTAGTGCTATTGCTTTGACTCCCCAACTGGAAAGCAGTTTTTATTGACCCGTGGACTAAATTAAGCATTACAGTATGGATCAGCATTGTGCAATGTACAAGAAGCAATCCTGAGAATATCATGGCTGTATCTACTGTTTGGATATTTTTAAAGGCATTGCTCTTGACCTCCTGATGAGAATCCACAGAAAATTTTTTTTCTCTGAACTTAGTGCCAGAAACGAAGGCACTTTTCCTAAGCAACTGCTTAGCTCTTTTCTTGTAATCACTGACTGAGTTCTTTCATCACATTTCCTTCTCTGTGTTATTTCAGAAGCCAATCAGTGGTCTACTTCTAGACCCTCAAAGCTATGTTTCATTTTCTCTACACCCTTTGTCTCTCTTTGCCCAAATTTACTGATTTAATTATTTTTACCTTTGCCTTGTTTTATTTGATGCATTTGGCTCTGTTTGGTAAAGTTCTTTAAACCCTTTCTGACATGAGATGGGAGGAAGAAAGGAAGGTGGGTGGTGGGGGGTGGGGGGAAGAGAGGATATTTAGAACATAAATTTAAAAAGAGTCTTAAGAAGACCACAGCACATTCAGGAAATTATTTACAGAGAGATGAGAAAAATAATCTTTTTTATGCTAATGCAGAAAGATCTATTTATAGAGAAACCTCATTAATTAAACACCAATTAAGATGTAATTCAAATATGGGGAAAAAATAACCTTTTATAGCTGAAAAAAAATAAAATTTTCTGGTTACATCTCATAATGTGGGCCTCTTTTTTTTTTTTTTTTTTTAAGATTTTATTTATTTATTCATTTATCCCCCCCTTGCTGCTTGTGCTCGCTGGGTCAGCCAACCACGCCATGCGGGCGGGCCTGCCATCACCAGGAGGCCCCGGGAACCGAACCCGGGGCCTCCCATATGGTAAACGGGAGCCCTACTGATTGAGCCACAGCCGCTTCCCTATAATGTGGGCCTCTTTGTCAATGTAATTCTTAAGATGTTTTACTTCATTTCAACATCAGTACTCAGATTTTATGTTGTACTTTATACTTTAATGACAAAGAGAAGGGCATGATAAGGACAGATATAAAAAGTTGGACAGATATAAAAAGTTGCAAAATCAGCAAGGCACCAATGCCTAGATTACGAGGAGAGTGGCAATAATGAATGGAGTTCACCGAGCTTTTTCTTACTAACGTTTTCATCTCCAAGTAATAGAAAGATTTGAAAGGAAAGTTATTGGTCAAATTGCCCCATTCTAATATATCTGTTCTCAAAAATAACATTAATATGAGCAGGAATATGGCACAAAATCCAAGCCCTTTCTCCACCTTCACTCCTATACCAAAAATTAGCCAAATTTAGCAAACAAAAGGGATATGAACTGCATCCTTTGGAATATGTTTTACTGTTACTGGCGGGAAAATGGTCATTTGCATGAGTGGTTGTAGCCTGCCTTCCAAAATCTCTCCTGTCCTTTTTCTGACAGTCACAAGTTGAGTAATTATTCTTAATTTGTAAAGCCAAACATCATGTTGCATGCCATGGAAAATGTAACTTCTATTTATTTTGCTTTGATGGACCGATCTTAAGCAATCTCTGTGAGATGGAAGGCATGCAGATGCTACCAGATGGATGTGTCATAATAGCTTTAAACCACCAGAAGGAGCTCTAAAACATACTACAGGGAAATATTAGATCTGCTGGCAAAGAGGAGGAAATAATATATTGCCTACAGATGGAGAGTTTAAACCACATTAAAACTTAATAAAGAATTACAGAGTGGCTGAGGGAATTCTAACACTAAAAAGTCTTCCGAAGACAAAATACAAGTGCCTACAGGCATAGGTTAGTAGTGTTTTTGGGGTTTTTTTTAAGGGAAAAAATATACACAAGAAATATTGATTCAATTAGTAAAGCCAAACAAACCGTGAGGTTGTAAATGAATGTGAATTTGTGCAGAGCAACTCAGCCTCTCCATCTGCCAAATATGCCTTTCAGTTGTGTCAGCTTCACGCATGGGCATTGGAGGATGATTAGTAAGATACCAAAAGTTCCCCTTAATCAGAAATCTCTCTTCTTGTTAATCCCCAGTACCTGAAATTCTTAGGACTTGCATTCCACCCGAAGAGCTTTAATGGTGTTTAACATTAAAGGTGACTTAAGGCTTTACCTCAACCTGGAAGAGCTGGTTTTTAGCAGGACTTAGCTTGAATGGCTTAATCCTTTACTATAAATGATAGGAAGATGAGGTTTTGAAGTTTAAAATGATGCTGATATTTAATGATGCGGAGAAGGCCAGGAGTACAAAGCAGTATCTACGGCCAGTAGAGCGTTCCCTTGGGACCCTCTGCCAGAAACATGGGTACCTGTGAATGTAGAACAATACCAACCACAAAGTTGGTAACAGAGAAGAAGCAAAAGGCCATAACGGGGCACGGATGTGGCTCAAATGGTTGGGCGTCCGTCTCCCAAATGGAGGGACCAGGGCTCTATCCCCGGGATCTCCCGGTAAAAAAAAAAAAAAAAAAAAAAAAAAAATCTAAAAAAAAAAATATATATATATTATTAAAGGAGACATATAGCAGTCAAAATTTTATTGATTTGATGAAAAATAAAGAAAATTAATTAAAAAAAAAAAAGGCCATAACGAACTTCTCTTCTTCCCACTGTTGTCCATACCACTTTTATTTTTTTAAATTTTTTAAAGATACTCAGATTACATAAATAATACATTAAAAATGTAGGGGATTCCCATATGCCCCACTCCCTCCTCTTCCCACACTTTCCCACATTAACAACATCCTTCATTAGTGTGGTACATTTGCTACAATTGATGAACACATATTGGAGCTTTGCCACTACATGTGGATTATAGTTTATATTATAGTTTAAACTCTCTCCCACACAATTTTGTTAGTTATGACAAGGTATATAATGGCCTGTATCTGTCATTGCTACGTCATGCAGGACAATTCCAATGTCCCCAAAATGCCCCCATATTACACTTATTTTTCCCATCTCACTCCCCTCAGAACCTCCAGTGGCCACTGCCTCCACATCAATGATAAGTTCTTCCATCGCTAGAATAACTATAAGTCTATAGTAGAATAACAGTACATTTACTCTAGTCCATCATTAATTCCCCAATCCTGAGGATGATGCCCACTCTGCCTCTAATTGAGAGGGGCTTAGATCCCATGGGGCAGATGGATGGGACTATCTTGTCTGCAGCTGTAGACACTCTCTGTTCCTTGAGATGGTCATTGTCCATCATCATTTCTTTTTTAGTTGTCCTGGGTGAGTCCAATGAGCTGAAGAGTAGGTATTTCAACTCTGTTGAGATTCAGGACTCTTGCCCATACCTCTTACCATCCTGCAGTGCAATGAGGTGGTCTTGAGGCGGTGGACATGGCCTGAGTTTCAGAGTCAGGCTTGTGTTAAAATGCCAGCCCTACTGGCATTTTAACAGTGTGACCTGGGGAAATTATTTAGCCTGCCATAGCCTTAGTCTCCCCATTTGTAAAATAAGGCTAGAAATAGGAAGGCTAAAAATACCTTCCTTACAAGATGGTGGTAAGTGTTGAAGGAGATGCTTCATGTGTCCAGACCTGGTCAGTGTTTCTCACATATATACTGAAGTCCTTCTAAGGCTTCTCGGCCCTGGAGGGAGACATCCAAATCCTTTGCATAGCCTGAGAGACCCTGTGAGGCCTGACTTCTGCCGTGCTTGAATTGAGAAGAGCCCAGGCACCCAGAATTTCTGGTGCTTCTGACAGATTAAAAAAGGCCAAAGAAGGGAATCAATAAATATAGTACGTCAGAGTGGGTATAGCTTGGGGGTTGAACACCTGCCTCGCATGTACAATACAAGGTCACAGGTTCAATCCCTGGTATCTCCTAAAAAAAAAAAAAAAAAAAAAAATATATATATATATATATATATATATATATACACATATATATACACACACACATATAAATATATATGTATACACACACACATATATATACACACACACACATAAATATATATGTATACACACACACATATATGTATACACACACGCACATATATATGTATACACACATATATATATAATGTCTTTAAATGGTATATTTTGGTATATTTAGCAAATCAATGCTTTAAACACTCACATATACCATGACTGTACTTACCTCACCTGGACGTTGTTGTGAACTTGAGGCCAGGGTCCCTGGCCACACCCCTAACCACTCACAGGGAGGCTGTGCCCAATGTCTCCGCCTTCCTTCCCATCAATTGCCAGTCTCCTTGCTCAGATTCATCCCTCACCACACTTGATGATTAATTAATCTTTCAGGCAGCACTTCCCTAGGACAGCATTCCTCCAGCACCCTGTATGTGGTGGGTGGGGGGAGGAGGTGTCTTGTACACACGGACGAGTTCAGTCCATTCCCATGAGCCCATCGTGCCTTGTACTTCATCTTTATAGCTGTGACCACAAATGTAAGAGCATTCATTATGTGATTTGTTGTTTAATCTCTGTCTTTCCAACTAGAACGTCAGCTCCATGCAAATAAGAACCCCGTCTATCTCGCTTAACCCTTGAGATCTCACATCTATCATGCACCTCGCCCACAGCCCACACTCAATACAGATATCTGAGTGAATCAATAAGTGAATTTAAGGTGAAGTCACTGTTCAGGACTCTGTCCTCCTTATATAGGCTTTGGATGTTCTCTTCTGTGAATGTCAGGATGTATCAACTTCCACTTAAGACATACAATCCCACAAAACCCCAAAGCTTGTGATATCCTTATATATATATTTATCTACATATATCATTTACTTAAGCCCAGGTAGTTATGATGAATGTGATGAGGGATAAAAACATCACCAGCGGTACAGATGATGTGACTTTTTTTTCCATTAAATTTTTATTTTTTAATTTTTTTGTATTCCTGCCCCCGCCATTGTTTGGGGTCACAGTCTACTCTCTGTGTCCATTTGCTGTGTGCTCTGTGTCTGCACCAGGAACCAAATCTGGGACCTTCCATGTGGGAGAGAATCGCTCTTTCACTTGAGCCACCTCAGTGCCCAGGTTTGTTGTGTCTCTCGTTGTCTTTCCCTTTTGTGTCTCTTTGTTGCATCATCTTGTTGCATCAGCTTGCCATGCCTGCCTGTTGCGCCAGCTTGCTTCTCCAGGAGGCACCAGGAACTGAACTTGGGACCTCTCATATGGTAGACGGAAACCCAATTGCTTAACCACATCCACTTCCCTTAATTTTATTTTATTTGTATTTTATTTATTAGGCAGTACCAGGGATTGAACCCCAGATCTCAAACATGCTAAGAAGGCGCTCAACCATTGAGCCACACCCACTCCACAAAAAATAAAATAAAATAAAATTTATTGAAGTATATCATTCAAACATGAACATATATAAATAACAAGTATATAGGAAAATTTGTGAACTTACAAAACAAACATGCATATTATCATATAGGATGATGTGACTTTTTAGTCACTCACGATAAAACCTTCTGGAGGGGGTCGGATGTGGCTCAACTGGTTGGGCGTCCGTCTCCCATATGGAGGGACCCGGTAAAAAAAAAAAAAAAAAAAAAAAAATACAACTTAAAAGTGTTTCGGGAAGCGGCTGTGGCTCAATCAGTGGGGCTCCCGTTTACCATATGGGAGGCCCCGGGTTCGGTTCCCAGGGCCTCCTGGTGAAGGCAAGCCCGCCCGTACGGCGTGGTTGGCTGACCCGGCGAGCGCAAGCAGCAGGGGGGGGATAAATGAATAAATAAATAAAATCTTTAAAAATAAAAAAAAATAAAACCTTCTGGAAATTAAATCATTAAGGAACGTGATCTATCATCTGTTGGAAGATGTGGGGAAAAAAACAACTTTTTCCTGATACTGCACACTTTTAATGGTTTAATTTTCATAGGGGTAAGCTGGGGCATCAGAAATATGTATTTATATTTCAGTTTTTCATGAAAAATCTACTTATGCATAGACAAACAAGGATTAAGCTGCTGGGGACACCAGCAACACAAAAGAGACTTTTACTTGGCTCCTGTCACCCGCCTGGCAGCCTGCACGGAATGTGACACCCACTTTTTTTAACCCAAGCAGCTCACACAGATGAACAGAAGCCCAGGAAGGCCCAAATAACTACCAAACCCTATTCTGTCACCAGCTGTTATATTAACAAGCATCAATTATAAACCAGAATGGAAGCAAAATACAATTCATTACATAATTCTCAATTGTTCGAGTTTGACTCTACTAAAATTTAAATCAAGAAACTAGGATATTACCACCATAAGAAAAACAGACCATCTGGCTCCTGTGGCCTATATGTATTAGAATTATCTGTACTAGCCTAAGGGAAAATGGAGGTAAGGAAAAATTCCAGACGAGAGCAACCTTTATTCATTCAACAAATGTCTACTCAGTGCCTATTATGTGCTGGACATTGTCCCAGGCATGGCAATAAAAATATGGCCTTACTGCCACACACTACACTGGACACAGGCAAGCCTGGTCCATAGGGCAATTTCATGGCTCTCTGACTTTAAGCTGCCATTCAGGAGAATAGGCATGCTAACACCCTGTAGTCCGTAGTCAATTGCATAAAAGCTAACCTCTTTTCATCATTCCCATGTTAATACACACATCTGCCCTCCTTTTGCCCATCCAGTTGTACCCAAACCACTGTGAATTTCTTGCCATTTCTCAAACAGGCCACAATCTTTCACAATCTGTCTTTTTAAACCCAGTTCTGTTCCCTCTGCCTGGGATACTTTCCTCTCCCTCTCCATCTGGAGAAATCCAATTTATTTGAAAGACCTAACTCCTTCTCAAATTACTTGCCAGAGAAATAGCTTCCTACAGTCCCTGGTTCCTATATCTACTGCAGCACTTATCACATGACTTATATTTAATTGTGTATATGACTATTTACTCTGCTAGATTATAAATTCTTTAAAGAAAAGGAGTCATTTCATTCTTCTCGTGTCTCTTGTTGCATCATCTTGTTGCATCAGCTTGCCATCGCACCAGCTCACTGTCTTCTTTAGGAGACACTGGGAACCAAACCAGGGACCTCCCATGTGGTAGGTGGGGGGCTCAATCGCTTAAGCCATATCTGCTTCCCCATTTCATTCTTAATTTCATATCTCCAAAGTCTGACATGGGGCTCGGCACAATCCACGGAGCAACGCAAGAAGCCTACAAATGCTTCCATTTGTTTTAGTGGACCCTGTAGGTGTTTGAATCAATGGTAGTTTGTGGTATTCATGCAAGCACTCTCTTACACCCTGCTAATGTTCCTTAAGTTGAATGAAACTACAAGTCATTTTAGCAGGTTTATATGTAATAACACATATATGGGCACTTGTTTAATTTGGGGTTCTTTGGTTGCCAGTGAAAAACTAGATATTTGTGCTCTGAGTAACTTAAGTGAAAGGAAGTTTTCTGGAAAAACATCAGGTATACAGAGAATCAAAGAGAAGGCTGGAGAGCAGGGATTGAATGGGTAGGCCTAGAGACCAGGAATGACTGGAATGAGGTGGTAGCAAGTCTGGCTTGTTCTGGGCCCTGGAGCTAGATTAAATGAGGTCAACCATTATCAGTCTCTGCCACTCTGCTCAAGATGTAGATTTCATGGACCTTATATCATGTAGGCCTGGCAGGTGTCACATGCCCAGCCATCAGCAGGGAGTACCTTTGACTCAAAACAGTTCCACCAGAGTGAATCCAATGGAGAAAAGGTAGTCCTCATCCTTGACATTTGCATTCTAAATTCGACTTTAACCCAACACTGTAACAGTTGTCACAGTGCCATCATTATTAAATCATATTTTCATTCTATGGCCTCTCACTCATAGAGAAGAGACCCTCACTCCAGTAAAGGACCTTTTTATTTTTTTTCTAAACCACTAACATGAGAGACACTGGATGTGCTGTGACAGTGCTTAAGTGAATGGCTAGTGAAACTAATGGCCAGTGGTATAGCAACATCAGTAAGTTCAAGCCATCACCATCCATCTGAATCACCACCTAACTGTTATCCTTGTGGCAAAACGGTGTGTAGCAATGGAGTTCCCTGACGGCCCTCTGGGGCCAGGCTGTGTTACAGCCCATTTAACTCCTGCAGGAAGCGGCAGGAGCTTGCGTGTTACGGGGGTCATCATCTCAATTAACCAGCATTAAAATACTATACCTCTAGAAGCATAACCGCGGAACACGCTAATTTACCCTGGAAAATATCTGAGACATTTCCCTGCTGGGTAGAGAGGGAGAATTAAATGACATAAAATA
The DNA here is from genome assembly GCA_026826555.1 of Tolypeutes matacus. Classification (NCBI taxonomy): domain Eukaryota; kingdom Metazoa; phylum Chordata; class Mammalia; order Cingulata; family Chlamyphoridae; genus Tolypeutes; species Tolypeutes matacus. Next base: position 7,315,740 of record JAKSZT010054487.1, on the reverse strand, counting down.
AATTCCCAGTTCTCTATATGTGAAGTATCCACATTGCAGATTGTCAATCCAAGACCTGTTATTTGTCACCATGGCCATGACCACGACCCAGTTGGTTTGCCATGTGGCAATTGAAAAATTAAATCAATAAAAAATACGTTTTCTTTGGTTATTTATATTGACTGTATAACTTATAAAAACTATAGGAATAAAGAATGTTTCCTAAGCTTGAGTTTCTATTTTAGTTGGCATATTACTCTTCTTGTTTCAAAGAGCCCTTAGGTCAATTTAGAAATTCCAGTCTTTTCATGGTCTATAATTCTATTTATCACCAAGTTTTTTAGTGGCTATTCTCTCTAGGAAAGCCCTCAAACTCTTGCCTTCTTGTATCAATTTCCATTCATTTCTCTTCTCCCTTCCTTTAATAAGGTCCCACTTTCTCTTGCTGCAAAGGATCAGAATGTTTTGTGTTGTTTTTTTTTGCATATTTTCTTTCTTATGGGATAAGAAAAGCTCTTTTATATTAAAGCAGTGCATTTACAATTCAGTTTATTACAGAAATTAGAAATCCTGCTAGGATGTGGATAACTTAAAGTGTGCTTAGAACTGTGATATTCTTAACCCTTCCTGAAATGGTAGGTGTCATACAAGCAAGACTTGTCTGGCCAACACTTTTTGCCATCCCTTTGTCAGAAGCTGCTGAATTCTAGTAATTCCTGATGTTTTTGTGTATTTAGAACAACAGTTCTCAAACTTTTTGGTCTCAGGAACACCAGAACACTCCTAAAAATTATTGAGAACTTTTGTTTATGTGTGTTTAGCTATTGAAATTTATCATATTAGAAATTAATAGTGATATGTTTTTAAAAAATTTAAAGCCATTTAAAAACGGGGGGGGGGGGATTTTATAATTCTTACCCTCAAGAAGATAAAAGCAGAAAGTGAAAGCCTACTTGGCTTTGCTTACTAATTTTGGGAGACAATATAATCTGGGCTTTGGGTCCAAACAGTACAGATTCTAATCCCAACAACTCTACTTATTGACGTATAACTTTATGCTTCAGTTTCCTCATCTGTGAAATGGGGATAATGGTATCTGCCTCATAGAATTGTTATGCAGACTAAATGAGATAATGTACATAAAGCACGTAGAATAGCGCTTAGTAAATGGTAACCAGTGGTTGTGGTCGCCTTTACCAGGAGAGTCCTGTTATAGACCTGTAAGAAAATCACTACTTGAAAGGAAAAAAAAAAAAAAAAAAAAAGTCAATGCCTCTGGGGAAAATGATGAAAGAAGAGAGCTGAAAGCTTTGTTTTCTGGTGTGGCCAAGCTTTAAGAAAAAAATAAAGACAGGAAACCAAGCATAATATCCAAGACCATAGCAAAAGAGAAACTGGAGAGCTAAGATGCAGGTCTGGGCTGGAGAAATGACATTCGGACTGAGCCGTGCAGAGGCCAAGTATGGTTCTTTGACTGTAATTTACCTGGAATATTGAAGAAAAACAGAAAATCTAAAGAAACACATATTCGATATTTTCCTGGGCCAGAAAGCAACCAGAGAAAAAATGGAAAAAGAACATGCATCAGGATATACCCCCAAAACACTGTTTATATATTCTTTCTGCATGAAAAAAAAAAAAAAAAAGAGTAGAAAATGCTATTTTCTTTTTAAATATGAGTAGCATACCTTTTTTGGAAAAGATATATAAGTATAAAGAAGAAAAAAAATCATCTACAATCTCTCCAATCAGAGATAATTAGTATGAATGTTTGTTAAAATTCTAATACATTTAAAATATATTGGGATTATATAAAATACATTATTTCATACCTTTTCACTAACATATTATAGTCATTTCCCTAGGTAATTAAATTTTCTTTAGAAAGAATATTTTAAATGGCTGCATAATATTTCTATTGAGTAGATAACCAACAATTTATTTAACCATTCACCTTTTGGTAGACATTTAGATTATTTTTTAAGCAAATCAATTTTATTGATGCACATTAATAAAGTACACAATTCATCCAAAGTGTACAATCAGTGGTATTTGGTATAGTCACATAGTTGTGCATTCATCATTTCAATCATTATCATAGCATTTCCATTATTTCAATAATAATAATAAACAAAAAACAAACAAGAAAATTCTTCACCTCTCAATCTCTGTTTCCCCTGTCATACATAGTTGCTATTTCTGGCTATTCTTGCACATTTATTTATTTTTAAGCAGTTATATTGAGCTATATTCACATACCATAGTATATTTAGTATAATCACAATGTTGTGCATTCATCACCAAAAAGATTTTAGAACAATTCATTATTCCAAAAAGAAAAAACCCATACTCCTTAGCAGTCACCTCTCAATCCCTCTATCCTTCCCCAGCCTTATATAACCACTAATCTAATTTCATCTTTATAAATTGATTTATATTTACATTTTATATAAATAGAATCATACAATATGTAGTACTTTGTGTCTGGTTTCTATTACTTAGCATAAGATGTTTTTTTTTTGTCTGATATTATCTTGTAGTATTAGTTCAGTTTCAAAGAAAAACGGTCTTATATATGCAATTTTACCAATATTCTTTTTTTTTTTTTTTTTTTTTTTGAGGTACTGGGGGCTGGGTATTGAACTCCGGACCTTGTAGGTGGGGAGCTGGCACTCAACCACTGAGCCACATAGGCTGTACCGGGAACCAATCCTGAGAAGCAGGTGCTCAACCGCTTAAGCCACATCCACTCCCCCCATATTCATATTTAACATGTGGTATGACTATGCTATGCATTCCCATGTTACATTTTTTAGCTTTCCTTTTAGTAATATTCATGACCTTAGATTTTGTCTTTAAACCATTAACATACCCGTTAGTACTGCTAGTTACAAACACTATGATGTGCTTTCACCTTTTCTATTCATTTCCAAAGATTAACACACATCCTTTTTACCAATTCTGCACAAGTTAACCCTCAGCTTTCCATTCTCTAATCTCATTCTATTTTCTGGTGACCCATATTCAAGTTATTAACCCCATGAGATTACACAATATTTTTAGTTCATCATAGCGTAATCATATTACATTTGTCCTTTTGTGTCTGGCTTGCTTCACTCAACATAATGTCCTCCAGGTTCATCCATGTTGTCATATGTTTCATGGTTTCATTTCTTCTTACTGCTGCATAATATTCCATCGAGTATATACACCACAGTTTGTTTATCCATTCATCGATTGGCGGACACCTGGGTTTAGATTTTTTTAGGTTTTTACCAATTAAAAATAAAATTGTAATGAATATCTTTGTTTATTAATCTTTGTGCAGTCAAATATTTCCTTAGGAATAAATTCCTAGACATGAATTTAGAGGTCTTGCCCCTTTTATAAAATGCCCTCCAGAAATGTCACCCCATGGTATACTGGGAGCGGTTCATATATGTACATCTCTTTCTGATTCTGCACCCAGTCATGCCACATTGGTAACTTGAAACTGCCCATGGTGGGAGTATTTATACCATGGAAATTGGCAAATACTCCAAATCAGGTCTTTTTCTGCTACCCGTAAAACCCTAACCAGGACGTATTGGAAAGATGTACCATATCTTACTCCCATCTATAGTGTGTAAGAATGCCTTTCTGCATGAGCGCTGGATCATTAAAAACATTGATACGTGCCAACTGATTTCTAAAAATGGTATCACATTTTGTTTCAAATTTTATTTATTTATTTATTATTGGCATTTCTGTATTCTAGGGGATATGACGTGTATCTTAAAATCATTGTTTTATTTATAATTTCCTGCTCACTTTCTCATTGAATCAATACGAATCTCTGATGATATATGCCTGGTAAGAAATATGTCAATCTGTAAGGTACAAGGGGAAAGAGCCTAAACAAGGGATGACTCTAGCAATTACACTAACCTTTACTCATGCAAGAAAGATAACCTGTCCAGGTGCCCTGAAGCCAATAGGAGTATATGTAGTTCCTGAGGCCAGTGGATTCCTATTTCCTTTTGTGACTGTACATAAATAGTATCAGAACTTCACCAACAATATTCACTGCTTGGGAAAAACATTATTCCAAAATTTAAATATCTAGCTTATAAGCATTACATGAAAGAATGTGAGCTCTTATCCTCCAGTAACCTCAACACTAACCTCAAAGCTTGGACAGATAGAAAAGGTAGAAAAAGATGCATGTACCCACATTGTCAAAGTCAGAAAATGCAGTTGATTACATGTAGTGTCTACTGTGAGTGAAATACCTAGCATTTCATAACTCACCCAAGACCCAGTCCTAATCACACCCATCTTTTCACTCGTTTGTCCCCTGCTCCTCCACTCAGCCCATATATTTGGGGAAAACTAACTCCCACCTCCAATTCCAGCGATAGCACTGGTCTTATGCTCACAGAACATTCCATTTCCCTGAAAAGTCTTTGGCTCAGGGTAGGCATGTGATCTAAGAGATTTGATCAAGGGCTAATAAGGTCTTTCCCTGATGGAGAAAATATATAGCTGATTTGCTTCCAACAGCAACCCATCAGCAGTAAGGGGAGAGGAAGCAGACTTAGAATGCAGCCAGCAATGCTGAAGGCCTAACAGGGGCCTGGAGGGAAACCGTGTCCTTGATGAAAACGTTGAGCCACTAACCCTGAAGATGGTAATACCTCTGGATTTCCAGGTACCTGAGCTGAAAATACCTTTGTTGTTTAAGCAGGAAGTAAAAGGGGAAAGAGCTGGCCACTGTTCCTCTCTAACTTTTGATGTTGTCCTTAAAGGTTTTGAGCTTCTTTCAGGATACACAGTGGCCAAAATGATCCTTTAAAAGTTTAAATCAGATCACATCACTCCCCTGGTCTTAATCCTTCAGTGGCCTCTGATGCACAGTTTGGAGACTGTGAAAATGTCCAAAACAAGGCATCATCAAAGATCCTGTCTCACCACAGGTCAGATGCAGAGATCCTCGACTCCTGCCACGTGGCAGAGCACTGTGATGGCTCTGCTGGTCTCTGCCTTCTCCTCCAGGCTCACTTTCTTCCCGAACTCAGCTGTGGGCAATCAGGCCCATGGTAGGGCCCAACTTATCTTTCCCTTCTCCTCCGGGCCTCGTTGCTCCAACTTTGGGATGCTGCATCTGTGGCTTTTCTCTCTCTTGGGCTTGTCAACATCTGGAGGCTTCTCTCTGTCACTGCAGCCTTTTGCTTGTGTCTGTGGCTTTTTAGTCCTCTATTTGTAAAGGACTCCAATAAGAGGATTATGACCTACCCTGGGTCCCACAATCTAATCAATAGGCTCTTAACTGGGAAGTGGATGTGGCTCAAGTGATTGAGCTCCTGTCTACCATACAGGAGGTCCAGGGTTTGATTCCTGGGGCCTCCTAGTGAAGGCAAGCTGGCCCGCATGGCAAGCTGGCCCGAGCAGAGTGCTGACCCGTGCAGGAGTGCTGGCCCGAACAGAGAGCTGGCACAGCAAGATGACGCAACAAAAAGAGACACAGAGGAGAGAGAATAAGAGATGCAGCAGACCAGGCAGCTGAGGTGGCACAAGAGATTGAGCACCTCTCTTCCACTCCAGAAGGTCCCAGAATCGGTTCTCAGTCCTGTCTAAAGAGAAGGCAAGCAGACACAGAAGAACACACAGCAAAATGGACACAGAGAGCAGAAAACGTGTGGGGGGGGGAGGAGAAAAAAAGAAATCTTTAAAAAAAGTCCCTTAACTGAATATAATCAAAAGGACTCAACAAAAATGGGTTTACAGGAACAGGAATAGGTTTGCTTTAAGAACAGGGTTTTCTGGGGTCCACAAAAGACTCAAACCAGCATATCTTCCTTAAGAACTATCAGTGGGTAGTCCTTGGCTATTTTCCATTGTAGTAATGGGATTCACACTTCTGGTTGGGTGACCAAGAACCATTCCCGATTTCCTTCTGTCTGACTGCTTTCTACTATCGAGGCTAAAAGAGTGAAGGACTTGTATTCCAGACTTCACTGGTGCTATGTATACCTATAATAGTTCTGGCCAATGAGATGGAAATGGATTCTGGGGTGGGTTTCTGGGAAGGTTTTGCTTTCCTGGTAAAGCAGCTTAACTGTGGTGAGTGGCAATGCAGATATAAAGACCAATTAATTGCCGTTGCTGTTCCCAAGGAATTTCTAATAAACAGGGGAAACAGATCCTTATAATATAACATGGAATGTGATCACTGTTAAGTTCCCCATCAGACTGTGCACTTCGTGAAGGCACTTCCCAATGTCCAGCATGATAGCTGATATATATTAGGTTGTGAAATAAATATTGATGATAGAACATTTTTATAATTGTACTATTAATTAAAGTCCAAAGTTTAATTTAGGATTTACTTTTTATATAGTGCAGTTCCATGGATTATTTTAAAAATTTATTCTGTCATCATATGTACAATCGAATATTTCCCCTTTTAATCTCTTTCAGATATATATTTCAGTGCTGTTCATTACCTTCACAATGTTGTGCTTCCATCACCACCATCCATTATCAAAAGATTTCCATCATTCCAAATAGGAACCCTGTACATTTTAAGCCTTAACTTCCCATTGCCTATCCATACCCCATCCCCTGGTAATCATTATTCTAGATTCTGACTCTATGAGTTTAATTATTTCAAATCAGTGAGATCATACAATATTTGTCCTTTTGTTTCTGGCTTATTTCACTCAAGTGGCTTATTTCATGTAGCAGGATTCCATTCTTTTTACAGCTGAATGACATTCCATTGTATGTATATACCACATTTTTATTTATCTGTTCTTTGGTTGATGGACATTTGGGTTGCTTCCATCTTTTGGCAATTGTGAATAATGCCGCTATGAACACTGGTATGCAAATATATGTTTGAGTCCTTGCTTTCAGTTCTTTTGGGTATCTACCTAGTAGTGGGATTGCCAAGTGCTATGGCAGTTTTATACTTAGCTTTCTGAGGAACCACCAAACTGTCTTCCACAGAGTCTGCACCATTTTACATTGCCACCAGCAACTAATGAGTGTTCCTATTTCTCCACGTCCTCTCCAACATTTGTTATTTTCTGTTTTTTAAATAATAGCCATTCTAATAGGTATCTTATTGAGGTCTTGATTAGCATTTCCCTGATGGCACATCTTTTTATGTGCTTTCTGGTTATTTGTTTATCTTCTTTGGAGAAATGTCTATTCAAGTCTTCTGCCTATTTTTGAATTGGATTGTTTGTCTTTTTGTTGTTAAATTGAAGAATTTCTCTATATATTCTGGATATTAAACTTTTATCTGTATGTGGTTTCCACATATTTTCTCCCATTGTGTAGGTTGTCATTTTACTTTCATGATAAAGTCCTTTAAAGCACAAAACTTTTAAATTTTGTTGAGGTCCCATTTATCTTTTTTTTTTTTTTCTTTAGTTGCTCTGGTGTAAAGTTGTAAGAAACCATTGCCTAACACAAGGGCCTGAAGATGCTTCCCTATGTTTTATTCTAGGAGGTTGATAGTTCTGGCTCTTATATTTAGTCTTTGACCCATTTTAAGCTGGTTTTTATATAAGGGGTTGGACCACAGCAATTTAAATCCAGCCCTACCTTGGTTTCTGTGAACACCAGGGTCTTGATTGAGGAAGTCCTGTCCTCCATAACCTAACATTAGAATAATTTTAGTTGCTTAGTTGATAAATAACAGTCCCAGTTTGTTTTTGAAAATGAAGCCTGAAAGTATACCCCCTAATTTTGTATAACGATCACAAAATCATTATATAGATGCTTTTATATTATAAAATAGCAAAAGGTTAATATCTGAAGTTGCTGAAACTGGCTGGTTTAGCCTAGACCTGCTATTGTGATAGTCATTCTAAACAGGTCTCATCCCTGTTTATATGATTACTCTAGACTTAGCCTCACCATTGTGTATACTTACTCTTGTGATGGTTATTCTAAACTCACTAGGCTCACCCTTGTGAATCCTTACTATTGTGATGGTAATTCTAGACTGAACTTACCTTTGTTTATGGCTATTTCAGAACTAGGCTCACTCCTGGGCCATTGTGATGGCAACAACTCTACCCTTCCCTATTTGAATCCATAAAAACTTCTACTGTCCTAGTTTGGGGAAGGCAGATTTGAGACACCCTCACTCCTGTCCTTCCACTAGCATTAATAAGCCTGCTTTCTCTCATGACCATCCTGGTGTGGACTCCAATTCATCTGTTCTGGGTAAGAACCCAGAGGGATCCCTGCGGGGTTTCCTTCAGTGCAAAGTAAGGGTCCTTCAATTTTTTTTTTTTTTTGACAAATAGAGATCTAGTCTTCCCAGCACCATTTGTTGAAGAGGCTATTCTTTCCCAATTGAGTGGTCTTTGTCCCCTTATCAAAAATCATAAATGTGAGGGTTGATTTCTGAGCTCTCAGTTTGATTCCATTTGTCTATATGTCTGTCCTTGTGCCAGTATCATGCTGTTTTGATTATTGTGGCTTCATAATAAGTTTTTTTTAAGATTGAGAAGTGTGAATACTCCAACTTCATTCTTCTTTTTCAAATGGCTTTAGCTCTACGGGGCCCCTTACCTTTCCAAATAAACTTGAAAATAGGCTTTTCCATTTCTGCAAATAAGTTGGAGTTTTGATTGGGATTGTATTGAATCTATACATTGCTTTATGTAGGATTGACATATTAACAATATTTCATCTTCCAATCCATGAGCATGGAACATCCTTCCATTTATTTGAATGGTCTTTGATTTCTTTCAGCAATATTTTGTAATTTTCTGTATATCAGTTCTCTTTTTTTTTTTTTTTTTTTAAGATTTTATTTATTTATTCATTTATCCCCCCCTTGCTGCTTGTGCTCGCTGGGTCAGCTAACCACGCCGTGCGGGCGGGCTTGCCTTCACCAGGAGGCCCCGGGAACCGAACCCGGAGCCTCCCATATGGTAAACGGGAGCCCTACTGATTGAGCCACAGCCGCTTCCCAAGAAAATCCTTTTAAATGTGTTTCTTCCACTCCTCTCCACCTACCAGGATCATATCTTCCTTTATGGTTTAATGTTTTCAGTTTTCTTTATGGAAGAAAACTTGATTTGCATTCTGTTTTTCTGTCTCATTCCAGCCAAAGGGGTTTCTCTCCTCTGAGCTCATAGCATTTATTGTACTTCTTCTCATTTAAAAATTTATCATGTCATGACTCTGCAGATTTTTTATCTTATCTCATCATGTATCTACTCATGTATTTATATCTTGGCTACCTGACTAGATCAAAATTTCCTGCAGGAACATTGTGGCTAATGTCTCTAAATCTTTTTACAAGTTATGACTTCAGGTTACTCATGCCTCTTCATTCATTTCCCCATTTTATGCATAGCATTTTGTCCAATAGTCCTGGGGACCAAGTTCAAAAGGACCCAGACCCAGCTTTTATTCTTGAGCCCCCTCCCCCTCCATGTCTTGCCACATACTAGAGAGTACCAAGATACACATTTACCTTGAAGCTTTTAAAAATCTAACCCTGCAGAATCTGGTCTGTAAGAGACTATATGATGTATTTCAGCATATATGCAATTTAGAAGTTTGTTCGTTAGAAATCATTCAATCTGAACAGTCACAGACTCATTCTCAGGAAGTCATAACCACAATGAGATATGACTTCACACTCACAAGAATGGTTATAATAAAAAAGAAAGCCAGTAAAAAGTGCTGGTGAGAAATTGGAACCCGCACACACTGCTGGTAGGCATGTAATATGGTGCCACCACTCTGGATAACAGTTCCACAGTTCCTCAAATAGTTAAACATAGAGTTACCATATGTCACAGAAATTCCAGTCATAGGCATCTATCCAAGAGAAATTAAAACATATGTTCACACAAAAACTTGTACACCCATCTTTATAGAAGCACTATTCACAATAGTCAAAAGGTGGAAACCAAGTGATGTCCACCAACCGATGAATGGATAAACAAAATGTGGTACATGCATACAATGGAATATTATTTGGCAATAAAAAGATGAAATATTGATGAACCTTGAAAACATTATACTAAGTGAAAGAAGCCAGTCACAAAAGACCATATATATATAAAAGATTATATATATATATATAATCAGTGGCTTTTAGGATAATCACAATGTTGTACATTCATCACCACAAAAACTTTTAGAACAATTTCAGTAATTCAAAAAGAAAAACTCCATACCACTTAGCAGTCACCACTCAATCCCTCTATCCTTCCCCAGCCCTACATAACCACTAGTCTAATTTCATCTTTATGAACTGATTTATATTTACATTTTATATGAATGGTATCATACACTATGTAGTACTTTATGTCTGGTTTCTTTCACTTAGCATAATGTGTTCTTGTGTCTGATATTAACATCTTGTAACATTAACATACATATGTTGAGTTTCAAAGAAAAACAATTTTATATACGCAATATTATCCGTATTCACATGAGGTTTTACTATGCTATACAGTCCCATGTTACATTTTTCAGCTTTCCTTTTAGCAATATACATGACCTTGGACTTTCCCTTTCAACCACTGTCATACCAATATAATAGCATTGCTACTTGCAAACATTACGTTGTGCTTTCACCTTTTCTATTCATTTTCAAAGATTAACACACATCCTTTTTATTAATCTTGTACAAGTTAACTGTTACAACCCAACTCCTGAAGGACACAAGTTGATGGGGCCACAAGACCAAGAAACACACCTGACATTTAGTCAAGCATAAGCTTTATTGGGACTTATGCACAGGAGAAGAATCTTTTGAGGATGGAGGTTCAGAGAATGAAGATAGGGCTCTGCAAAGAGATGAGAAAATGAGGGATGATATATAAGGGGTTTCAGATAGGGTCATGAAGCATATACATGGGGTGTGGTGATGTTTTCACTATCCTTATCGGAAGGACATTTACCAAGATGTTTACTGCTTTGGGAAGATTATAGTTTATGACACTATCTATACATTCTCTCCCCTCTGGGGAGGGTTGTTAAACTTTAATTTATGCCTAGGTCACACAGGCAGCTAAGTGCTGAAGACTTGGGAGGGGAAGGGAGGCAGGGTCGCCACATTAACCATCTGCTTTCCATTCTCTAACCTCACTCTATTTTCTGGTGACCTGTATTCAAGTTGTTAACTCCATGAGATTACACAATATGTTTAGCATATTTAGTTCATAATAGAACAACCATACAGTATTTGTCCTTTTGTGTCTGTCTTGTTTCACTCAACATAATGTCCTCCAGGTTCATCCATGTTGTCATATGCTTCATGCCTTCATTTATTCTTACAGCTACATAATATTCCATCATGTGTACATACCACAGTTTATCCATTCGTCAGTTGGACCCCTGGGTTGTTTCCATCTTTTGGCAATCATGAATAATGCTGCTATGAACATTGGTGTGCAGATGTCTGTTCATGTCACTGCTATCAGTTCACTGCTCTCAGTTCTTCTGGGTATATACCCAGTAACTGGTACTGCCAGATCATGTGGGAAATCTATATTTGACTTCCTTAGGAACTGCCAAACAGTCTTCCACAGTGGCTGTACCATTCGACATTCCCACCAACAGTGAATAAGTGTTCCTATCTCTCCACATCCTCTCCAACACTTCAGTTTTCTGTTTTTTTAATAGTGGTGTAGCTGGATTTTTTCTAGGTTCTTGGATAAGCTACAAAAAATGAATTTCGAGAACAAGCTGGGTTAATTAGGCCAGTAATTCTTTAAGGTAGGAGGGAAGAAAAATGGGAGAAAATAACAGATCATGGATCCCAGGTAGAGAGGAAGGGGCTGAAGAGTGATAAAGAGGGCTGATTTACAGACTGCAATTCTCCATTACAGATTACAAATGTCCAGGTTTTACTTGTGTGCTCATCATGCGGTGAGGGGGGTGGGGGTGAATGGCGAGAGCAGGGCACAGAAGGCAGGAAGAGGGCAGGAACAGGCACAGGGACAGGGCCCTGCTTGCCTTTTAAACCATTAATTATTCCACCCCTTTGCTAATGGCAGGGAGGAGTTCCAGCTGTTTGCTGTTTTGATTGATTACCCCACCCATCAGTACCCCAGGAGGGACCCATGATAAGGCCTCTGGAGAACATCGGGGGCTTCTCCTGGCTTCCTGAGGAAATCTTATTCCAAATGGGAGAATTTTGCAGGGTCTTCCAGCAACCATCTTGGGGGTACCAGAGGAGACGTTAATGGCTGCAGTTTTTCTGCCAGGTTCCTGATCCGTCTATTGATTCCCTATCTAACCTGCTTCAGTGGCCATTCTAATAGGCATGAAATGATATCTCATTGTTGTTTTGATTTGAATTTCTCTAGTTGCCAGTGAGGTTGAACATTTTTCATGTGATTTTTTTTCCATTTGTGTATCTTTGGACAAATGTCTATGCAAGACTTGCCCATTTTTAAACTGAGTCATTTGTCTTTTTATTGTTGACTTGTAGCATCTCTTTATACAGCATGGATATTAAATCCTTATCAGATATATGATTTTCAAAAATTTCCTCCCATTGAAAGGCTGCCTTTTTACCCTCTTCATGAAGTCCTTTGAGGTACAGAAGTATTTAATTTTGAGGAGATCTCATTTATCTATTTTTTTTCTTTTGTTGCAAGTGCTTTGGGTGTAAGGTCCAAGAAACCACTACCTACCACAAGATCTTTAAGATGTTTTCCCACATTTTCTTCTAGTAATTTTACTGTCTTGGCTTTTATATTTAGGAAAAGACCGTATATTATATAATTCAATTTCTATGAAAAGTCCAGAATAGGCATATCTTTAGAGACAGAAAATCTAAGTAGATTAGTGGTTGCTTAGGGATGGGGGCGGAAGGTAAAAGGATAGAGGGTGACAGCTAAAGAGAATTTTTTTGCTGTCATGAGACTGTTCTAAAATTGACTGTGGTGACGATCGCACATAACTGTGGACACACAAAAAACCACTGGGTGAATTGTTTGATATATGAATTATATCTCAATAAACCAATTCTTTCAGGAAGCAAGAGACTGAGGGCCCCGAACGTTGTTATTTCAAGTCCCCAGAACCAAAAAAGTGATTCAGTTCATAGGCAAGCATCTGTGGCCATGCGTAAAAGATTTGAAGTACAGCAATGCAGTGGTTGGTAAAGTCAAGCTGATCAAACGTTTAGTGTATAGGCGAGCTTGGTCCGTGCAGCTCCTGGTCCGGCCACCGGGTCCTCTCGAGAACCTGGGGGCGGCCTGAATTTCGGGGCGCCCTGGGTCATCGCGCCGGGGCCGCCCTCCCCGGCTGAGTCACGGCGCCGCCGAGTCCCCACGCGGAGATGCCGCGCTGAGCGGGCCGGGCGGGCAGCGTCGGGCTCTCGGCCGCCGAGCGGCGCACACACGGGAAGCCGGGCCGCGGCCCCGCGCCTCCCCACGGCGCACACACCTCCAGGCCCACTCGCCCCGCTCCGCCTCCCCGTGGGCCTCCCGGGCGGCGGAGCCCGAACAGGGCGCGCCGAGCTCGCCCGCCCCTCCATGGCGTTTATCCGGAAGAAGCAGCGGGAGCAGCAGCTGCAGCTCTACTCCAAGGAGAGGTGAGCGCCCGGCCCCAAGGCCCGGGGAGGCGGGCGAGGTCGGGGTCAGAGTCCGAGGCCGTGAGCCTGACTGGGGGCCGGAGACCGCCCTGGACAGGTGGAGACCGCTGGGCCCACCCCACCCGGAAGCGGGCCCCTGCGGAGCCGGGCAGCGGACTTTCGCGAGGGCGCCGGGGCTCAGGGCTTGGGGACGCGGCCGCCCCGGGATTCGCTGGGGGCAGGAGAAGACGCGGCTCGGCAGACACCTCTGGGCCCCCCGGCCCACTCCGGAACCCGGCGTTGGGCCGGAGCACTGGGCTCCCCCGCCGCAGCGTTGTTCCACCCCGGGTAGGGGGGTAGGTAGACGTTCAGCCTCACTTCGCCGCCCCCTTTTCCTGCCTACTCCCTCAAACATGAAACAAATGCATGTTTAGCCGCCGCTGCCCGGCAGCAAGAAAGGCCTTGGTCTGAGAAGAGCTAGGGTCCTTCCCCCAAACGATGGGCCTTTTTAGTGTCTTTGAAGACTGTGCTTTCGAAAGTGCTGTGGGGCAGAATGGTCATTGTCACAGGCACCCGGGCAGAAGCTGTAATGATGTCAAGGCAATGTGGTTTCAGAGTTTCTCATCCACTTAGTCTTCTGCCTCCGAGGAGGGAAGTCTCGTAAGAAATTTCACTTTTGCTTTAAGTGTACTTCCCAATGCATTTCTGATAACCGAGACAACTTGCTGATAACCTCGGGTCCCAGGTATCAAAAGGAACGGGAAATAATTTTGCAAATATTTATTTTGGTTGTGAAAGCTGCAGTTTTCTCGGAGCGCTTCTAGCCTGACACGTTGTTGTCTGATCAGTGGATACCATCAAAGTAGTTTATACATGGATATACAGATGCGAACTTTCGAAGTTTGAGTGATTTTGCAGCGTCTGCACCCGTTTGATAGGTGTTGATCTTTTTCATGCAGACATGCATATCCTTCTCTAATCTGTGATATTGGTTTGGCCAGGATATCCGGAGTCTGAAATTTCATTTCTCTTGCTGTAGAGGAGTTGTATAGAAAACACATCTTGGATATTGTTTCCAAGAAAGTTTTTAGTAGTATGATTAGGCTTTAGCCACAGAAAGACCTGTTTATTAAATAATAATGGGGCTGAAACTAAATAACTCATTTGAGGAGGGGCTTCTACTGCACTTGTAATGCCTTTGTCATGTGGGAAGAGCTTGAGTAGCATTTCTCTGTTCAGTACCAACAACATTGTCTTGTTGGTATTGTGAATTAAATAGACGAATGCTCAGATTTACTTTATAAAAACTTTCAAATACTTGAAATTGCCACCAGGTTCTGTGGTCTAAGAGGCATCTGTAACAATTCTTTGGCTTTTTTGCTATACAAGAAAACCTGTTTTCTTTAGAGCTGCCTGTCATTTTTGGTTGGATTTGGTTAGCTTGTATACCTCTGCCCATACAAGAACAGGAGACTTGAGCACAACTGGTCTTCTTGATGAAGGGAGGCAATTCAACCTGCAAAAACGCATACCAGCCCTTTTCTTATTTATTTATCAATCAGGAGGCATCAGCTGTTACTGAGCATCAGTAATCTGAAAAAAGTTGGCGTCACGTGTTTTGTATTTATTGGAATCCCACTTGTTGACTGCCCGGTTTCTTTAAAGCCCTGCCTCATGGTTTTGCAACCTTGGACTGATGGGCCTAACTAGGATGTCTTGCCATTGAATAACGATTCAGATAGCAGACATCTGTCTCCTAGTCAAATGTGGACTAGAATCAGAGGCTCTTTCCTTATAATCTTCCAGTTCATTCTGAAAGACAAGAATATTTTAACCCAACTTGGTTGAATCCCAACTTTATTATTCCTGCATAGATTTTTACCTGGCTCATCCCTCTCTGGTGAGATACACAGAGTAGCAAAATGATTGGCATAGGTCACAATGACAGGGGAATTCCTCAGTAGAACTGTTTTTTTTGGGAAAGTTGAAGAGGGACTGTTTTCAGTGGTTATCTGGGAAAGGCCTCCCCTTCTTCAAAGTTGTGAGTTCATTGGCTCCTTTGATGCTGATTTAAGGATTTTAGATTTCTATGGATATCATATATTTGCCCCAGAAAAGGAGAAACTTGAAGTTAGCATTTATTTCTTAGTGTTCAATTGATGCTGGTGGGTTTAGAGTAAATGAAACATTTTTACAAAAGTAGAAGCAGAGATTGGTTGGGGATATTTTACATTGGTGACTTAGACCAAGGTGGTGGCAGAGGAAATGGAGAGAAATGGATGGATTCTAGGTATTTTTAGGAGGTGTGGTGTGTTACACATAGGAGGTGATAGAGGAAGAGTCAGGATGATTCCTAGGTAGTGTTGTCATATAATCTACTGGATGCCCAGTTAAATTTCCAGATAAATGTTGAATGATTTTTGCAGTATAAGTATGTTCCATGAAAGATTTGGGACATACTTATACTAAAAAGTGATTCTATATATCCATTACATTAAATTTGTTAAATGTGATTACATTTTGTTTCCTTAATTTTTTTTTTCTAATTGACCTATCAATTACTGAGAGATGCTTCCAATTTAACTGGGAATCCTGTATTTTTATTTACTAAATATGGCAATCCTACTTTCAGGTTTCTGGCCTGAATAACTGTACAGTGATACATTTATTGGTGACATTTATATAGAATTACTTAGATAATTTTTAGGATTAGAAAACAGAGAAAATCTTGAACATTCAAATTAAGTACACTAATATCCTAGCTAAGATTTAGATGGCAGGAACCCTATTGATTTTACTTGTTTTTAAAAGTACTATACAATTGTTGATGAAAATAAATGGGAAAAAATAGACCAAAAAAGACAATAATCACATAGCTTTCTTGGGCTCTTTGGAAATGGCAGATATATGCAGTGTATTAGTGGATGAGCATATTATACAAACTGCTGTTATTTAAGATACATCTATTTTAAGATTTAGGACTGGCTATGTATTTTGCTTTTCATGTTCCAGTAGTGGCTTGGTGTGACTACAGTTATTTTCACCTTGGATAATATAGAAATTAAGGTAATTGAGGCATGCTCCTTCTGGAGAAGAATAATATGTCATAAAACAAATTATTTAGTTGTTACTTTTAAGCTGTCATCCAGGATAAAACATTAATGATCCTGAATTCTCTGTTGGGTATCTACATATTACATTAGTAGTTTTATAAACAGTTCAAACATTCTTTGTGTGTATAGTTCTCTTGGTTATACTGATAATAAAAATTCTTTTACTCAAAATGTTTGTTTAATCAATTGATCTGTATTACTTCACTAAAAACACTTTTTGTTGAGAGAATAAAAGGATTTGTTCTCCTCCTGCTTAATCTTTTATTTCTAAGGCTGATCATCTCAGTCTTTTAATATCTTTTTATGGAATATGGCAGGTGTTGAAAATGGAGACAAACTGCAGAATCACCTGGCAGCCAGGAATGCCTTTGATTTGCAAGAAATGAAAAATGGATAATCTAGCTAACCATGACATAAAGAAATAGAAGGTACTTTTCTCATGTAACAATAAAACAGTGGGAGAGGAAATAATATTGCACATATTTTTTTAATATATATTTTTATTACAGAAGTTGTGAATTTACAAGACAATCATGCATATGTGTAGAATTCCCATACAACACCCCTTCACCAACATACCACACTGTAGTGGAACATTTGTTACAGATTATAAGATAATATCAGACTATTACCACTAACTATGGTCCATAGCCTACATTTGGCATATTTTTCCCATACCTCTCTATTATTAACACAGTATATCTTTGGCATTGATGCAAGAATATTATAATATTACTGTTAACTATAGTCCATAGGTTACATTAATTGTATTTTTCCCATGTTGCACATATTTTTAATTAGAGTTAAAATTTGGCCTCACCCAAATTGCACATTACCAGCCTATCCTCTTAATTGCTGTCTCGAAGTTACTTCTTCCAAAATGGCTACCTTTGAGAGAGCATAAGAATCTATCGGTAAATGGAGTATGGTTTTATATATTTATTATTTTTTATATATTTTATATTTTAAAATGCTATATGATTTTCATTAAAAAATTAAAAAGTGTGATTCAAAATAAAGAGGCTATTTAAGAAATTCATTAGTTGGATTATTCTAAATACCATTGTGAGCACATCTTTTACCCATCAGATATTTAGAATTGTGTCTTAACATTTCCAACTCAGATTTTTTAAAACATTGTTTATTTTGAATTAATTTCAAATTAACAGGACAATTGTAAAAATAATACAAAATCCTTTTCAGAGAACTCCAACATAGCCCCCTCCCAGATACCTGGATCCACCAACTTTTAACATTTTACCATATTTGCTGTATCATTCTATGCATCCATTTATCCATTCAGCCATCTCTCTTCAACTCATAGATTTTAAAGTTTTTCTTTTATTTATTTTTAACTTGTGTTCAGTGAATATGGTCTTTATAATACTGATTCTTTGGAATTATATTTTATGGTTTACTATGTGGTCAGTCTGCACAAATGTTCTACGTTAGGTTGAAAATAAATGTATATTGATAGATTGATTTTTTTTTTTTTACATTAAGCCTTTTATTTAATTGTGCTTAGATTTTCTATTTCCTTAATGAATTTTTTTTTCCTGATTGACCTGTCAGAGATGCTTCGTAGTGGTGAATTTGTAAACTTTGCTTTGTATTTCTATCAAAATTTTGCTGTATTTATTTTGAAACTATGCCAGTAAGTATATACTAGTTTAGAATTGCTATCTTTTTGGAAAATTGAATCTTTCATCAATATATAAAGACCTCTTTATTCTCAGTATTGTTTTTTTAGTCTATTTTGTCTGATATTAATATAGCTATACCAGTTTTCTTTAGGTTATAAATGCTGCATAATGCAGCATTTCCCATCCTTTTACTTTCAGTTTTTCTGTGTGCTTGAGTTAGGTGTGCTTCTTGTAAATAGCAAATAGTTGGACTTTTTAATAATTCAGTGATCATTTTTGTCTCAACATATTAGTCTATTTACGTTTATTATGATTACAGATTTATTTGGCTTCCTTTCTGCCATCTCATTTTGTGCTTTCATTTTGTATTTTTTTCCCCCTTCATTTGGATTAACCAAGGTCTCTCCTTCCCCTTTCCATTTGTCTCCTCTCTAGGTGTGGAAATTATATATTCTACTTTTATTTTTCTAATGCTTATCCTTGAAATGTTAACATTTGTAGTTTACTTAAGGTCTAAAGTTAATCATTCTCTTTACCCTCTTCTATAACAATATAGGTTTCTTGGAATGCTTAACTCATGTCATTTCATTCTAAATTACAGTCTATTATTGTCTAATATTTTTGAGCTGTATTTTAAACCCACAAATTATACATTATAATCATATAGTTAATGCTTAAATAGTTTTACATACATATTTACTATTTTCTTTGCTCAGCATTCCCTTTTGCATGTCATACCTTTATGGAAATATTTACTTCTTCCTAAAGAATATCCTTTAGAAATTATTTTGAGGCTCTGATGGTCGTAAACCATCTTTGTTTTTGTTTGTCTGGAAAGGTCCTTTTTGTCCTGATATAAAATTGTCTCAGATTTTGAAGATTATTGTGCAAATAAGGCAAATAGCTAGGGAATGTGTACTAGGAGCAGTGTTCAGTGAGGAAAACTCAGAAAGGTCAGTAGCATGTGTGCCATTCCCGTGCCCCCCCGATTCCCACCCCTCCCCCACCCCACCCCCGGCACAGCATTTAGCTATCTGGCAAGGCCAGACTCCAGACTCCATGGAGTGACCAGGGACCAGTATATAGAAGATATGGGGAAGTGGATTTGACTCTAGCAGTTGAGTGCCCCCCTACCACATGGGAGGTCCTGGGTTTGGTTCCTACCTCCTAAAGAAGACGAGCAAGACAGCAAGCTGACGCGACGGGCTGGCACGGCAAGCTCATGCAACAAGGAGACAGTGAGAGAGACAACAAGCAGGGAGCGGAAGTGGCTCAAGTGATTGGGCACCTCCCTCCCACATGGGAGGTCCCAGTTCAGTTCCTGGTGCCTCCTAAAAAAGACAAGCAGACACAGTGAGCACACAATGAACAGACACAGAGAGCAGACAGCAAGTGCAAACAATGAGTGGGGGGCAAGAAATATATAAAATAAATCTTTAAAAAGATATTATTTCATTCTCTTCTGGTTTCCAGTGTAACTATTGAGAAGTCAGTAGTTGTTAGTCTAATTGTTCTTTGTAAGCAAACTATCTTTTTCTCTGGCAGCTTTTAAGATGTCCTATTTGTGGTGCTTTGCTATTTGTCTAGGTATAGATTTCATTTTATTTTATTTATCTGTTGTGCTTAGGGATTCTAAATCTGAGCCAGTTTTTGAAAATTTGGAGCCAAGTCTTTAGCTCATGGAATATTGCTGCTCCCCTATACTTTCATATGTCATAACCACTTTCCAGTATTTATCATCTTTATTTTTCTGTGCTGCATTGTTATTTAAATCTTATAATATATGAATTTTTATTTCCAGTTGCTTAATTTGCTATTTAACTCATTAGTTCATTTTTTTATTTCAATTATTATATTTTTCATTTCTAATTTTATTGGGTTCCTTTTCTTGACTGCCTGGTCATTTTTGAAAAGAGTCTGTTCCTCTATCATTCTTTTGATATATATTTTTTTTTCTTTAAATGCATCTGTTG
Organism: Tolypeutes matacus; assembly: GCA_026826555.1. Taxonomy (NCBI): domain Eukaryota; kingdom Metazoa; phylum Chordata; class Mammalia; order Cingulata; family Chlamyphoridae; genus Tolypeutes; species Tolypeutes matacus. Next base: position 7,295,483 of record JAKSZT010054487.1, on the reverse strand, counting down.
GAATGACCAGATACAGAATATAAAATATCTATAGGCTTTACCTAAGGTTTGATTTAGTAGTTGCTTCTACTGTTCCTCATTCATAGTCATTTTGTTTCCTCTTGCGCTTTATGAGTTTTGATTGTGGCGACTTATTCCTTGGAATTTTATCTTTGGGATTTCTTTGAGGCCTGGATTTAAAGTATGTTTTTCCAGAAAGGGTTAGCATTTGTTTCTGCCTGGGGTGGTAGGAAGAACAAAATTCATTTGCATTGGGTTTTAGTGAATTCTGGCCTGAAATCTGTGTCAAGACAAGATTGTGGTTTCAGATTCCCAAGTGGGTCGTCTTTTGCCCCCATCCCAGAGTCAAAGCCCGACTTATACTCCCTCTGGAGAAGGTGGTAGCAGGTGTTTTTTATTCCTAGTTCACCCTCTGAGCCTCTGAGGGTATTACCTTTAGGGGTCCTAGCTTTTTCTACATCCCCTTTGACTGTCCCATCCAGCCGTATGGCTTTTTTAAATTTATTTATTTTTAAAAAGATTTATTTTTATTTATTTCTCCAGCCCCCCCCCCCCCCCCCCCCCCCCGTTGTTTTTGTGCTCACTGTCTGCTCTCTGTGTGTTCATTTGTGTCTGCTCGTCTTCTCTTTAGGCAGCACCGGGAACGGATCCTGGGACCTTCCGGAGTGGGAGAGAAGTGCTCAATCTCTTGTGCCACCTCAGTTCCCTGGTCTGCTGCATCTCTTATTGTCTCTCCTCTGTGTCTCTTTTTGTTGCGTCATCTTGCTGCACCACTTCGCCTGCGCAAGCCAGCACTCCATGCAGGCCAGCTGCTTTCAACAGGAGGTCCCGAAAATCGAACCCTGGACCTCCTATATGGTAGATGGGAGCCCAATTGCTTGAGCTACATCCCTTTCCCCAGCCATATGGCTTTTAATAAATTCAGGCTCTCTAGTACACAAAGGGTTGGGCAAAGCCCCCAGGAGAAGAGGCTGCTCCAGTGCTTGCTAATTTTTCTGGATTTATATTTTATGTGTGTTGCTGACCTCTAAGAATCTTCCTTACTTTTCAGTTACCCCAGCCAAACATATGAAAACATGTTTTAGTAATTTATCCAGCAATTTTAGAGGATCTGCAATGAGATCATTTCTCTGGGCATGTAATCTGCTATAATGCCTGAAATGGAATTGCTGCTGATTTTTTAAAGCCAAGGTTTATATAATGTTTAAGAAGGGACATTTGAGGTAATTGGATCTATATCCCCTTCTCCCACATTTTATCGATGAGGCCTAGGAAGTAAAGTGATTTGACTAAAGTCAAACAGCCAAGTCATGTTTGAACTAAGGTTAGAACAAATGATTTCTGATTCAAGTGCGGCCCTTTTTCCACCATAACATACTTCTGTTTTAAATATTAGGCATGTGGCTTACTGGCCCGTGCTTATTTTTATGTTATCCCTGATGTTTAGAATGATTCAGGAATGACTGAGGCCTGGTTTATGTAGGTCTTAGAGCCTTGTTACTCAAAGTATGGTCCATAGGCTAGTGGCATCAGCATTGCCAAAGAGCTGGTTAGAAATGTAGAATCTCAGGTCCCACCCTAGACCTACCACATCATAATCTACTTTTTAATAAGAACCTGTGTTAGTCAGCCAAAGGGGTGCTGATGCAAAGAACCAGAAATCTCTTGGCTTTTATAAAGGGTATTTATTTGGGGTAAAAGCTTACAATAACAAGGCCCTAAAGAGTCCAATTCAAGTTACCGTAAGAGATACTTCCTTACCAAAAGTCTGTTGCCACTTGTTGAAGCAAGATGGCGGATGATCTCTGCCTGGTCTCTCGGGCCTTCTCAGCTGCTCTGTTCTCTTCAGCTGCAAACTATCAGGCAAGTGGCTCATCTCTCTTCCCGGGGCTTTAGCTGTTTGAGCCTTCTCCTTTCTGTCATGTAGCAGGACTGAAATGACCAAGTTCTCTCCTCTTCTATGTGTCTTCTTGAGTGACTGTCCGTTTATATCAAGCCACCAAGGGGGCGGGGAGTTAACCTGATGCCCCACTGATGTGGTCAAATCAAAAGCCCTAAATTGGTTTTATCAAGTAAACTTAATATCTTTGAATTTAGTACAATCAAAGGGTATCACACCCAGAGGAATAGATTAGTTTATAAATCTATTCTTTCTCTTTTTTGGGATTCATAAATAATATCAAACTGCCACAGATTCCCAGATGACAGTATGCACATTGACGTTTCAGAAGCACCGCTTTATGTAATAGTAATTAAGCATTCATGATTTTTTTTTCTTCAAACTAAAATTGCATCTCTACCTTCTTGATAATATAGAGAAGGCTTATGAGGGAAAAATATAGCCAGAAGATATAGTGAAATTGGTCATCCTGAAGGATAGCAGGTATGAATGAAATGCTACTGTGGGGGTGAGGGTAGAGGTGGAGGTCAAGTAATTTACTTGGGAAAACGATTTGGGACAAGGTGTAGAATGGCAGATCATGGATAATGAAATGAGAAATATTTTATTATCAAAGAATATTGGGCATTTTAGGTGGCACTGAAGCATAGTAGGATGAGACTCAAGATTGGACTCTGGTGCTGAAGTGCTACAGAAGTGCTATGTAAAAGGAAAGATCTGTTAGGAGGTGAGGGAGTGGGTTCTAAATGTCAGGAAGATATATTTTATCTACAGGGGAATCCATGAACCAGAGAGAGGAAAAAACTCCGAACATATTGGAAAGAGGAACAGAGATCGCATAATGGTGCTCATTTGTTACAGGCCACCTAACTGGGTGGAAAAAATGACTGATTATGTACCTGATGCAGATCAGAAAACAAGAAGTGGTGATGCATAAAAATGATAGGAGAACTTACTTTGCCAGATATCTACTGAAATGCTTAGTGAGATATAATCACAGTCTCTTAGCTTCCTTTGTTGAAGTTTCAGTTTATCCAAAGGCAGAGAACATGAGAATTTTACTTAATTCTGAACCTTAAGGAGAAATTAATTAACCAAACAGCAATGACAGAAGCTTTTAGATAACGCAATCATATCAAGTTACAGTTGAAGCCCAGGGGGATTAAGAAGGATACTATATTATACATGGAAGCTTGATTTTAAGAAGGCAAATATTGAAAGTTTCAAGGGGGAAAAAAAGGTATTGTTACTGGGCCACTGACTGGAAGAGCTACTGACCCAGGAAGTTTATGACTCTGGCAAAAATGGAATTTAGAACATCCAACCCAAATGGTCTTTGGTGAAAAGTTACAGAAAATCAGAAAGCAAATAACGGAATGATTGTACAGATAGTGTTCCTCTGAACTTAGAATTCTTTAAAATAGAGCAGGGGCAATAGCCAAGGACAAATTGATGATGGCACAGACCTGTATGTACAATTATCATCGAGGTTCAAGCCACAAATGAATGAAGGCTTTTAAAAAAATGCTAGAGAGTAAATTTTAAAAAGTCTTCCAAAGTTGTATTTGAAAGGAAGAAGTTCTTGACTGCCCCCACGAGGGCCAGCCTGGTAGCGTAACATTGATTTATGACAAAGAAAGTGACTTATTTTGTACTCGGTTAATGATACTGACCATCAGACTGGAAGACACAGGGCCAACTTTCCTAATATAGGTGAAAATGCAAAGGGCACCCATGTGCTTACATGTCCTGGCATAAAATCCTGGAAGCATTTGAATTTGGATCCAGAGTTGCTTTAGTGATCTAGGAACTTTGAAAGGTGTTGAAAGAACATATGTACATAAATAGGTTTAATGCTAATTCTAGATCAGCTGGATTATTTATGAGCAACTAGAAGAGCCAGTTTCCATCACCAGTCTTCAACATGAATTCACTGTAAATAATGTCATGCTAATCTGATTCCTTTTGACAGAATTCTGGCCAGGAAGATGCAGTAGATTTAGTTCATCTGAACTTTGGCAGAGGATAAGTCTGTTTTCATGATGTTTTATTAGCAAACTTGAAAAAGGGGAAATTAATGTTAGTATCTTTCAGTGAAATAGTATTTCTTTGAACAACTCTACTGAAAGATTGCTGTCTAAGGTGTGCTTGAGGGAACGTTTCTAACAGTGGGTCGCAGGACTGCGACCTTGGCCTTTGTGTAACATTTTTCTTAATTTCTCTCTCGTTTCAAAAACCATTTTAGGAAGCTTACAGAAATGCATCCAATGCCTCATTTAGTTAAACCAGTTCTCCACAGCAGTGCAGTCTAGCTTACTCTATGATGGCACTGAGGTACTCAGACTTGAGATGACAGCTACATGACACTCGTGCCCTCTCCTGTGCCTGTGACTCATCCCAAGGGCACTGTGGTACCTTCTCCCATTGAGCTCATATCACAGTCTCCCTCAGCACAGTGAAGTCTGTTTTACCTCTCTGGACCAGAGAAATGATGACTAGCAAAGCCTTCCAGATCCACTGTAAATGCCGTTTATCCATAGTGTTGAGTTACTAAGTGGTTGTGAATATAAGGTTACTCCCTAAGGGCTGCCAGGGTGAAGCTATTTTATGTTATTAGTTAAGTGTTAACAATTTGTTTTAAATTTTAGGTGACCTCACTAATGTAAGATGTTAATAATATGGGAAAACTGTGTGTGTGTGTATATGTGCGTGTTTTCAGGGGGGGCAGTTATATGGGAACTCCCAATACTTTTGGTATAATTTTGGTAAAAATCTAAAACTTCTCTGAAAATAAAGTTTATTATTCTTAAGGAAAAAAAATTAGGTGACATGAGCTAGGATGACACCTTTTTTTTTTTTTTTTTTCTAGGAAGGTCGGGTTCCTGCATGAGGAAATTTATCTAAAGAGAATGCCATTCCACCTCTGTACAGGTGGATAAACTAAGACTATCAGAAGCAGGGTCACAATTCTCCCAAAGAAATAATATATAATAATTTTTTCACTGAATATTTGTGGATTTTATTTGACTTATATCACAACATAGAATATATACACATAAAGTACAAGCAGCCATCATAGAATAATTTTCTCCTGCCTTTTTTCTGATGCTCTCTCTCATTACCTTGGGCCCGGGTGGAGGAAGGTTGTTCAAGGATCCATCTTACAACTAAGCCCTCAGCTTGAAGAAGATCAACCCAGATATTGTTGGTTGACAACCTGCCCTTTCATTGCTCTATTATATAATATTGGTTTTCCGGTGAAATCAAAACTGGATTTCAGGAACTATGTTGATACTGTTTTGTTTTTCCCTGATAGTTTTAAGTGGAGCCATCTGACTAGGTGAGCTCATAAAATGGTAAACCAGTGATTTTAATTTTTTAAAAAAATCTTAGAACCTTTTCACTCCCCAGAATGTAATTTGAAGATCACTGGTCTAAACACCATGAAACTTAGTTATAATAAAGTCATATAAGTTCCTTAATCCTTTAATTTTAAACAATAGTATGTGGTTATACCTGCATACATTTTGTGTTTCTTGCAAAAATGTACATATCAGCAAGTTAAGCCAGTTGTATACTATTTACCAAAGTGATGACTTTAGTTCTAAAATAGCTGATATGATTAGACTTTAATAATTATATGGAAGAACCGGCTGTCTGTGATGCCTACTAATGGTTCATAGCAATAAAAACATGTCTTCTTATTGCAGAATACTTCTTTTATCTCTCACTCTGTAAGAGGAAGAGTAGGGAGATCAAGAGGAAACAATAAGGTTGCATAGTTCCAGCCCAAGCAAAGGATTCTGGGTCATTAAGATACAGGCTAAAAATAGGCAAGGCAATTAGTATCTCCCTGATTTATACCTTCATGGAAATTATCTGATTCATAAAAAGATAGTTCCTAGCAGTCCTAACTCTTGTGATTCTGTTGAAATCCAGGATAAGTATTCATAATAAGCATTTTAAATTGATCTCTGCCAATTTAGCTTACAATTCTTTTTTTTTTTTAGTATATAGACACACAGAGCAAAATCTTTTACTTCTCCGTCCCCCCACTTGCTGTTTGTGTCCATTCACTGGGTGACCCTTCTGTGTCTGTTTCTTGCCTTCTCTTTCTTATTTTTCTCCTCTAGGCTTTACCTGGATTTGATCCTAGGAACCTCCAATGTGGGAGAGAGGCACCCTGTCTCTTGCGCCACCTCAGTTCCTGGCTTCTGGCATGCCTCGCGTTGACTCTTCCCTGTGTCTCTCCTTTGTTGCGTGGTTTGCCATGCGGGTCTGGCTCACCACATGGGCCTGGCTCGCCTGCTTGCCTTTTTTTTTTTTTTTAATCCAGAGGTCCCAGAGATCGAACCGGGTCCTCCCGCATGGTAGACAGAGGCCCAGTCACTCGAGCCACATCCCCTTCCCACGATTAATTCTTGATCGTGGGTTTTATAATGGAGGATAGATAATTAAAAGTTCCTAATTAGGATGATAAGGCTGGTTGCATCTACCATTATTTTAATTTTAAGAGTTATTTTTTGGTTCAGATTATTTTTTTATTGAGCTATCTCTTCTTGTTTCATGGATACCATTTCTTCTTTCTAAGGATCTTAATTTTTTTGGAGTGTTTTTTTCATTTTTAAAATAAAATTTTATTGATGTATATCATTCAGACATGAACATACATAAACAATAAGTGTATAGTAAAAGTTGTGAACTTACAAAAAAAACATGCCTGTTACCATCATACAGGGCTCCCATACAACACCCTAGAACCAACAGCTTGCATTATTGTGAAACATTTGTTACAGACTATGAAAGAGCATTGTCAAAATATTACCAGTAACTATAGCCCATATCTTACATTTGGTGTAATTTTCCCCCAACCACCCAATTATTAACACCTTGTATTAGTATTATATATTTGTTAGAGTTCATGAGAGAACGTGCTCATGTTCTGTTAACCCCAGTCCATCTTCCACCACTGGATTCCCTGTGTTATACAGTCCCGTGCCTTGTACAGTCCATTCAAACTGTACACTCAGTGGCTTTCATTTTCATCACAGAATTGTGCTGTCATCACCTCAGGCAATTTTAGAACTTTTTCATTACTTCAAAAGGAAAAATCCCATACCCCCTTAAACAATCCCCTATAGTTGTCTCTTAGAATTGATATATCTTCTTTGCCATTGCTGCAAAAACATTATAATATCACTGTTGACTATCGTCCATAAGTTACATTAGTTGTAATTTTCCCGTGTATCACCATATTCTTAACACCTTTTAAAAGAACAACATTCTTATATTTATACTATTAACCACAATCTTCATCTACCACCAGAATGACTATATTTTATAAGAATCTTAATTACAGTTTTTTGACCTTCTTGTCCCTGCAGTTCCCTATTCCTTTCAGTTGCTTTCTTCTGTTTGTTTTGGTCTTATTTTTTCCTGTTAGAGGCTGTGCTCTTTGGCTGCCCATTCATATTTAAGGGTGAAGCACTAAAAGGCTGCTTGGAAGTTCTGTATGGCTAGGGATGGAACCTTTCTCTTGGGCTTCACTCTGGGATGATGTTTTAAAGGCTCATCTCTTTCTAATGCCAGTATCTGTAGGTCTTTCCTCTAGGGCTGTTTTTCCACCAGACTCCTACCTGGAGTAGTATATGTCTCCATGCTACTGTTCATATGTTTAGTTTTTTGCTTAAACTCTGTATTAGTCAGCCAAAGGGGTGCTGATGGAAAATACCAGAAATCTGTTGGCTTTTATAAAGGGTATTTATTTGGGGTAGAAGCTTACAGTTACCAGGCCATAAAGCATAAGTTTCTTCCCTCACCAAAGTTTGTTGCCATGTGTTGGTGCAAGATGGCTGCCAACATCTGCCAAGAGTTCAGGCCTCCTGGGTTCCTCTCTTCCCGGGGCTGGCTTCTCTCCCGGCTCAGGCTTGCTGTCTACAAGGCCAGCTGTAGACTATCTCACTAACTGCTCATCTCTTTTCCTGGGGCCTTCTCTCCTTCCTCACGACCAAGCCTCTCTGTGGGCTTGCTTCCCCGGGCTCCAGCATTAAAACACTCCACATCAGAACTCCAACATCAAAACTCCAAACAACTCCTCTGCTCTACCATGTAGTTTTATCTCCGAGTCCCCACACACAAAGGGATGGGGACACAACGTCCTACTGACATGGCCCAATCAAAGCCCTAATCATAACTTAATCACTCCCAGAGGAACAGACCAGTTTACAAGCAAAATCCAATATCTATTTTTGGAATTCATAACTATATATCAAACTGCCACAATCTCTGTCTATTCACAGCCTATTCCCTGCTCTGCATCCCATGTCTGATTTAGAGCGTCTTATTCCATTTTTCTATAGAAAAACCACCTGCCAGAGTCGGGGAGAGATAGATAACCATCAGGGAAGGAATCTGGGGCCACCTCACCTCCCCATTCAGACTTTGAACCATCCCTCCCATGCTTCATCTCTGCCTTCCTTGGTACTTGATACCTATAATTTCTGAAACTTTTTGAAGTCCTGTGACTTGAGTTGCTTTTCTCCTAACTGGCGGTCTTCTCTGCAGGTATCTGATACTCTAATTTCTGATCACTGCCAATTCTTCCCTTCTGCTTTCCTTTTTTTTACAAATTTGTTGACATAGCTATCTGCTTGTATGTCTCCCCAGTTTGTTTTTAGTTTTGTGGGGTTTACCTTTTAAAATGTCTTTTATGCACATTTTAGTGATACTTCAAGAGGGAGCAGAAATAAATATATGTGCTTAATCCGCCATGTTTAATCTAAATATTTTCCAACACACCAGAATATTCAGACCCACCTTGGGTCCCAATCTTATCAAGAAGCTTTCCCACGTAACTCTGGATGCCATTGATATTTCCTGGTCTTTAAACAATGCATTTGTTTTCAATCCTTTGCTGTGTATTTATTTCTGTGGCCATATAACTAAATTGATACTTTTTGTTACTACCTAATCTTGTTTTTTTTTTTTTTTAAAGCTTAAAATATTTAAAACTTTAAAGAACTATATTTCAATTCCATTCAATTCAGTTTGCTTGTTTATTAAACATCTATTTTGTACAAAGCAGTAAGTTGGTTATTACAAGGGAATATCTATAGATCAGCTTCTAAAAGGCATATGGTCTTGTGGAATAGCAAGGTAAAACACGTGATATTGAGGGGGAGAGGGCAGCAGAGTGCAGGAAGGGAAGCCTAGTTTAGCAGTTAGGGGAAACCATATAATGATAATTCCATAGGTGAGAAAGCCTCAAGCTTTGTTCAAGCAAGAAAAAGTTTAATTTTAGTGAAATTTGGGGGGCTCTGTAAAAGAATAATAAGAAATCCACCTGGTGAACGATTTTATCTTTGGCACCATACTTATAGACCCACAAAGCAAATCTTTTTTTTTTTTTTTTTTTTTTTTTACCGGGAGGTCCCGGGAAACGAACCCCAGTCCCTCCATATGGGAGACGGACGCCCAACCAGTTGAGCCACATCCGACCCCCAAAGCAAATCTATTTTATCTACTTCTTTTATCCCCTCATCAGATAGAAGAGTGCCTAGCATATAATATGTGCTTAATAAGTATTTGTTGAATTAATGAATGGGAAAGTACTCTGGAGTCAAATGTTTAAAATGTACCATCTTATACTTTCTTAAAAAAAAATTTTTTTTAAGTTGTTTTTTTCTCCCCAATTTAGATTTTCCTTGCTGCTGCTTAACTTGGAGGAGTACTACTTTGAACAGCATACAGCTAATCACGTTCAACCCAAAGGCAGTCAGAGTGAAAGGTAAGGAAGACTTCTGGATCTCTGGACTTAACAAACCTTTCTGATGCCTGATACTTTAAAAATTCAATGTGTGAGGATATAGATTCTTTTTTCCTTCTTTCTTACTGGGGAATGTGATGATACATGGTGTATTAGTCAGCCAAAGGGGTGCTGATGCAAAGTACCAGAAAATCTGTTGGCTTTTTTAAAGGGTATTTATTTGGGGTAAAAGTTACAAAGCTCTAATGAGTCCAACTCAAGGTTGATTTCTCACCAAAGTCAGTTGCCTTGTGTTGAAGCAAGATGGTTTCTGATCTCTGTGAGGGTTCAGCCTTCTTCTCTCTCAGCTCCAGGCTGGCATAGGGCTTATTTCTTTCTGGGCTTTCTCAGCACTACAAACTATAAGGCGAATGGCTCATCTCATTTCCAGGGCCGCAGGATCAAAGTTCTCTCCTCTGCCAAGTGTGTGGAGCTCTCTCTCTCTCTTCCTGTGTGTATCTTTTTCTGTACTTCTTGAGTGAGTGCCCATTTATATCAGCCAACCAAGGGGGCAGGGACTTAACCTGAGTTATACCCTACTGAAGTGGTTGAATCAAAGCCCTAAGCTTAACGTAATTTAATCAAAGACATCTCAGCTGAATCTAATACAATCAAAGGGTATCACACCCAGAGGAACAGGCCAGTTTACAAACATAATCCTCTTTTTTGAAATTCATAAATAATATCGAACTCTGCTACACATGGGAAAAAAAAAACTAATGTAATTTATAGACTATAGTTAACAAAATTGTAATGTTTTTGTAGCAAAAGCAAAGTTGGTACTGTATTAATACTAAAGATAAAAAAACAATATGGGTTTTGGTTTTGTGAGATATGAATATGATAAAGCATTTTTTTCCCTCTTCATTTTTTTTTCATGAATAAGGTGACCTTGACTATGTCATTTGACTAATTTGTGCTCATCTGTGCCTCTTTCTAAACACTAGAGGAACAATTGAGTTAGTTGTTGGAGTGCCTGGACAGAATTTTTTAGGAATAATGCTTCCATAACTTGTTGAGCTGTCTTTTTCTGTTATTTATTATTATTATTATTATTATTATTATTATTATTTGAAATAAAGTTGGGGGCGGGGAGAAAGCATTTTAGAGTTTGTATAATGTAAAACACTCTCTGAAAAGATGACTTTTTTTCAGTTTTCATACCCTGGAAATCACATTTTGTAAAATTGGGGGCCATTCATAGTTGTCAGATACTTTTTAAAATAATTATCTCAATATATCACTTTTATAAAGAAAAATTTTTGAAAGAAAGTTAGACACATTTGGCCCCAGATGTATGTATAACTTAAGAAAAAGTTAAGAAAAGTTAAGCTTAACTTTTTATGAAATATACAGGTATCCATTTTTTATATTAAGTCTGGTCCTTTTAGATTTCATGAAGTTTGATTTGCAAACATTTCTATAGCTGGACTTGTATATGTGGTTGCCTCCTTAATAAACAGCCTGATCCTAATGTTTATTATTAAAGTTTTAAAAATTAAAAAAAAAAACCATTGTAGGGGCTGAATTCAAACTGCTGTTCTTCCATGATTATAAGAAAAATCCCATTTCCTGATCAATTGTTAATAGGTGGTATTGTCTTCTGAATAGTTCTTTTGGGAATAAGGAATTAAAAGCCAACAGAATTTACTGGAGACAGGATATATTCAGTGTTTCTTAACCCTTCTGATCCTTAGTTTCCTTTTCAGAGTAGTTGTGAAGATCAAATGAGGTAATAAAATGAAATACTTGGCACAAGACTGCATGGATGAAACCATACTTGCAGTACATGAAGATTTTGCTAACCTCTAGGAGGTGGAGATAAAGGAAAATGTTTTGCTATGCTTTCTAACCTTTCACACCCTTCTCTTTAGTTGTGTTGTTGATCTTTTATTAGTTGACGCTTAATTGACCTACTTCCTAAATGTATTAGGATTCTTTTATGACTTTTGTTATGTTCATTAAATAAGCTTTTGCTCTTTGTACATTGATCCCTAGGAAAATCAGAGGCTTCTTAAAAATATGTTCAAAGTCAGTGATTTTTGAACCAGATGCAATATCCCAACCCATAATTAAGGTAAACACATTTTAAATGTTAGCAGGAGCATTGTTATTTTTTATGTATATTTCACCTTTGCTCATTTCTATAATCTTTCTCAATTTTATCCAGATACCTTTGAGAGATTGTATAAAAATAGGGAAACGTGGAGAAAATGGAGCCAATACACACTTTGAAAAGTATGTCACTGTCACTAAATGTTTACTTCTGCGTCAGCAAAGAAAAAAGAAAAATATATATATATTTAATGACTCTTATCTGCATTTTAGGGCAAAATCTGGGGAGATTTCACTCATTTTCAGTCAGGTAAGAAACAAACAGTAAATATTTTTCCTAACCTGAATGAACATACATGCATTTTTTTTCCTTTTTTCACATGATGAAATTATTTGTAGAAATCACAAATGAAGACCATTGGAATAGATTCTTAAGTGCTTTTTAAATTTAATCATTGACAAATATATATTTTTAAAAGATGTGATCCCTATTGGCGTGGCTATTGAAAATAGACTTAAAATTATGTCCTGAGGAGCCCTGAGAATGTTTTGAGGGTGCCTTTTCCAGACAAGGCAGTGACTTTGAGATGAAGGGATGGCAATTCCTCCTGTAGCCTCCTAGTCATCTAGAAGGTATGAGGCCCACAGCATGCTCCCTGAATGGGCCTCAGGCCTACTCGTGACAACTACGTCAACAACTCAGGATATGTCTCTCAAATAATTATGACCATTGGGGTCATAACCTTTTGTTCATTCCAAATTTATATTATATACATTTATATAGTTGTAGTTTTTTTTTTAATTGTAAATATGAAAGGAAAAGAGATTATCTACCACTTTCTTTTGGCTCTGGGCTTCCCTTCATCTTGAAAATGAAGGGTTAGAAGAGAGAGATCAGTGTTGCCTAAACTGCCTGCAGAGCCCTGGTCCTTGAGGTGTTAAGAGAAAAATCGTTCTGACTACCTAAGTTTAGGAAAATCTGTGTGAGCAGATTTTTTTTTTTTTTACTTCGGGACTTGACTCAAAGCATTTAACATCCAAACGTGTACTGTGAGGCTAAAAAAGGAGAATGGTTAGGAGCAGGCAGAGATTAAAGCACTTTTTGGATCACTGGAACTTTTTGTTCATGGAACATGTATTAATGTATAATAATAATTATTTCATGAAAGCTGAGAGATCTCTGATTAGATGATTTTCAAATGAAAAAAAGATTTTCACTTTCATGTTCTAATTTTACGGGAGAAAACATTTCACAGGCTTTGACTTCATTTCATTTTCATTGGCATATATGAAAACAAGTAATTTGTAGAAGGGACACCATTATTTTTTTTGGGGGAGGGGCATGGTTGTGAATATATATCTGATACCTGAAGAAACTGGGTATAATTTCACCCACCAGCCATTTACTGAGCTCTTGCTATGCATAATACATTGGACTTACTAATGAGAAATGAGCTCTGAGTTTGTTTTTAAGGCAATAACAATCGTGTTGTTGTTATCTCTCATGGTTCTGAGGGTTAACTAGGATCATCCAGGTAGGTCTCACTTGGGGTCTCTCACGTGATTAAAGTCAAATGGTGGTGGCTGGGGCTGGAGGAATCTTGAAGGTCTCCTCATTCCCGTAGGCTGGTACCTCAGCTGGGGCTGGTGGCAGGAAGGCCTCTTCACGTGGCTGCTTGGCCTCCTCACAGCCTGGTTCCAAGTGTCAGTGCTTCAGGAGGACTAAGAAGAAGTTGTATCACCTTTTTTTTTTTTTTTTTTTTCCTGTTAAAAAGACCTTTATTGTAAAATTGTAAAATAAAATAGAAAAATAGATTGAAAGAAATTACAAATTTTAAAAGAGAGTGTAAGGCCAGGTTAGAATTAATATAATTAATTATAAGAAATAGTATAACAACAAACACTTATAAATGTAAATAATAATTCTAGTATAATAGAAATTAATTATTACATAATTCTAATTTTCATATTATAGCTCTAACTATTGGGCATAATAATCTCTAAGAATGAAATAAATCATTGGTTTAGTTATTTAATTTCCATTTAGGCCATAATTCTTTCTGGATGATCAAATTCCTATTTGGGAATTCTTCACATCTTATTGGAATGAATTACTGCAGATAACAATTTGCCAACTCATACTTTTATGAGGCAGAACACCTCAGAATCTTTTTCAGCAGTAGTTGTGCTAACTCATTATTGATCCAGATGGATTATTTTAATTAGCAAGTATGCATAAGAAAGGGTTAAAGAAAAATGAAATATCCAAAAATGTATCTCTTCTCCAGCCCTCCTCAATAAAAAGCAAGTGTTTATTTTGTATGAAGAAACTTACAGAGTACTGATCACAGGAACAATTTGCTAGTTGCACTGAGTAAATATTGTTCCTATACTATAATGTCGTTATTTTACATTTATCTGGTCTAGTCTAGCTCTTTTTTGGTTACTATTTGCATGGAATACCTTTTTCCAACCTTTCACTTTTAACCTGGTTGTGTCCTTATTGTCTGAGTTGGGTCTTTTGTAGACAACATATAGACAGTGCATTTTTTTCATCCATTCTATCAGTCTGTCTTTTGATTGGGGAGTTCAATTCATTAACATACAGTGTTATTATTGTAAAAGCATTACTTCTCCATTTTGTCCTTTGGTTCTCTGTTGTCATACCATTCTATTGTCTGTCTTCTTATACTTTAGTTCACCCTTCCTAATAATCTTCATTTCTATACTCTTCTCAAAATCTCTCGCCCTTGTTTTTTCCTTTCAGGCAGCAGCACTCACTTTAGTATCTCTTGTAATTCTGGTCTTTTGGCAACATATGCTATCAGTTTTTGTTTGTCTATGAATACTTTGAACTCACCCTCATTTTTGAAGGACATCTTTGCTGGATACAGAATTCTTGGCTGGCAGTTTTTCTCTTTCAGTACCTTAAATACATCATACCACTTTCTTCCCTCCTCCGTGGTTTCTGATGAGAGGTCTGCACTTAATCTTATCAAGTTTGCCTTGTATGTGATGCTTTTCTTCCCTTTGCTGCTTTTAGAATCCTTTATTTACCTCTGATATTTGTCATTCTGAATAGTAGTTGTCTTGGAATAGGTCTGTTCGGATTTATTCTGTTTGGGATGCGTTGTCTTTCTTGGATATTGATATTTATGTCCTTCTTAAAGGTTGGGAAGTTTTCAGTCATTATTTTCTCAAATATTCTTTTTGTCCTTTTTTCCATTCTCTTCTTCTGGGACACCATTATGTGAATGTTTGTGCGTTTCACGTTGTCATTCAATTCCTTGAGACTCTGTTCCGTGTTTTCCATTCTGTTCTTTTCCAGTTCAGATGTTCTGCCTTCAAAGTCACTAATTCTGTCTTCAAGCAATTCATATATGCTGTTACGTGCCTGTAATCTATTTTTAATCTTAGCCATCGTGTCTTTCATTCACATAAGGTCAGTTACTTTTCTTTGCAGGCTTTCAAATTCTTTTTTTTTTTTTTTTCCAAAGATTCATTTTATTTATTTTTTTCTACCCCCTCTCGTTGTTTGCTCTTGCTCTCTGCTCTCTCTGTCTGTCTATTGTGTGCTCTCTGTCTCTGCTTGTTGTCTTTTTAGGAGGCACTGGGAACCAAACTAGGACCTCCCATGTGGGAGGGAGGCACCCAGTTGCCTGAGCCACCTCTGCTTTCTGCTTGTTGTATCTCTCATTGTGTCTCCTTGCTATGTCATGTCATCGTGCCAGCCCATTGCATCAGCTTGCTTTCTTGCTCATCTTCTTTAGGAGGCACTGAGAACCAAACCCAGGGCCTCCCTTGTGGTAGACAGGCACCCAACTGCTTGAGCCACATCTACTTCCCTCAGAGTGTTCTTTATGCTCTCCCAGTGTCTTCTTAATATCCTTTATTTCTTTAGTCATATTTTCTATAAATTCTTTGAGGTGATTTAGGAGAGTTGTGTGATTATCACTGATTGTCTTAAATCCTGTATCTCTTCAGAATATTTGGTTTGTTCTTTTGGCTGGGCTATCTCTTCTTGTTTCCTAGTATAGCTTGTGATTTTTGCTGATTTCAAGGCATCTGAATATGTTGGTGAATTTACTCTGATGGCCAATTTCTCTCTCTTGCCTATTTTTTTTCCCCACAGCTTTTCTTTGATATTTGGTTCAACTTATTCTCAGTCTTTAAAATTGCCCAGCTTAAGTTTTCAAAATCAGCCCATGGACTCACTAATAGGGCACAGATTTTCTCCCAGGGATTGGATACAGAGAACATGAACAAATTTTTGTCCATGCAATTTCCAGACTGGCCAGCAGATGGCACTAGTTAGTGCACCTTTCCACTGAGGTGTTTCAGTCTCTGCTTTTCTGTGTTCCTGTGTTTAATCTCCAGAGTGGAGATTTAAAGCGAGCTCTGCTGGCTGAATTCACTGAAGAAAAGCATCCCAGCCTCCCCTCCCTTTTCCCTTGAAACAGCTGACAGGAAGGAAGATGTCTGTTCCCCTCTCAGTTGGCTGCAGCAAGCCAGGGGTTTTACCCCAGCTTAATATCTTGGGGTTGGGGGAGGGGAGGCCTTCCCTGCTGCCATGGGGGCTTGGTAACTCACATTTGTCATTTCAGCTTCTTTGTCTCTCTGTCCCTCACCCTCCTGGGAGTTGTGTAGCACTGTCCTGGTCTGCTGATCCCCAAAGCAAATCCCTTGAACAGCTTTTGGTTCTTTCTCCATTATTTTTCTGAGATCGTTTCAGCTCTACCTGTTAGTCCATCGCCATCTTCCCATAATCCTCCAGGGCACCATTATTAATAATTCTTGCTGTGTCTGAGCTCTCATTATTTCTATAGTATCATTCTACATTATGGCCTTATTCTGGACAGTCCATATCCTAAAAAGAAGAAGTATGATTTCTATACTTTACTAAATGTCAACAACTTTAAGCTAAGAAATGAAGATTTTTAAAAAATCCTTCCCCCCCCCCCATTTTAATAGTTTATAAAAGAGGTCTTGGATTAAACAAT
Organism: Tolypeutes matacus; assembly: GCA_026826555.1. Taxonomy (NCBI): domain Eukaryota; kingdom Metazoa; phylum Chordata; class Mammalia; order Cingulata; family Chlamyphoridae; genus Tolypeutes; species Tolypeutes matacus. The sequence continues at coordinate 7,278,724 of JAKSZT010054487.1, read as the reverse complement.
ACTCACAGCTTGATGCCAGTGGATGGCTGAATGCAAATTACCCCTTCAAGTATTGTTTTAAGTTTTCTGGGTCAAACATACAACCAGGCAACTTTTGTGTTTAGGTCAGAAGATCTCAGATATATAATGCCTTAGGTTTTGCTTCCAAATTTTTTACTGCTACTAAAATAAAGAGAGATAATCATTTTAATTAATTCATTCAGTAAGTGTTATATTCATTGATCTGGAGATACAGGGGAGAACAAAATATCCAAAGCCCTTCTCCCTGCGGGCTTTATCTTTCTATGAGGGACACAGACCATAAACATTGGCTGCCAGGGCTGGTAGAGAGCAATGCTTTGAAGAACGCTAAAGCAGCTCAAAAGCATAGAAAGGGAGGAGGGACATATGTGCTACTTTAGAGTAGTCAGGGATGGCCTTGCTGAGAAGGACATTAGAAAAGAGATGTGAAAGGCATGAGGGGGTGAGCCATACAATGATCACGAGAAACGACGGTCCAGGTAGAGAGAACGGCAAAGGTAGAGGCCCTGAGATAAGAACGTCCTCAGAAAATGGCTATTGTCTTTGAAGATGTGGAGATCTTGTATTTCTTCCGTGACCCTCACAGGGGTCATTTCAGTAGCATGGTACAGATGAAAACCTGTTGTGGGCTTGAGAAATTCTGTACAGGCAACTCTTGCAAAGAGTTTTGCCACAAAAAGGAACAGAGACCAGCAAAAGGAGGATGTGAGATCAAGAGAGGATTTTTACCCATGGTTTGTTTAAAATGGGAGTGGATGCAAGATATGATGACAGGAGCAAAGTATGTGAGTAGTTGAAGGGGGTAAGAGACTGCACTCAGTGCACAAATAGAGTGCGTGGTCTTTGTGAGCACAGACAGACCGTCGGAACGGGTGGGAAGGTGGAGCATGTGGGTGCAGGCAAGAGGAGGCTGATGATCTGGTGGGTGGTGGCACTCATTAGACATAATTATTCAATATACAGTATAAGGGCAGGTGGCTGGTGTATGCAAAAAAAAACCCACCATGTGCCCAGATCATCTCTAGGGAAGAGAAATTTCTTTGTGTTAAAGAGTATATTTCATACCATCATGACTTTGTTATACTCCACTTCTTAGAAAACTGGAACTTATAGATTAGTTTTGACCCAAGTGATGACATTCATAAAACATCACAGCTATTTTATTCATGGAGTAATAGTTGCTGTCTTGTTGCCTTGATGATTTCTTTTAATTTAGTATTTGTCTTAGAGCATTTTCATCATTCCAATAATAATAATAAAAAAGTTTTACCTCTTAATAAGCAACTCTCAATCTCTCTGTGCTTCCCCTGCCATACATAGCTGCTTCTGTTAAAACCATATTAATATTAATGCAAGTAATTTTGGAAATAGAGATTTTGTAATGATTTTAAACATCTACTTCTTAACATCCTAATAATAGATATTATTCTTTACAACAAAGAATTTTTGTGATTATTTTATAAGTATTGCTTTGTCTTTCTCAGGTATATTTCATTAAAGAACATAACATTGTTGCACCATATAAAATAGAAAGGGTAAGCAAAGCTTTTCATTTTTTTCCCTGCAATTTATACAGTGATTTTGTGCAATAAGGTTTTGTGACTTTATTAACCTCTTTAATCAAATTTAGTAATAACAGGTGTTTAAAAGCTTGTTACCTAGCAGTTACAACAAAATTACCCAAGGGAGCCACAGACTTTAGTTCAAATAATTCAATTTTTACTTTACGGCTTAAAAAAAAAAAAAAAAAAATTTTTAGATGATTAGAATAGAAAATTGAAGTAAGAATATGTATCATTTATAAGATTATTTACCAGATATCACAGAGAATTTGTTTGCCAGTACATTCCTGAAAATTTTTTAAATATTCGAGAAATATGTGTAGGTTACAACATACCCTTATTTGCAAACTCATTGATAATTTCTAAATCCTCTCAATTGATAGTTGCTATGAATAGACCTAAATACAACATCTGTTTCCCAGAACTTGTCAAATAGACGTAGATCTCAGCCATCCTGTGCTTTGTTTATTTTTTCCTGCTTCAGCATAAGATATAGTAAAAAGCTAACTCCTACCTAAAGAGAGTTTGCATAGGGCATAGGGACAGGGCCGTGAACTGGGGACAGCCGCCCTCTCTGCACAAACACTGCCCCACAGGCTGAATCACAGTCCCCAGTGCAGAACTGCTGGCAGTTCCTCAGCCTGCACATTTATGGAACCCCCAAGCTTCACAACACTTGCCTGTGCTGGTTAGTCAGGGAGGACAAATACTGGATTTCATTACCCCTGTAGGTTGTTTTTTTGTTTGTTTGTTTGTTTTTTTCTTTTTGACCTTCCCTGAATTCAGGCTTCTGATTTCTTCTCTATATAAGGCCTCCAGAAATATGGATTAAAACCCACCCTGATTCAGTTGGCCACACCTTAACTAAAAATAACATCTTCAAAAGGTCCTATTTAATGGGTTCCCACCCCCAGGAATATGGGTTAAGATTCAGAACATGCTGGGGTACATAATTCAATCCATCACAGTTTTCATTAGCCCAGGAACTGGTTGTATTCAGTCGGCAGCAGCGGGGAATTGATCTGTGTCCGTGATGAGCATATTCCTCAGAACACCTGCAAATTACTGCCCAATCCCTAACCAAGCAGTCACTTATTGCTGCAGAGCAAACCACCCCAAGACATAGTGACTTAAAACCATAATTTATTATTTCCCATCATTCAGCAAGTCTGTAGTTCTTTTCAATCCATGCTTTTCAGCTGGGTGCTGTTGGCATTGGGGGAAGGACAGCTCTTCCTTGTGTGGGACTGCCCCTTACCCTGTTCCCTGCTGCTATGTTTACCATGCCAGAAAGCCCCCTGGGGGACGTGGGGCACCCCAAGTTGAGAGCCACTGCCTGGGGCATCTCAGGATAATGGGCTTCTCACTGTCACAAGAACAGTATGGCAAAAATAACGGGAGCGGATGTAGCTCCAGTGGTTGAGCGCCTGCTTCCCATATACAAGGTTGTGGGTTTGATCCCTGGTACTTCCTAAAAACAAAAACAAACACAAACATGAAAAAACCAACTCTCATTGGGGAGCAGACATAGATCAGTGGTTGAGCACCTGCTTCCCATGTAGGAAGTCCTGGGTTCAATCCCTGGTACCTCCTAAAAAAAACAAACAAAAAACCACCACTACACCCACACAAAATTACATTTCCCTGGAAGAGAAAAATCTCATACCCAGAAATATTATTTAGGGGACCGTTTTGGTATCGATCACTGTTAACTTAGTCATTTTAAATTGCAAATGTGAAGGCATTTATTGGAAGGAAATCTGACTTCCCAATTTTTTAGAACTTTGTCATTCTGTCTCTATGAATTGAATTGAAGAAAGAAGAGTACAAATCTTCAGAATCTTAAGTGTCCAAAATTAGACACTGTTGCAGTTTGGCACCCCCTTCTTTATGGTGAATATGCATTCAGTAGATGTTTATCACGTTCCTACTAAGTGCCACGCACTGGGCAGGGACCATACGGAAGTTAATGAGTCTGACTCAAGCCCCCAGGGTCTGCCCATTGGAGGACAGTTCAGGCAGAGGCCTGCAGAATTCATCAGGAGGTTTGCAAATGTTCTTGGCGGTAAAGGGGTTTGGTATGCTGCTTCTCTTGCTGTGTTTCAATTTTTTTTTTCCCTTTCTGTTAGGGCAAAATGGAGTATGTCTTTGAATTGGATGTTTCAGGCAAAGTGGAAGATGTTGTGGAGACGTTGCTTCAGGTAAGCCAGTGCCTTACTCAGACATTCACTTGGCAGAGTGAGACTGAAGCTTTAAAAAAAAAATTTTTTTTAATATTTATACATTTAACCCAAACCATATTCTCTTCTAAATATGAAGCATATTTAGAATATAAATATGTTGAATTTGAAAAACTACATATTGGGAAGAAGCCATAGGTATATCAGAAGCAAGCTCAACTGTTACTAAATAACAGAATGACAGCTGTTGCTCATTGCTTCTGAGGAAATACCTTGCGATTTTCTGAGAGAGAAAAAAATTCATTTATATTTACAATGTTTTAGCTTCACAGAGCGTCCTGCCTTGACAAACTGGGGGACCAAACTGCCATGGTAAGAGACTCTAAAGATCTGTGTCTGATTGTGAGTTACCTTGTGTTGACATTTTCTTTATAAATAATTCTATTTATACTTTGTAAACGGTTCTGTCTTAATAGATAACTGCTATTTTGCAGTCACGTTTGGCTAGGACATCATTTGACAAAAACAGGTAAGTTTTTTTTTTTAGTGACTTTTTTTCCCCAATTATAAAAGCCAGGGACTCTTGGGAGAGTGAAAAGGGGGGCAGGCTAGACTGTATGTCCCCAGGTTTTGAAGAGCTCAGGGTTGTGCTCCCACTTGAATTTGGATGTAAATTTGGTGAAAATGCCCAGTACCTGTGGAACTTCTTGATTTATTACACCTTATCCCTCTTTCTGAGAGGCAGAGGAATAATATTTTTTTTATTTTTTATTTTTTAAAAGATACTTAGATTACATAAATGTTACATAAAAAATATAGAGGATTCCCATTAGCCCTGCTCCTCACACCTCCCACATTTACCCACATTGACAACATCCCTCATTAGTGTGGTGCATTCATTGCAATTGATGAACACATTTTGGGGCATTGCCACTAAGCATGGATTATAGTTTACATTGTAGTTTACACTCTCTCCTACACAATTCTGTAGGTTATGGCAAGATATATAATGGCCTGTATCTGTCATTGCAGTGTCATTCAGGACGATTCCCAGGTCCCCAAAATGCCCCTGTATTACTCCTGTTTTTCCTTCTCCCTGGAATAATATTGTTAAAAGTATTTTATTTCATTTTAAATAGCAAAACCTAAGCCACATTTTTATTTATATGCACAAGAACAGTAAATCTTTTCACAAAAAATCTAGAGTTGGGAACTCCGGGAAGATCTATACACAAGTGCGTCTCTCTCTTTAATGTGCAATATACTTTGCAACTCTAGATGATATTTTATGTTTAATCTGTAAATAAAAAATGTATTTAAATTAAAGGGGAGTTTTTCGTAAAAGGACCAAATGTTCTTTTATAAATGTACTAAGGAATATCTCACTCTTTGAAATTTATTAGGATTTTTATGAGTAATTTTTATTAAGATTCTTTGGGGAAAAAAAAAAAAAAAGCAGGCAGACCTCTTCATCTATTTGCTTCATTCAGTATGTCCAAAACTGACGCATCCTGTTTGTCTTAGGGAATGGCACCAATCGCAACTCTCCTCCATCCTGATGTTTGTCTATCAGAAAGGCCCATTGATTGCGGCCCCTGAGATCACTCCGTTCTGCCCACTCCTGTCTTTTCACACCACATCACGTCTCACCCAGAACAGTGACAGCCTCTTTGTCTATCCAACTCCAGCCTTCCCGTCTCCAATCTGTGTTTTCCCACTGCACCTAACGTGATCTTCCTAAAGAACATATTCAGTCATATCACTTGAGTTTAAAACTTTTCAGCACTCCCCACTGACTTCAGGATAAGGATGAGGTACAAACACACACACTGCTTCGTGTTCCAGCCCTCATTTCCTGCTTCTAGTCTCTGATTGCGCTTCTCGAATTCTGTGCTCTTGCCATTTGCATCACCCCGTCAAGTCCTGTGGTCTCTAACCTCCAAGCCTCTGCCTGGAATTCTCCCCTCCTTCCTCTTTTGCACCTGGCTAACTCTTAGCTAACCTTCAGATCTCAGCTTAGGTGCCAGTTCTTCTAGAAAGCCTTTCCTGATACTGCTGGCTGCAGTAGGTACCTTCCAAAGATGTCCTGTAGGGACCTATAGACTAAACACTTATTACTCTATTGGGTTTTGTTTGATTTTCTTAGAATGTGTAAGCCTACAATATTTTTTCTACAAATAATGTTACTCTCATATTATCCTATTCTCTTGTTTCTTGCCTTATAATAAGTAGATTTTCTTATATTAAGTAGATTTCTATTCCTGCACTAAACCGCTATATTAATTACTATAGCTTTATGATAACTGGACATTAGGGTCCCACACCTTATTTTTCTTTTTAAATTATGTCTTTGCTATTCTTGGCTTCTGGCACTTCCTTTTAAATTTAGGATCAGCTTGTCAAGTTCCATTAAAAAACAAAAAAAACAAAAAAAAAAAACTCTGCTGGGGTTTTGATTGCAATTGCATTCAATCTATAGATCAATTTGGGGAGAATTGACATCTTTATAATACTGAGTCGGCTTTCCATTTACTTAGGGCTTCTCTCCATTTATTTAGGTCTTCTTGAATCTTCCTTATAATTTTCTTCATAAAGGTTTTTCCTATTTTGTATCAGATTTATTCCTAGTACATCACATATTTGGAAGTACTATAAATGGTATCCTATTAAAAATTTCATTTTCTGTTGTGTAGAATGCAATAGGTGTTTGTAGATTCATTTTGTTTTCAGCAACCTTGTTAACTCTGTGATCAATTCCATTAAATTAATATATACATAATCTTATCTATGAATAATTGCATCCTCTGCACTAGAGTTTTTATTTTAGATTTTTGCATTTATAATATTTCATACTTAGGACAAAGTAGAAAGTACTAGTTGAATAGATTCACCCATTTATAGATTATTATGTTGCTAATTTGTGGCTCTCACTTCATGTTTATAAATGAAAATAAGTTTTTAGTTTATTCTGCTGCTGTCTTTGTAAGATTTGGGAATCAGAGTAACCTTGGCCCTTACCCTATATTTTAAAGTGTTAAGGAATTTGTCAGCAAAGCCATCTGGCCAGTAATGTGTTTTCTGTATTTATGTTTGTTTCAGTTTCCATTTCACTATATAGCATTAATTTCTTTCCATTTTTGTACTAACAGGGTACATTAGGTAAGTGGATCCTTGGAAGAGGAATAGCTTCCATCTCAGGAAGGAAAAAAGAGTTAGCTTCTTTTGACCTACTTAAAATGCATCCTTTTCCTAAGTGTAGTGATTTAAACTTCAATTCTGGGCTTCAGCATAATGTTAATTTTAAAAGTGGCTTACTGTGAAAGTTTTAATTTTTTCGCTCTCTAAAACATCAGTAAAATTTTTTTTGCAGCATGAAATTAGATATTCTAGTCTTATGTACTTTTCCTAAAATAAAGAAGGTAAACTTTTGTTAACCTAAAGCTTCATCATATTTCAAAGGAAATACTTTTTTCTTGAGGGAATATAAGGATAACTGTGTTTTTTTTTTTTTTTTTTTTTTTTTTAAGATTTTCAAATCTACACAAGTTGAAAGAATAATGAACACGTATACACTATAACTCACTGGGGTGTTAATTTGTGAACATTTTGTCAGATTTTCTTTAGTTCTTTACATGTTCATCCTCTTGCTCCCATGTTCACTCTGGGTGTGTGTGTGTGTATGTGTGTATTATACATATGTGAATATATGTATATATTATGTATGTATATGTATTCTGCTTAAGTATATAACTTTTTCCTGAACTATTTGAAAGTAAATGGCAAGACACCTGACACTTCATTCTTAAGTACTTCCGCATACATCTCTTAAAAGGATTTCTTCTATATTCCACCATACCATTATCATATTCAATTAGCAGTAATTCCATAACAATATCTAATACATAGCCTCCTATTCAGTTTTGCCCATTTGTCCCACCAGATGTCTTCTATAAAATAAACTTTTAATTTTGGATTAATTTGAAATTTACAGAAAAGTTGCCAAGTAGCACAAAGGGTTCCTAACCCCTCACCCAGCTTCCCCTGCTGTTATATGTTTAATATGTAGTTGCTTCCATCTTTTGTTGGATGTATATTTAATTTCTACATATACCTACACCATAAACTCCACAGTAGTGTTCTTATATTTGCTTTAAAAAGTCAGTAGCTTTTTAAAGAAATTTTGAATGAGTACATATGTGTGTATAATTAAAAATACTTAAGAGTTCTTTTATATTTACTCAGATATTTTAAAATATTTACTCATTTTTCCTTTCTGCTGATCCATTGCTTTATCTGGTATCATTTCTTTTCAGCCTGAAGAACTTTCCTTACGCAATTTTTATAGCGTACATCTGGAGATTCTCTCAGCTTTGTCTGTCTGAAATGATACCTTCATTTTGGAAGAGTATTTTTGTTGGCTATTTTAGTTTGGCAGTGTTTTTTTTCTTTCACCACTTTAAAGATTTTTTTTTTCCATTGTGTTCTGGAATCCATTGTTTGTTATGAAAAGTTGCATGATTCGTATTGTTGTCCACCTATATGTAAGGTGTCTTTGTGCTTATCCTGCTTGGGGTTTTCTGAGTTACATGACTGTGTGAATTGATGTTTTTCATCAGCTCTCAGTCATTCTCTCCTTCAGTGTTTCTTCTGCTCCATTTTCTGTGAGATCTTGGATGTTCTACTCTGTGAGACTCTTAACTCTTCTGCCCCAACCCCAGTCTTTGGTAGCAGAAAGCTTAAATGGCTCAGATGGACTGCTTCTAGCTCTCCTGCTCCAACTCCTACCATCAGTACCTCAAAGCTGTAATGCTTTGGACTGATTCTTCTGAGCTATCCTGCCTCTCTGCCTCTACCTTCACAAGTCAGCTGCCTCGTACCCGGGGCAGGGGTTAGGGGGAGTGGGAGGAGGTGGTGCCTGACCTGGGATGGGTCTCTCATCTCCTTATCTGCCCTGACTTTGACATTGTACCTGTGGACTTGGTAAAAACCCATGGGTAAAGGTTTGTTTGCAGGTGGCTGCAGACTCACTCTGTGGTTGCTCTCCTTAGAATGCTAATCTGCCACACGAGGCCACACTTGGACATAATCCCCTTCTATGCCGGGTTGCTCCTCCTGTCACTCGCCCTCAGTCTCTTTTTTTTTCCTTTTGGCAGTTAAGTTCGTTTTGGTTTCTTTGTGTTCGCAGTTTTCTGAAGGGCTTAAAAAATTAATGAGGATAATATAGCTTATCCAGCTGGTTTTCATTGTCAAGGTTCTAGAGCTGTGATAGTCTTGACGTTTTCACATTCTAACTAGAAAGGGAAATCTGTGCTTATGTTTTTGCCCAATTACTTATAGGTGGATTTATTTTTTAACCCATTTTTTTGACTAAGTAATTGCCTAAAAACATTGAGGATTTGGTTGTTTTGCTTCTAATGTTTTTTGTTTGTTTGTTTCCATTAGTAAATCAGAAAGAGAATGGACTATTTTTGTAGTTAAATAATTCAGAAGTTGAATATTGGAGAGATTGTTTTTGACTGTTTTTATTGCAGTAAATCCAGAAAATATATACTTTGGAGCTGACGTCCATGTAATTGTAATTATATAGTTATAGCTTTATAGCCTTACAAAATATAGTATGAAATACCAAAATGGTTTATATGACTATAAAAGTAGGCCTTATTGACATAAAAGTAGAAAATTATGTTAATGTAAGAATAGTTTTAAGGCCGATTTATTTTGCGAGGAATAAGAGTTAAGATAAAATATTACTTCGTATTATCTGTCTGCCTTTTGTGATACATAACCTCATCTTTATTAAAAAAATAAAACAAGTTTTTCATTATGACATTCAAAAGAATTCCATTTTCTTTCTGCAAGCAACCTATATCACCGTTTTCCTTTTATGAAAATTTCATGTTTAGACAATATTATACAAAGTCACACTCCTCTCGATACATTTCTACCTAGAAAGTGCACTGATTTCTTGCTTTGGCTGAAAAATATTTTCTCAGATTCCAAAGTGTTTCTGAAAAGCTGCACATGGAATGTAAAGCGGAAATGGTGACGCCTCTGGTGACCAATCCTGGGCACGTGTGCATCACCGACACAAACCTGTATTTCCAGCCTCTCAACGGGTACCCGGTGAGTAACCACCGCGGGGCACGCTGGAGAGTGCCTGAGCCATGTGGTGGTCACAGTTAAGCTCTCTTTCCCAGGAGCTTGATTTCGGGATTACCTTGGCCTCACGCTTTGGTGAGAATCAAAATCCCCTGCCTGCCTATTTCCCCGCCTTCCAGCATCTGTGTGTTTTACAGGCTCCCAAAGTCACCCCAATGCACACCCATCTGAGTTTGAGCGCCTCCGATCCGTTTCCTGTCATTTTGGGGGCATTTGCTCTCAATGTTGTGAAAAGACACTCTGCCCCTCTGACCTTAGTGGAAGCACCCCTGGGAGAGACCAGGGAAATGTGCTAAGAATAAGAAAGAAATGGGCCGTCTGCATATTTGCTTATATGTACACATAGGTGGCTATTTCTTGTTTTGCCTTAATTACAAACAAAAACAGTGGATCTGACTCTTTCCCAAGAAGGACCATGTGCTGTTCCTCCCTCAGCAGAGAGGGACATACAGAGAGGCTGTAATTTGACACGGCAGTCAAGGTCCTACTATGACCCTAGAAACAACCTTCTCTTTCACAGCGGCTTCAGACGCATTGGGCCAGAAAGTCGAGAACAACTCAGATCTCTGCACTAAAGCTTGTGAAGATGTATAGCTTATCTACTTCTAGCCCCTTTTCAGAGTGATTCGTTAAAAGAAAAGAAACCCTAACACCTCTGGGCACTTGGTCTGTTTGGCAGAGCCGCTTAAAGAAGCAGGAGTGTTTACTGCCATAGAAAGCCTGGAAATTCTCAGGCTGGTCATTATGTCACTAAAACATGGAATCCTTTCCTAAGTGAACGTGCCAAGTCCTCCAGTATATGTGCCGCACTCTGCTGGGTGGGCATTCTCTGATGGGATGATGAACCAGTTTGGCCGCGGCAGGTACTGTGGCTTGGGTACAAAACTTTTGGAAAATGTCTGAGGGCAAGCCACAGCTCCAGGATCCACGGTAGGAGTGCATTATCCCTTTCCCAAAACTCTGGGCCAGGACCCTGGACCAGTTCCCAAGACCTTGCTTGGAGTCTTGAGGGCAGCTCCCCTGCCACTCGCCCACTCTCACTCCCAAGGAGGGATGTGGAGATGTTGCCTCTTGGCCAGTCTCGGTGCCTTTTCTAACTTAGGTGCTCTCTTACTCATGTCTTAAGGCCCTAGAGAAGCAAGAAAATTTTCTTCCTCTTAAATAAAAGTTTAGAGGCCCTGCTTTATACTATAGTCATTTATGAGCCTCAGCACACTGTAATTTTAAAGGAGATAAAAGACAGAATTCTCGAAATGTGCTGTGTCGGTACTAAGCAAATCACAGGTCTGTCAAAAAATAGGAAGACACCCAAGAGGTTAGGGCAAGCATTTAATATCCCTTATTACTCAGAAACCTTGCAATCACCTGATAGATGGTTGTCCTATCATTTTGGGGGAGGCTGGGGGGGTGGGGACACTTGCCCCAGGGGTGGACCAGATGCTTGTAGAACCAGTGTGGCCTTGTTCCAAGGTCTTCCTTTCCAGTGGTTCACTTGTAACACATCGGAAGGCACGATTTGGTTTTCCCCCCACCCCGCCCCTTTTCCTGATAACAAAGAACAGTGAATTGTGTCAGAATGTTTGATGCTGTTTTTCTATTTTGAAAGAAACCTGTGGTGCAGATAACACTCCAGGACGTCCGTCGCATTTACAAAAGGCGACACGGCCTCATGCCTTTGGTGAGTTCAAGTTCTTCTCTAGGTGGTTGTCAGAGCTTCAGTTTAGTCACTGGTTTATTGACTTAACACTTAGCGCATGTCTCAGAAATGCAAGTATGCTGCACTGTGTGCAGATGGACTCTGACTCTTGCTGCCTTTTCTTTTGGATGAGGTAGAAATTGATAAAGGAACAACTCCTTTCTGTAGGTAGGCAGGCTGCTGGGAAAATGTTTTTCATGCAGAGAGCACTAGGGGTAAAGTGCCTTTGAGTCTCTTGTGCCCACAATCTCAGCATTTCTGGGCTTATGCTAGAGCAGTACATGCAGAACCAGTCCAGTACTACTTGTCACCATCCCAGTTCACAGCAGCTTGGTCTCAAAATTTGGAAGATATTACAAAATTAACTCTTCAGGGGAACTGTAGTTTATTTACAGTCAAACTTCGGACTTGGTGAGAGAGAAATGGATAAAATAACCATTTCAATCATATGGACAGTTCTTATCCACTGTATTAGCCAGAGTTCTTTAGGGAAACAGATTCAACAGGTGATATCTGTAAATAGTATGAGATTTTATAAAATTCTCTCACGTGACTGTGGGGATGCACAAATCTAGGTTCTATAGGCAGGCTACAAACCAGGGACTCCGATAAAAGTTGAATGAAGGTCCTTGATGAGTTTCCGGGAGATGTTGGCTGTCCAAAGAAGAGCTGGAAAATTCTCTCTGCATGCTGAAATCACTTCCCCTTTTAAGGCATTCACCTGATTGGCTAAAGCGTCACTCATTGCTGATGGCAATCTTCCTGGCTGATATAGATGTAATCAGCTATCTATGCAGTAAATGCGCTGGTAACTAAAGTCCTGTAAATGTCCTTGTATTACAATTAGCCCAGTGCTTGCTGGACCAAACACCTGGACACAATTACTTGGCCCAGTGACACATTAGCCTAACCATCACACTCATCATTCCCCTGAATAAACAACCTAAGTCCATATTTGTGTTTCTTAAGTGCTTGCTTTAGAAACCCACTCCCACGTAAGGTATGATTCAACTGTGTTTTAATTTGACATCAATTTGAGTTTATTCATTGTCCTTTGAAGATTAAACTGATACCTTAGTGGCATTAGAAAAACTTGGAATTTTAAGCATCTTGTTTTTATGTTTTAAATTTGTGAAATTTAACTGTCTTATTCCTATTATACTTAAAACGCGACTCTCCATTTCCAGTGCTAATAGAGCACCATAGAAACAGAAATATTAAAAATTCTTCCTTTTGATAGGGAGATGCAGTCAGATAAAAATAAGTGAACATTAAATGCCTTCTAGTACTAGGCAGTTTATATACAATATTTCATTTGTTTATTATCACAATCCCTGTGAGATGATATCTTGCTTTACCTATAAAGAAATTGAGACTCAAAGAGTTAACTTTCATACGTTCCCTAGTTAAATGATGAAAGCCTATATTTGAACCGAGGACAATTCTTCATTCTTTCTTTGTCCATTACTGCCCTATCTTGGCCTTCCCAGCACAATATTCACAGAGTTCATAGTTTTCTTAAAAATTATTGAGACTTATTAAATGGGTTATTCAAGATCAATTTAAGTCTACATAACAGTCATTTAATTTATAAAAGAAAGCTAATCATTTGATGTGAAGACATGCATCCATTAATTTGGAATTTCAATAATAATATGTTCAGAAAAACTATTAGTAAAAATATTCAACACCAAAGGGGATTTTTTCCAGTTTTAGCTGAGACATATCCTGTTCTTAGGAAGTTTAAAATATATGTATCACTGAATCCAATCGGTAGCTAAAAAATATGAAAACAGTATTTAAAAATCAAAAATATAAATGTTTAGTTGAAAGTCTTTTGTAATTATGTGGCTTATATTGCAAGATGAATACAATGCTATCTGTTTTATTCTTTCTTTCTGAATTTATAGGGCTTGGAAGTATTTTGCACAGAAGATGATCTGTGTTCTGACATCTACCTGAAGTTCTATGAACGTCAAGATAGAGATGATCTCTATTTTTATATTGCCACATATCTAGGTTTGATGCTCACCCTTCTTGTATCTATTCATGTGAAGGTAGTTAAACTCCTAAGTAGCTGCAATAGGAAACAAAAGAAGAAACACACTGCAAATTGAATGGATTAGGGAATCCATCCAATTATCTTTATGCCCAATCTTGTCTATTAATTTATGAAAACTCAGACTCAATTTCTCTTAATGTGAGACAGTGAATTACCCAGTCATAGGTTTGTGATAATTGATGATCATTTTAATCACAAAGCTAAAAAACAAAACTAAAGGAACACATGAACTTTCTTTGCTTAACATAATTCCCTGGGACTGGAATTTGCTTTTAACTAATGATGTTTTCTCAATCTTCTGTGGATAACGTGACTTGTCCTACCTTTATCAGAGAGAACACTTTTATATTTCTTTTCAGTCATAAGCATAATATTAAGCTGCATGGCTAAATTAAATTATTCTTATATGCAAAGTTGCCAGATGACTAGGATGGAAATATTTTTTTTTTTAAATGGATGTCTGGATTTTATTAATATGATCGTAACTTTGCTATTCTAGTGGACAGTGAAACCACTTATGAGATATGGTGAAGTATACCTTCCCTTAGAAATGAAATTTTCCCTCAAGGAGGAGTAGTTAACTTCTAATAAGGAAGGTACTTTATTTTACAGTGGGTTGAGAGTTAACATGTTTTTCGTCTCATATTAAGCTATTCAGTGCATAAATATAGCTTTGGTACAAGTTTACTCCTATCTCCTGCCTCCTGATTTAACTTATTTTATTTTATTTTTCTAACCATACCAAGATTACAACAAAAATCTCAACATTCATGGTGAGTCCTAAAGTCTCAAGTCCAAAAACTTGCCATGATCTAAAATGTCTGTCTGCTAAAAAGCTGTCAGTTTTCTTTAAGTTTATACTTAATATTGCTTATACTTTTCTGAGGTATTTAAAGAGTGGGAAATGTAATGTGATAAATGTTAAAGCCCTTTCGGAATAGCTGATTAGAAAAGAAACTTGACCAGATACCTCTTCTGTCATTTAACTTTTTTCTTTTACTTATCCTCTCATGCATAAATAATATGAGTCATTGAAAAATTAGCAGTAGTATACCTTGTCCAGGTCTAAAAGAAACGGAAAGATTGTTTTGTTTTGATTTTATAAAAAATGGGAGAAATAAGCTTTCACAAATGGCCATGGGTTTCTTAAGGGCATTAAAACTTCAAGCACATTTGGAAGGATTCCTTGTTAGTCATATACTGTGGATTGTATATAATATAGTCCATATTATATATTACCATGGGAATATTTCTTTACTTGTTCCGTACTTTCATGTTTGTCAAGGTTATGTCATATATATCGGGGTTGGATAGAAGTGAAATATATTCAATAACTTTCCCTCCTGGATCTTAAGAGATTTTCATATTTAATGGAACAACAACATTTGTGAAAACAAATCAGCAGCCTACTTTTCTTTTCCTTAAAATGTTTTTTTCAAAAACGTTTTGGGCAATTGACATGTAAAGCAATTTAGGTTTTATATAGAAATTAAAAAGCAGCCATATGTTTGCACAGTTGAGTGGCACGCGTGGCGGGTTCTCTTCCAGAGCACCATGTGGCCGAGCACTCTGCCGAGAGCTACATGCTCCAGTGGCAGCGGGGGCTCCTCTCCAACTACCAGTACCTCCTGCACCTCAACAACCTGGCTGACCGGAGCTGCAACGACCTCTCCCAGTACCCCGTGTTTCCGTGGATAATAAACGATTATTACAGTTCAGAATTAGGTAAGCGCCACGCACATATTCTGACAAAGCTCAGTTTGGAGTGGTCTTTATTAAAAAGGAAAGAATAGGTTATTTCTTTTAGAATCATGAAGTGATGTGTGAACAAATTCAAACCCATGTAGATTTCCATTCCATTCCACTGTACTGGACAAGTGTGATGTAAAATTATGTAAGTGTTGTATATTATATATTTTCGCTACTACCTTTTTTTTTTTTTTTTAATTAAAAAAAGTGTTCTCCTACTTTTCTTTAAGGACACACATACAAATTATGCACATGGATTTAATCTAGTGTTTTCATTATTACCTGTAAGTCTCATGTTTTGAAGTATTTGTTTCCTACTTGCACAAATCAGACTCAGTTTATCATATCTTAAAAATCACATTAAAAAATGTGATTACCAAAATGTAATAGTTATACATTATATGACATTTGGAAAGTACTGAAAATAATCAAAGATGGAAATAAAAATCATTCATGATCACAATACTGAGAGAGAACTATTTTAACTTTGTGTTATATATATATTTCTCTCTCTCCCTCTAATTATTTTACCCCAAATGTGAGCATATTGTAATTTAATTTTGTGCTATTTCAAAATTAAATATTGCGGACAATAAAGTCTGTTTGACAGTTCACTAAATTAACCTTTGTACTTGAAAGACATAACAGACTTTCTAGGAATAGGAGAATTTGGTTTTCTGATAATATTCAGGTCTCTAGATCCTCAAATTTTGCTAATATTATGCAGGTATTATCATAGAAAAATAATGTGCTGTATAATTCAAACTTAATAAATCTTAATAGAAGAATAGTAGCTTTTTAAAATTATTTTTTGTCGCTATTTTACTTGGAATATAGTTTTTATCAAAGTTTTTTTTAAAATCAATATTCAGGGCATTGTCAAATTAGAGCTATTACTCTTCAGTGGGTGTTGCCAACTGAAAACTCAGAGTTCTGATCTTTTCTTTTCAGTCATATAAATAATTAATGGAAATACTATAATGCTTTTGGCTCTGTCACAATTAAAAAAAAAAAAAACTATATCGTAGAAATAAATAAAATACAAGCAGGCATGTGAATCATTTCAGAAAGTTATTTATTCATTTACTTTTACAGATTTGTCAAATCCAGGAACCTTCCGTGATCTTAGTAAACCAGTTGGGGCACTTAAAAAGGAGAGGCTGGAGAGGCTACTGGTATGTGGACTTAGGAATCCTCTGTCTCTAAGCAGCTCCGTGAGCCAGATCCTGCATTTTCATAGCGAATGAAACGTGTATCTCCACGACTGAGGGGAAACGTGTTGGGTGACTAAAGGACCTGCATAAATGAGTTTAACCGATCACCATTTGTGTTTCTTTGTCTCCAGTTCAGGAAATATGAGGGTGACCTGATTTACTAGCTTACTGACTTATTTTTCAGGAAGGTTCTCTGAGGTAAATTGCACAAGAGATGCATAAGATCAGTTCTATTCAATTCAGCTCCAACATCGTTATCATTAAGCCAAGAAAAGAAAAGCACTTATCACAGGAATACAGACTTTCCCCCTTTTTAACTGTCTCCTTTTCCGATTTATGAGAGAAATTAAGGAATATAATATCTCCAGGCTTTCATTTCTTTTAGGCTTTCACTACTTGAGTCAGCTCTTTTTTTTATAGCAGGATTTTTTGGTTTCGTATGTTGTAGACACGCTACCGGGAAATGCCAGAGCCGAAATTCATGTATGGAAGTCACTATTCTTCCCCAGGTTATGTGCTGTTTTATCTTGTTAGGATTGGTAAGACTCTTCATCATTACCCCCAATTAAGTTTGATTTCACTTGGATTCTTATGTGAGTCTGTGATCTGACCTAACTCTGATTTTTTTTTTTTTCCCCTCTAGCACCTGAGTATATGCTGTGCCTTCAGAATGGAAGATTTGATAATGCAGACAGAATGTTTAATAGGTTTGCTATAAATCCCTCACTTACAATTTTAAAAACTCTTTCTAATTATATATATATGTTTGCTTCAAAAAACAAAATATAAAGAAAAATGTTAAGAAATGTAAAAAAAAAAAGTCACTAATTGTTATATCTATTTCCTTTCAGCCTTTTTTTCCTAGCCATTTTTATGGATGCATGTGTAAATTTGGGAACATATTTAATATACAGTTTTGTGTCCTGCTTTTTGTAGCCTAATATTATATCTTTTTTTAAATTTTATTTTTTTCTTTATATTTAAAGTAGCTTTATTTATTTATTTATTTATTTATTTATTTATTTTACCGGGAGGTACCGGGGATCAAACCCCGGTCTCTCCATATGGTAGACGGATGCCGAACCTCTTGAGCCACATCCGTTTCCCTAAAGTAGCTTTAGATTACATAAATGGTACATTGAAAATAGAGGCTGTTCCCATACCCTTTCCTCCTCCCACACTTTCCCCCATTAACAACATCTTTTATTAGTGTGGTACACATATTGAAGCATTGTTGCTAACCACGGTCTATAGATTATATTATGGTTTACACTTTGCCCCACACAATTTTATAGGTTTTGAAAAAATGTATAATGGCTTGTATCTGTCATTGTAACATCATGCAGGAAAATTCCAATGTCCTGATAATGTCCCCATATTACACCTATTTTTCGCTCTCCTTCCCCTCAGAGCCTCTGGTGGCCACTGCCTTTATATCAATGATACACGTTCTTCTATTGCTAAAATAACTATAAGTCTATAGTAGAATAATAGTAAGTCTACTTTGGTCCATTGTTCATTCCCCAATCCTAAGCATTTTGGGATGGTAATGCCCACTCTGCCTCTAATTGAGAGGGAGCTTAGATCCCATGAGGCAGATGGATGGAACTATATCTTGCTTGCAGTTACAGACACTCTGTTCCTTGGGATGGTTGTTGTCCATCATCATCACCTTGTTAGTTGTCCTGGGTGAGTCCAATGAACTGGAGAGTAGGTGTTGCAACTCTGCTGAGATTCAGGGCCCAACTGGCACATGGACAGACCAAAGATTTAAGTCTCTTGGACCTAATATTATATCTTGAATGTTTTTCCCATATTATTAGATGTTCTTCAAAACAGTGCTTTTTTTAAAAAAAAAAAGTATCATATTCCAACATATGCCATAATTTATTTTAACTACTTTTCTCTATTGTTGGACATTTAGATTTTTCCAACATTTTATTATTCTAAATATTTCTGCTATGAATTGAATATAACTACCTGTGAGTGCTTAAATGGTTTACTCTTTTGATCATACAAGTCATATTTCCTTACCCCAAAAGAAAAACAGAAAATATATAAAAGGCAGTCAAGTTCTCTGAGCTAACAATCATCGTTAATCTTTAGGTTTACGTTTTTCCAAACTTTTTCAGGCTCTACATATAAGTGTTTCTAATGCCTTTTGGACATGAGCTATTAAAGCAGTTGGGCTAATTTTCCTATGTTCAAGAACATGCCCTCATTTGGAAATTTGATGAGGCCGTGTGTATGTAGCGGGAAATGGAGCTGGACTCAGGGCAGACATTCACTTGGGTCCACACTTTGGGTCTAGCCTCACCGCCTGTGACCCCAGGGAAGTAACTTAAACTCTCTGTGCCACAGTTTTCTCTTTTGTTCAAGGGGGCTGCTCATACAGTAGCTGAGACTTAACTGAGCTAATAAAGGTATAGTGTAGAGCACCATGCCGCTAGGCGGCGCTGCTGCTGTTGTTTCCAGAGCCTAGATTGTGAAATCCACTGATACATATATATATATTTTTCCTTTCCACATTTAGTATTGCAGAAACTTGGAAAAACTGTTTGGATGGTGCAACTGATTTTAAAGAGGTAAGCAATTAACAAAGCAAATGTTTTTACCAGGCTCCTGGTTTCTAACTGCTTTAAAAATTATTTGTTGCTTTTTGTTTTTCCCTGAACTTTTCAGTTGATTCCAGAATTCTATGGTGATGATGTCAGCTTTTTAGTCAATAGTCTGAAATTGGATTTGGGAAAGAGACAAGGAGGGAAAATGGTAGATGATGTAGAACTTCCCCATTGGGCATCAAGTAAGTACTTTCATGGAGGAAGTGAATTGTGTAAACTCTTTCCTGAGTAGTGCAATTCAGTAGTAGTATTTTGTTGCTTAGATTGTTTTAAACTAACAGCGTAATTCTCTAAATGATATGATACTGGTCTATTCAAAATAAAACATATTCACGAGTCTATAGTATAAAAGCACAGATATGTATTTGGGAGATGAATTATGAAAATGATTCTTGCCATTTTTTTCAAACTTATATGATGGAAAAAATACCTCATTAAGAATCTGTACCTCTTGCCTCTCCTAGAAACTTTAAGTATGGAAAGACAGAAGAGGTGGGAGAAAATGTAATAGAGACTCCATGATGTTTCGCTGTGGTTTAATCTGATAGGTCCTGAGGATTTTCTCCAGAAGAGTAAAGAGGCATTGGAGAGCAATTATGTGTCAGAGCATCTTCACGAGTGGATCGATCTCATATTTGGCTATAAGCAAAAAGGGAGTGATGCCGTTGGGGCTCATAATGGTATGTAGCGTTCATTGACTGTTCATTTCACATTTTGTGAAAACAAAACCAAGCAAACAACAACAAAAAATTAGGCAGAACAATCAAGCTTATTTCTTCAGGAGGGGCATCTTAGACAACTGCCTCCTGGTTCTGGAACCCTGGATTAGGAACGTGTATTGGAAGAGAAAATCCTTTTGCCTAGAAAACACCTACCTCATTATGATCCCAAGAAGATACCAGTCTATTTCTAAAGTCTTCTAATTCACTTTAAGTTCTTGTCTGCCTCCAAGTTTCTCAGTGTGGATAACAAGAAACAGGGATTGGAAATTCAGGCCTGATTTCTCACATGACCAGGCAGAGTAAAACTCATGCTATAACGCATGTCTCCTAAGGAGAAAAGAATGCTGGCTGAGAAATAACACCAACAGGTCATCTAACCTGCCAATTTGAGTTTTGTTCAGCAAAAGCTAACAATCCACATTATTTACTGGATTTGGATATTATATTCTATTTTACAAAGCAAAAATTAGTTTCTTTGAACACAAATGTAAAATTGTCATTGAATTGTTTAAATTCTGAACAGGGTGTATATTATAGCAAAACAGTACCTCTTTCAATGGTGTTTTATGTCTGTCTTTTTAGTATTTCATCCCCTGACCTACGAAGGAGGCGTGGACTTGAACAGGTAGCTGTACGCCTATAAGGGGTTTCTTCTGGGTTGCCAAATACTTCTTTATCTCAATGATTAATGCAGTTATTTGAGAGTATCAAGGTATGGGAATTTTACAATGAATTAGATCTTGCCTTCACCACGAAGTAAATTATTAGAAAATTTTCTAAAGTTCTGTGATTAACTTTAGACAGTCCCGGCACGCGATTGCAGTTACTGGTTAAGGGCTCATCCTCTCAGTGATCAGTATTGTTTGAAATGTGTGCTTTCAAGGAACGCTCACCTAGTGGCTCACAACGTTGTTTGTGTTTTCTCTCCTGAAGCATCGAGGATCCTGATGAGAAAGTAGCCATGCTGACCCAAATCTTAGAATTTGGGCAGACACCAAAACAGCTGTTCATGACACCACACCCTCGGAGGATCACCCCAAAGTTTAAAAGTGTCTCTCAAACCTCCAGTAACACCGTTTCCATAGCAGAATCCCCAGGTAAATTTTGTAAAGAGAGTAAATTTGAGTGCCTTTTGTTTTGCTTTTGTGAGCAAGATGTTTCTGAAGATTCTGAAGAAGGGACAAAAAATGAGCTCCTCTGCTGCTTGGAGATGGTGTTTTACCATCTTATTGCAGGTCTCCTGAATATCAGTACCTGTTTGCTGTGGTAGTTTTGAACTGTGGACTTTAAAGGAAATCAGATCACTTTTATTTTCTGGCACTTCAAAGAGTGAGATTTGGCTCGGTGCTAAAATGAATTTGACCCTGTTCTCACATCTTGTATTTGGAAAGGAAGCAAAGAAAACTTGAGTTATCCACATTTCACATTCCATAAAAGACAGGCTCAAACCTACAGGTTCCCAGAAGGAGTCTGACACTAGATGCAACTTTGAGAGCAAAATCTTTTCTTATCTCCAGTTGCACTTACTTCCATTGATGCATTCGGGTTTTTTAGGCACATACCACTGAGCACACTCATGGCATGGAGGAACAGCTTGCTGAGGTGACACCCCCAAAGGCTAGGTTGACGACAGGATTGTCTTGTGATACTACTTAAATCTGGCTGGGGCTGGTCACCAGGTCCATAACCTCGGTCACGTGCTGGTTTTAAAAGGGTCATTGTTCCAGCCCTTCACAAAAACACTAATGAAGGGAGGACTTAGTCTTGGAATGGGATTCCAAGGGAGAAAGAGTCCAGAAAGCACTCAGGGTAATTGATTTCATCTCTGCTTTCTCCCCCCTCAAATCCAAAACAAATCTTAGGGAATCGTCAGGATTTTTTCAAAGGTTGCTGACCAGGAGATTATTAGTCAGTCGTGTAGTTCCTGAAGTTCCTAAGTTAGGGGCCAAGTGAAACTTTGCACACATTGAATAAAAGACTTGAAAAACTGTAGTATTCAAAGGTACTTTCTTTCTCCCCACAGTTTTTCTGTTATCTGGATAACAGAAAATACCTTAGCATTTTTCCTTGATTAATACAGAGCTCCCCAACAAGTGCATTTCAAAGCAATTATTATCTTGGTGGGGGTGTTTTGTTGTTTTCATTGATTGATTTTAAATAGAAAATATTGTGAATCTGATGCTTGTCCCTTCCTAATTTAGTTGACTCACTTAGCACCCATTTAATAGTCTCCCCAGGTGAAGAGTCTTTTGAAGACCTGACTGAAGAAAGCAAAACTCTGGCCTGGAGTAACATCACCAAGCTGCAGTTACATGAGCACTATAAAATCCACAAAGAGTAAGAATGTCCCCACACCTCTCCTTGGCAGCTCCTCACAAAAGTTAGGGTCTCAGCTTGCAGTTAAGCTGTTTCAAGCTGACTGAAGGGGGAAAGTTACTTTTCCACATTGCCGCAGTCGTTTTTAGCCCTGCAGAATGTCCACAGTGATCTGCTGCCTGAGGTGGATGCGGCAAGTGAACGTGTGGCACAGAATGATTTGTTTTGACCCTCTGTGTTAGATGGGGGCTCTGGTGCTCCAATCTGAAGTCTGTCGTTTAGAGCATGAGATTGGAGGTCCACAGACATCCAAGTTCTGTGCCTCTCAGGCTGGGGTAATTGCCCCTTGAGATCTCTGAGGATGATGGGAAAAACATAATTTATCTTCCCAAAGAGTTGAATTTACTCATATTTTAGTGGAAATGGATTGAAAGAAAATCAAGGGAGTAGATTGCAAAGTTCACATGAATTCTAAAGATAACACCTGTATTTCAAAGAAATTGGGCTCTTGCTGCTGGACCCAGAGGGCATGTGTGTGTCCCTGTCCTCTTGTCTGTCCTTAAGGGTATTCCTGAACTCTGGTAGAAAGGCTTGAGAAACGCTGACATCCATCCCGCCAGAGATAAGAAAACCCAGGCCCAGAAACAGGCCTGTTCCTCTGCCCGTGGCCACAGATGGCAGACCCGCCATCTTGATAACATGTGCACTAGCTATGGGGCTGGGGTGGGACTGGACGCGCTAGTCTAGATTAGATTGATGGTTCCCAGAGCCCAGCCTGGGAAAAAGAAATGTCATTCCACCTTGTTATAACAATGGCTTTTCTTTTCTTAACTTCTTTAAAGGGGATATAGAAAGGGACCTTCAATGCAAGGCAGTGAAGACACGAATGACCCTTTAAGAGGACATGCTAGAACCAGACAATTGTATCATCCCTGAACAGACGCTAGGTAAATTAGATTCAGTAGTGAAGCAAGTGACATGGAAAAAGTGTCAGTAATTTTGGTCCTGGGCAAATAAGGTGGAATTGAAGGAAAAATCACTGCTCCCTTTCCAATATGTTATCTATCGAATATGGCAGTTAGGTAAGCTAAGAGTGGGTATTACCAAAACAAAATTAGAAGTTGCCAAGACATGATTTGGAAATGGCAGGTATATGGAGGAAATGGCAGGTATATCCAGCAGGCAAGCTGTGAAGGAAAAAAGCAACTTAAGGGGTCTTGGTAAAATTAAAGACTTTAAAACACAGCTTGTGTCATGGTACATGGCTGATAGTAAGTCATTTATAAAAGTCTTTGTTTTTAAACAGGGCGGTTACTGGAATCGCAGTCTCTTGCAACGGGTCTTCAGTCTTTACAACATCACAAGGTAAGTTCTACTGACTGAAAAGCTATCCAAGACTGAGGATGCTGCCTCCACATAAAATAATTAATTCATGGTATCTTACATAAATTTCACTGTAGTTTGCTAAAACCAGTAATGAACTGCCTTTCTGTTTCTGAATAGGCCTGTTTCCCTTCTCCTGGCTGGGTAGGGCCTTTCCTGCCAGCTATGGAGGGGAGCAGTTCTGCTTGCTGAGGTCTGCGGGAAGCAAGGCATGGCAAAGGGGGGTAGGAGCTGCTAGGTCAGGTATAGGGCACAGTGTGTTCTCACAGTGGACATGTTTTTCAGTTTGTTATTCAGATTGTAGGATTTGGCTCAAAAGTTAATTCATACAGTTAATGTGGCTAGATGTTATCAATATTATTTTAAAAGGAAAAACCCTGAAGTACCTAGTCAATATGATTTCTAACTATGTTTAAATAACTACTTGATGTATAATTAATTATACAGTAACATATAATTAAAACATACCTTGTCTCTACTGTATTCAAAATCCAGGATATGGAGATGAAAAAGATAATATCTTAGCTATCCTGTCACGTTATAAGATAACTAATTGTGGCAAAGTTAGTAGCTAACTGTTTTTAATGAGGCTACTGTTCTTCAGTACTTATAATAGGAAATGATATTTTTTTCATCTATTAAGAAATGGTGCTGTCCAACTGAACACTTCCAGGTAAAAGAGAATCTAAGATTCTGTTATCATTGTTTATTCTTTGTAACACTGCATTCCTTTCTCTTTCAAATACTTTCTGAGATTTAATAAAAACAGAATCTTCCACAAAGCATAGAAAATTATTCTACAATAAACCAAAAGGAAGCTAACATGCAGTGTGTACGTTGGGCAGCCTAAGGCGGTGTTACAGAGATTTTGCTGCCAGATTTCTACCTTCTTAGTTTCCAACATTATATATAATACGAGACAACATGTTTTATGTTTAAGCAATGCTTGTTTTCTTAGCTGGATTTCTCTGACACTGTTTGTTCAATCCTTCAGTTCACTTGTATGACTCTGTGAGTTTTGGGAGCATCAAGGCTTCAAAACCCTAAGGCTTATTCAACATTACATTGGTTCTTTGTGAATTTTCCAAGTAAAGGGAAATTTCTTTTTTTTCCTAAGTCAAAAGCTTTGGCTTTTTCTATTTGTTCCTTCTCACTTTTAAATTTTAATATTCATTTCACTGATTTATATGTATTCTGTCACCCCAAAGTTCCATTTCTTCTCCAGAATATGTTTAGGTATGTGGGAATTCATGGAGACCCACCATCTGTTAGATTAGCCGTCTTGCAGTTATTGCCTTTAGTACAGGGAAGGAATCTGTTATCTCAGGAAAAGCATCTGTACACACTTGTGGCTGTTGTATGGTTTTCTGTACCATAATTAGGATGCCCCAAATTAATAAACTTAACTGGACTAGGTGGTGAACACTCAGGCTTGCCTAGAGGAAAGAGCTTCCTTAGAATCAAAAGCAGAGATCAGAGCTGATGATCTGCTTCAGGGAAAAGCTCAGGCAATATTGTTAGTCTTCACTTTTTGTTTTCAAGGTAATGCTGGAGAGTGTCTTATTTAGGCTCATGTTTATAAACTCTAAGGACTTCTGTGTGTTGGTTTTGCTAAAATTAAGATTGAAACATTGTTTTACTACACAAAAATCATTTTAAATTTCATTCTGACATTTGTCATGGTGTATGTTTACAAGTTAGGAAATATGTTGTTACAAATTTCAAATGTGGGGTATTAGGAACATATTAGAGCATTGTAATCTATGAATTATGATTTTTACAAGGTTATTTGTTTCCTGAAAGGCAAGGAAATTGAGAGCTTAGACTTTAGTCCATGTTCTAGTCTTTTAAAAGTTCATCAGTACAATGGTCTCATACCGTAATTATGCCATATGTAAAAACCACACAAACTTGAATTGCCAAGATCTTTTTTTCTTTAGGTTGTTATAATTAATATTAAAATTGCTATTTTACTCTTAACTTTTAGCTTAGATTAATTATAGGCTTAATTCTTCAGTCATGCTGGAACGCATTATTTGCCATCATTGATGGTTAGGAGCTCGCTCTTATGTTTGCTTTCTCTTTATTTAATTAGATTCTACTTTGAAGATGTTTTCCAAAGAATCCAAAATGCTACAAAGAAGTATATCATTTTCGAATATGGTGGGTTCATTTTATCAGCGCTGTGTTATGGAAATTAATGCAGTAGTTTGTTTTACATATACTTTTAATGGTATTTCTCCCAAAACAATTATTTTCAGTTTACTTATGTGTGGTATCTACAAAATACCTTAAATTACTTCCTAATACAATGTAAAATTTCTTCGGGTTGCCCCTTTTCCATACTATTGTGATCTCATTTTTAGCCTAAAAAAATTAAAAAGCTATCCAGTAGAATTCTCCTTAATAAAACTTTCCTGTTTTGAACTGTCATACTAAATGTTTATGTACTACTTAAATAACATGCATATCTGAGTTGATAGTATACCCTAATACAAGAAAACCTATTCTGGGGAGAAAGAAAAAAAAAAGGCATAATTTACTGTTAATGTAAATTTTCTGAAAGGTTTTGAAATGCCCTGAAGAGTTTTGGAAGTTTCCCTTCCCCACATAAGTTTGTAATTTTCATTCTTCAGGACCCTCCCAAGATTTATTCTAGAGTTAAAAAGAGTTTGTCCATCCCAGGGGAGTGAGGACTGTGAAAATTATTAGGCTAAGTGGGGGATACACTTGACATGCTTAACATTCTTTCCTACATTTGGGAGGAAGCTGGTTTTCTATGATTATCCAGTTGAGAAAACCTTTTTTTTTTTTAAAACTGTTAAGACTGTTCTACCATGTTGGGGATTTACTAATTATTATAAATTAGTAATGTTGAATCATTTGCATTTCAGGCTTTATCATCTTGTTTACTTTTACCAGGAGATACCACTGTCATAAGTTCTTCATGGGATAATAACGTGTATGTATTTGTGACATGCTCCTTTTGTAATTCCGGATGCAGCACCACTGGCTACTTTTGTGGGCGTGAGGCTGAACAGGACAGTCTTCCATTGGCAGGCTACTGTGGTATTTTCTAAAGGGAACAATTATTATATTTGAGGGGAGTACTATTGGATTTTAATATGACCCAACAATTTCTCCATTTGGAATCTATTTTTCTATTTCAAATTGAGGTGAAAATACAGATGAAGCCTTCTGGAAATTTCTAGGCTTTGAGGAGGTACCAGAGATTGAACCCGGGACCTTGTACATGCAAAGCAGGCACTCAGCCACTGGGCTACACCCGTTCCCCTGGAAATTCCTAGTTTCAAATTTGAATATTTTTGCTTAATAACACAAGAACAAGTAACTTGTAATTCTAATGGACATTAGTAAAAGCAGAATTAAACAATATAATGTCCTTTGACTGTGTGTTTAGAAGTCCTAAAGTTAAGCTGGAATCCTGTTTTAATAGTTCTCATTATCTTTTATCTTAGCTATTTTTATTCCATAGCATTTGGAAGACGCCAAGACACGTTAATGGGACATGATGATGCTGTTAGTAAGATCTGTTGGCATGACGACAGGTTATATTCTGCATCGTGGGACTCTACAGTGAAGGTTTACATATATAATTTTTAACTTAAAATGTTTAGATAATACAAAAACTATAAACCATTTAACTACCTGTTGTTAATGTCAACCATTTCACTACTTTTCGCAGAGTATATACATGGACATTGAAGGTTACTGCCTATGTTTTTAAAATTTATGCACCTCTTGATTCATTAGGAAGTTATCACAATCTTCGTACTTTGTGTTCAACTGGGGAGTACGTTATCTAGAATTTATATGGAATAGAGTCGAAGAGAAATGGACAGTAGAAACCCCTTGCACCCGACATGATTAGGACTGGTGGTTGGTTGATCAGGACATTTCAAGTTAAAGTAAGGAATCATTTAAAAAAAATGATCCAAAAAAAAAAAAAAAAGATCCATGGGCATCTCAAATATTTTAACTTAAAAACATACAAGTGCACATTCACTCACTCTCTTTTGGGACCTTTTCTAAAGAATGCTCCTATTGCATAAACCATACTAGTATTCATCACCTTAGGTTTCCAATTTACATTTACGCAAAAGAAAACAAGAACTAAGATCCTTAGAATACTTCAGTTTTTCAGGAGTTCCCCTGAAACCTTTAGAATTTTCTTGTCTACACCTAATTTTAGTAATCTTTTTTTGGTAACTTAAGTCTTCTCAAAACATTAGTAGACACTATAAAATCTGAACTCATATTTCCTTAGTTCACACAATACTTAACTCACATAATTACAATAGCAAGTGTAACATGTAAACAGATAATAGGTACAAATGATTAACTCTAGCACATAACTGGTGGGAATAAAAAGACAAGCACTGTGCAAGAAGGTACTGGGAGTGTTATTCAGTTTTGTTTATTGCCAAGTATTTTAAATGGGAGTTGACCAGGAGGGTTTTTCCTACACGTTAGAAATGATTTTATCTTAACTGTTTGGCAATACCCTCTGCAACGCATTCCATCCCAGGTGTGGTCTGGTGTTCCCGCAGACGTGCCAGGCATCAAAAGACACCAGTTTGACTTGCTGGCCGAGCTAGAACATGATGTCAGTGTAAGTAGCGACAAACAAAATTGCATGGAAACAAAGCTCCAGGGTGGGGATGGTTTGATTTCCTGGTTTTGTATGTGTGTTTTCTTTTGCTTTGTTGTTTGCTTGAATTGAAGATGGTAGTCTCTCAGGTTGACCCTCTGGATTTCCACATCTAGTTTCTTTGTATATTTCCCTAATAACTAGCCACCATTCAAATAGATTTCCAAAAATATCATCATCTGAGCAAAACAGTGAATATTTAGGTGGCCTCATACAATTTGGAGCAACAAGCTGAGCCATGATCTTTCGTGTTTTCTGACAGGGCAGGTGGAAGGGACAGTCTGTTTAGGACAAGGCCCACCTCTAGATGAGGCTGCTGTGTCTAACAGGCTAGTGGATTTCCAGGTGCATGCAGTCTGTTGGCAAAACAGACTGGCATGAAGTTATTGTCACTCATACTGTTTTTCACTGCTTCACTTATTTGCAGTTTTACAGTGCTGCCTTTTCTCTAATATACATGGTCTAGAGTAACTGAGGTTGAGAAATATTTAGTATGTAATTAAGATGGTATGCAGGGAAGCGGCTGTGGCTCAAGGAATTGAGCTCCCGTTTACCATATGGAGGACCCTGGTTCTCTCCCTGGGACCTCCTGGTAAAAGAAGAAAAAAAGTGTC
This sequence comes from Tolypeutes matacus, assembly GCA_026826555.1. NCBI lineage: Eukaryota > Metazoa > Chordata > Mammalia > Cingulata > Chlamyphoridae > Tolypeutes > Tolypeutes matacus. The sequence continues at coordinate 7,249,753 of JAKSZT010054487.1, read as the reverse complement.
CCAGACCTGCACAGTGCAGAGAAGCACCAAAAAGACGATGATGCAATCAGAGGGGGAAAAAAAGATGGTATGCAAGTATAACCTTGAGTCCCTGTCCCCGCCCCCCCAAAACCCCACCTCAAATCATGCTTTAAGCACCTTAGCACCCATCTACAATTTACTATGCATGGAGTTATTTTTGAGAGACTGTCAATTCTAGGCTATTTTAAGTTAGCATTACATTTATTCTAGCAACATTTCATTTTCATTTCTACTTGTATTCAATAGCATGTGCATTTCATTTTTAAATAAATCATCATTCAGTAGGAAGATACTAAAATACATCTGCCTTAGCTACAGTGGTACAATGAACTTTGGGGTTTAATGCAAAAAATACCACGTTTGAGTCAGACCCAGGGAAGCATAGCAAATGACCATAATTCTAAATGGAATATGTATCAATGTGTTTTCTTCCTTAGGTAGATACAATCAGTTTAAATGCTGCCAGCACACTGCTGGTTTCAGGCACCAAAGAGGGTACAGTTAGTATTTGGGACCTCACTACGGCCACCCTACTGCACCAGGTACCATGCCATTCAGGGACTGTATGCAATGCTGCTTTTAGCCCAGGTATGTGATATCCTTTTTAATACAGATCATACCAAGTGAATTGAAGCTAGTATTGGGGAAGAAAAAAAAAAAAAAGCAAACATACGTTTAAAAAGAAAACGAAGATGTTTTGTCTATAACTCAAGGGTGCTTTTTGCCAGAATACAGTCTACATCTAGCATTTGTAGCATTTGTACCTAATAGAAAAACAGCATTGGAAATTGTTAATTCCTCAGCTCACTAGAAAAGTTAATTTATAAGATGTAAATGAACTCATACCAAAGGGTCATCTCATCCCAGTGGTTTAGAAACAGAAGCATTTCAAGAAGGGAGAGTCCTTGAGTGCAACAAAGAGCTCAAGGAGAAGGAAAATGGAGACTAAGCCACTGGATTTAGAATTAAAATCTCAGAACACCTTTGGAGAGGTAACCTGTATCTGTGTCGCATTGTTGCAGACAGCCGCCACATCCTCAGCACAGGAGACGATGGCTGTCTGAACGTCATGGACGTGCAGACGGGGATGCTCATCTCTTCTCTGACCTCAGAGGAGCCACAGAGGTATCACTCCCAGGGTTCCCAGCAGGGAAGACTTTATAAATGTGTGCTCATGATCAATTCACTGAGGCTATTTTGGCCAGTATAACTACAATGGCCTTTCTCTTTCATGATCAAAGGATTGTCTTGCTTGCAGGTGCTTTATCTGGGATGGAAATACAGTGTTATCCGGAAGTCAGTCTGGTGAACTTCTTGTTTGGGACCTCCTTGGAGCAAAAATCAGTGAGAGAATACAGGGTCATAAAGGTAAGCAGATGTTTTTATGTGTCTTCCTAAGATACTGACCTCAAACCTTCCTTTCCTGTCAGGGAATACACTTGTCTCAGGCAGGAAAACCTTTGTGTCCTCCATGCAGTAAACCTTTCCCTCAAGCATCCTGTGTGGCAGGGCATCTGTGTGTCTCTTAGATTTATTTTTATGTTGACAAACGTTTGACTGCAAAGCCTTTACATTAATTAGCATTCATATGGAGAACTAAAAACCACAGAAAGCTTTTATAGTTCTTAAATTTTTCTAGAGATGACAGTAATAGTAAGAACCAGAAACAATACAGAAGTATTACAGTTTAAAGTCATCCTCCTACCTCTCCTTAGAGGACTTTTACTAGTCTGTGTATCCTCTTATTAAGGAGAAATGGTGTGTGTGTAAAATTACATAATGTATAAAATTGTTTTTTTTCACTTGGTATATCTGAGAATCATTACATGTTTGCTTACATTTGCCTCCTTTCTGATCATTTGAAAGACTTCATTTTTAATTCTTTCAGTAACTATTGTTTTAAGTATCAATTTTGGGTGATTTTATGTTTTTCTCAATTTACTAGCTTTTAATAACATGTGATCCCTTGAAATGGAAATAAATTAGCATATGTACACAGTCCCCTTCCTCTTTGTCCTATTATACCATATTGTCTAAGGGGTACAAGCCCAGTTGTTTCAGCTTTACATTTTTCTTACAAGTTTTTTTTAGTTTATACAAAGATTTTTATAATAAGACAAGATAGGACTTATTTCACTTCTTTGGTAAGAGTAAGCACTACAGTGATAAGTATGTCTTTAGGAGTCTTCGGGTCAATGTGTACTACCTAACCAAATGTCTCCTCCTTGTAGGTGCTGTGTCGTGCATGTGGATGAACGAACAGTGTAGCAGCATCATCACAGGAGGGGAGGACAGACAAATTATGTTCTGGAAATTGCAGTATTAAGTGCCTTTTATTCTCCTAGAAATTAAATTGAACTCTAATGTATTTTTAAACAAGACTTTTAAACAAACTGGTGAATGTGCAATGATAATTAGAAGTTTACCACTAGGAAAAAAAAGGTGGTTTTAAACTTTCTAAATCATGGTGACTTTGTTGAAAGCTAATAGTCGCCATCTGTAAGGCAGATAAAGATATGTCAGTGTTGGGGGGGGGGGGAAGGATCATCCCCCTATATGATGATGGTCAAAAGACAGCTTTGGGTGACAAAGATACTGAATAACTTGAAATTTCTAAGAAAATGTGCAGTATTCTGAATCACTCTTTTGTCTTTCTAATCTCCAACTGCTGCCCACTGGGTTTTTCAAGGACAGGTTACTCTCTACAATCTCTATGCAGATTCAGAGAGCCTGGGGAAGGATTAGCAGTTCTTAATCAGTGTTTACCAGGTATAGGAACAGTTTGTATTTAGTATAGCTATTAATGCTCATCTTTTCTACATTAAAATTATTTTTCTGTAATCAAAGCCGTTCTCATTTTCTTGTTTAAATGATTTACTACAAAGACAAGTCTAGAAAGCCATTCCCTGTGAGGCTAATGTCTTCAGACCCAAGTCCACACAGCAGGGTAGCTAAACTGGGAAATGCTAGCATTTTGCTTTTAATTTCAAACAAGATAAGCAATAGCACTCATTCTTTTATAGACAACCTCTGAAATTAGTGTCTAAACCTCTTGCAGACAGTTTGGCATAGAGGAAAAAACTTGAATCAAGCAGAGTAGGAGTTTCACAGTTTAAAATGCCATTAAACATGAGGAAAATCAATAAACTGTATTCCTGCTGTTCAGTCTGCATGCACATGTGGGAACCAGCTCCATGGGCACTTTGGATTCACCAACATCCCTATTTTCAAAGTCAAGCACACCTTTGGTGAAAGCCACTGACACAATTTCCAAATGATTAACTTTTATTTATACATAAAGTGTCACTGCCAGTTTGTTTGCAGAGAGGAGTCAGGAAAACATTCTAAAGACAATTCCAAAGTAGCTAGTTTATATATTGTTAAGATTAAAGAATGCGAAAATTAGATACAAATGGAAAAAAAGCGAGTCTAAGAATTTTTACATTAAATATATAGTGATTATCTCTCAGAAAATGAGATATAACTAGAATTTTCCATTACACAATGATTAGAAAGTCTCAAATACAACTAAATATCTGTGCTGTAGCAAATAGCTGCTATAACTCAATAAGTACCGTGAAATTGGTAGCAGTTAGTGTACATTTCAGTTTTACTATATAGAACTACATTTAGTATTTTATAAAGGCAGCAATTTTGGCTTTATTCTAGATGCTTAATTAACATGATTAAGGCTATAGTTCAAGCATATTAAAAGTGAAAATAGTTAATGATAATCATCACAATCTTTTGTAATCCTACACACACAGTTTAATGCTTAAATGGAATGAAACCAGTGTTACTTAATTGGTGTTTAACACAAACAGATCTAGGGAAAAAAAACTATCAAAGTCAATCATTCTAAATGTAATGTGGCAACACAGTAAAAATACTCACTATATATAAAAGTGACTTTCTCACACAAAGCTAAGAGCCTGTCCAGTCATCTTAATCATAATGGCTTATAGAAAGCATCAAGTTTCCAGTAGATAAAACTATTCTATGGAAGTCTCACATCTTTAAAAGCAGGATAAGGCTACAACTATCATGATTTTTTTTTTTTTTTTTTAACGCAAGATCAGATCAAACAGTAAGATTCCCAGCCATGTGTAAGAGGAAAGATTTCCATGCAGCATATGCTCCTTGGCTCCTGGAAAGCTCCATGTGCATAATACAGAAGATGCTGAAGAAGAAAACTAGAGTAGTTCAGCTTAGTTTCTGTTATGACTTGGCCTCTAAACCTCAGGAATGGTGTGATCCATCAGGCTTTTCATAATGCTTGGTGCCATCCTACAAGAGAGTTTTTTTTTAATTTTTATTACAGACTCTTCCCCAATGCCATGTTAGTACAACAAAACACTAATTTGATTTAGCAACTGTGATTGCGAGATGTCTTTTTAATGAGTGCAGATAGAAGGCTCTCAAGTAATCTAATTGTTTGCAAATACCTAGTGTGAAAGGCTTATACCAGAGATATACACTTCTGTCTAGAAAAGTTAGGATACAAATAAACCATTCAGAATTCCAGGCTGGCATGGTTAAGAACAGCTATGAAAAAAGCTAGAATTTTAACAGGTCCAGAGAAGATAAACCCTTGTGCCCCTTTTTCTATTCTCTATTCTATTCTCAGTTCCTGAGGACAGACAGTAACACCACACATTCACACATCCCTATCTGCCTCCTGCAATACTCAAAAGTACAGAAATTATTATTCCTAACATCCACTAGGCAAGAATTTCTCTCTTATGTGAACTGCCACAACTAGGTTTCTACCCTGAGCAGCAGAGGTGCAGCAGGCAGAGCACAAACCCATCATTTTTACTAAAAGCTGTATGCCATTTATCTATTAGGACTTTTACTCTGTACGTGCAAAGTTGTGAGGGGTCATCCTTAACAATTTTCTCTGATTTAAATAATTTATTTCAAATTTCTAGATAAACCAGTAAAAGAATGAAAGGTTTGGGGAGTTAGCACAGTGCGGTGCTTTTCTCAAGTCACACAACCATAAACATCAAGTTAAAGAAGTATCTACTTACCGTTTAATAATATGTTCAAAGATAAAAGCAGGCATGATTGTAATAGTAACTACAGTCCCGGATGTTGACAGTATATCTGCAATTTGAGAGTCCTGTTGAAAACACAATGAAAATTAATTCCACTGAGGCTTTCTTTAATATATTTAAAGCTGTGTTATTCTTGGTAAAGAAATAGCATGTATAAGCTCTATGTCTAAAATCCTAAATGTTGGCGTAACTAATTTTTTATACTTTTCCTTACCAAGTTTAATTCTATAGAATCACAGTGAATTTTGCACCTGGTAACCAAATTGCTAAATCAACTGAGTTGACTGTAATAACCAAAAAAAAATTATCTTTTCATTACTTAAGTAATTTTATCCCAGACACAATACTATGATACCCCCTCAGTTAACTGTGTATTCTAAACCAAGTTTATGAAATAAGCAGGTCTTAATTTTAAAACTTTAGACCTTAAGACAGCACTATTTAGGAAATGGGGGAGGGGGGATATGAGGAGAGAGGAGGACTATAAAAACAAATTACTAATATTAAACTATTATCTCAGAGTGGGTATAGCTTAGTTGGTTAAGCGCCTGCTTTGCATGTATGAGGTCCCAGGTTCAATCCCCAGTACCTCCTAAAATAATAATAATTTGGAGTGTCATTAGATCTTCACTGCCCCACATCTCCACAGAATTTTAAATTTTAGCTTAAGGGACTATAGAGATTATCTAGTACAGTCATGTCTTTAACATGTTTAACATACCTGATTGTTAAAAAGACAATCATCCCAGACAATTTCAGTGACTAGCCAAGAACATAGCAAGCAAGGGGCAGAGCTAGAGCCCCAGATCCCACACCTCCCATTTCCCCAGAGTTTCTTCACTTTGGAGGTCAATATACAAACAGCACCACCAAGAGTCCAAAAAAAGAGGACATTTATTCAAATAAAATGGTAGCAGAACAAGTCACAAGTTCTGTCACTACCTTCAATCCAATGACATTCTGTCCATTGACTTCACAGATATTGTGCTCTGTGAGAAGACCATTTCTGGCTGCAGAGCTGTCTTTCACGATGGATGTTATTTTTCCATTTTTGAAGATAAAGCCAACATGCCCAGTACTATCCTTATGCATGGTAATAGTCCGTTCAAAGGGCCTGTAAAGTAAAAATTTAAGTTCCAGGCATACATTTTAATGAATTTCATATTCCATACATTCTGCCATATTAGGTAATTTAAAATAATCCCTTAGTGTATCTAGTATGAGCAACTTACTACTACTCTGACACTATTCACAGAACATTTCTGAAAAGGTCTTTTTTTTAAATCATTATCACTCAACTGTCTTACTAATCAAGATTTCCTACTCTGAGTTATCAAAGAATTAACTGAACACAATGCTTTATTTACTGAAGCTTATCAATCAGCTTTCTCTCTTAGAATTCACTGGAACTTAGCATTAAGAATAAGACAGGCCTAAAATCAGTGTTAAAATGAATTTTTTTTTTTTTTAATTATGTTTAGAATATCCTGGAGCTTAACTGCTCTTAGGGTAAGTTTCCTTTATTTAAAAATCTTTAAATATGTTCTCGTATCTTGACTTTCAAAAACTTTATAAGATTTTTTTGCTGTATTTTAAAACAAGAACTGCAGAAATGATAAAACTTAAGATCCTCAAATCCCTTTTGAAAAGAATGGCCTGTAGCTACTATAACAGAATGGCTGTGAGGTCTACTCTAAAAAGCCAATTACTAAATGCTGTCCCACCAGTTTTGCTCTGCTCACTTACCTATAACTCTGCCCCCATGTAATGAAATAAGTTGTGTGATAAATATCTGCTTACATTATAAGATTCAGAACAGCCTTTTCTTTCTGGTGGCCCAAAATTACTCTTTGAAATTTTCCTTGATATAAAGTAAAAATAATGACATTCATCTACAAAACAATTATCAAATATCTACCATGCGTTAGAAACTTGATAAGTAAAACAAAAGAAACAGATACCCAAAAGCTAATTAATACCAAAATGATAGAGGTCCGCCCTTAAAACTGGTGGAGACCAGGACAAGAGAATAAATGGAGGCCTATACAAGTACCAAATATGTTTAAAAGTTATAAGCAAATGAACTGCTAAATAAAATGTTCTATCCTCTTAACCTTGACAACTTGAGCTTCTCAGCCACGGGAAAGGCCGGCTTTGGTTTCTGGAACTCTTAGACCACTTGGGGTTCTGCACTGGCTTTAACCTCACAGTGAGGGACACTGACACCACTGTGAATACCCTCAACCGGATGTGTGAAGAGCAAACTGGAAAGTGAGGCCATAGCCATGCTTTTCTATTTTCTAGAAAGACAGATTAGGAAAGGAAAGAACCTGCTTAGAGGACAAATTCATAGAAGCTTTGAAACAAAGTATATATGAAGTATCAGAATATTTTTTTCTTTTTCTTCAGGTACCAGTACCAGGGATTGAACCCGGGACCTCATATGTGGGAAGCCAGCGCTCAATCACCAAGCCATATCGGTTCCTCTGAATTGGTTTTTTCGTTTGCTTGTTTTTTTTTTTTTACCGGGAGGTCCCAGGGATCGAACCCGGGTCCCTCCATATGGGAGACGGACGCCCAACCAGTTGAGCCACATCCGACCCCTGCTTGTTTGTTTTTGTTTTTAGGAGGTACCAGGGACCCAATCCAGGTCCTCCCATGTGGGAAGCAGGTGCTCAATTGCTTGAGGCACATCCCTCCCAAAATGCTATTCTTAATAAAATGTAACTGCAAGACTATAAGACTAATTAATAACATGTGATAATTTTCTGCAACAAAATACCATATGCACAAAATTCTGAAAGCAATTTGAAGTCCTTAATCACAGCTTACCTGTCACGAATAGTCATAGTAATCTTCTCTCCAAAAGCCTGTTTGAGCACTTTGTGTGCTTTATCAGAGCTCCAGCCTGCACAGTTTTCACCGTTAATCTGGAGTACTTGATCCCCAAATCTCAGACCAACCAAAGATGCTGGAGAATTAGCTTGGACTAGCTGGACAAATACACCCTAGATAATAATAAAATAACTTTAGTCATTTACCCTATTATGATATGCTTTAAAAATGCTGGAAAATTCAGAGCCAACTCAACCCTAGAATAAATGTTTTTTTTTAATTACACAAGTACAATCTGTCAAGCTACTCCCTAATAAGGTGAAAAACGTTACCAAAGAAATAACCCTAGGAAATAAGGCAAAAGTGAAATCTCGATAGTAATTTTTATCTCAAATCATGATACTTTCATCTTGGAATAAAAAAATAGTGAAAATAAAGTAGGACAAGAGTAATATACACAAACTTCTCTGAGTCTGACAGAATAATAAATATCACACATGAATGTGTATTTAGGGGGAAAGTGAGTCAAATGTTAGAAATTTGGAGATTTCTTTTACAGCTTGAAAGTGAAAGCTTAAGGCCATTAACTGCCTTTAGAGCTACAGTATCCCTTTACCCATTTGCCAAATTATGCATAGGTGAATTAGATCAGGGTTTATTTAACTACCTAAAAAGGTGAAAATGTTCAATACTACTCTAGCTCTTGTAAAGAAGCCACTCTGAAACACAGAAAACTCATGGTTAAATAGTTAAACTGAACTAAATCCACACTTTTTTTAAAATTATGGAAACACTCAATCTCAGATGTTAAGCAAAAAATATAGGGAGCAGATATGGCTCAAGCAGTTAAGTGCCCACCTCCCACACGAGAGGTACTTGGTTCATTTCCCATTGCCCCCTAAAGAAAAAAAAAAACAAAACAGACAATGAGCAGATGAGCAAAAGCAACAAGCAAACAAAACAACGAGCGCAAACAAGTAAACAGATGAGGGAGCCATGAGGGGAAGGGGGAGGATATAAACAGGTAAGTATAAAAAAGTAGATCTGATAAAATATTAAAGTATCCACAAAGGCTACAGTCATCCTAAAATCTTAAAGCAGGCCAGATATGATTTCTGTTCTGCAGTTCAGTTAGGAAGACACCAGGCAGCATCCTGTGAAGTGGGCACTTTGGCCAAGTAGACAAATCCACCGATGGTATAACTACAATCAGGTAAGAAGGACCCATGAAAAGCATTTTTGTCTCTTTAGGACACAGGGAAATCAGAGAAGAAACCTGGCAGAAGGAGCAGTAGTATACTCTTAATTAATGAAGAGCAAGAAAGAGCAGGTCAATCAGAGCTTCCCAGCCAAAAATACAGAAGTGTCTTGAGTAAGTTACAAGTGTGCAAAGACATAGATGCCTTCAGCCCTCTAGGGTGCAGGTAGGGTTAGGGGCCTCCCGCGAACATCAGTCTCATCCATTTATGCTGTCTGCCACACTCATATTCATCTTCTGCATGGGCCATGATGTGTAAAGGGTTAGACACACTGAGCTGAAGAGACTTAAAAAAAAAAAATGAATCCAGCAAGGTAACAGCCAAACATAGTGGTAAAGACTCAGAACTTCCTTCATGATCCTTAGCAACTCCTTGGAGAGTATCCTTGTCAGTATGGTAATGCGAGAGGCAAAGTTATTATAAGAGAAAGTAATGACTACCCTAATTAGAAAATTGCTTTTGCTCAGAAATTGACCTATTTCAATTTTTTTTTCTTTCCTATTTCAAATTTGAAGGATGGAAATAACAAACCTGCAAACCTACTTCAGGTTAAACAATTGTCATTGATTTAAAAATACACACGCACTGCTGACCAGTGATGCTGCCCTATTTCAATGCCGGAATGCTACTACGTAATCTATGTTACAACATATACATCCAATGAATTTCATTCCGGGTAGAGTGCTCAAAAAGGGAAAAAAAAAAAAAAATTACTCAAGGTAATGGTGCTGGAAGTCCCAACTCTGCCTCCTCAAAATAGGGTACCCTCAACATGTCAGCAGATTTTAAATAGTCTCAATTATAGATGCACCAGTATTTCCATTTCAGATTATTCCAACATTAATCTCTTAATATACTACAAGTTATTTAGACAAATTAAAAGAGATAAAAAAAAAATACTTACATTATCTATCGATTTAAGCCTGAGGCCAATTTTTCCATCTTGATCTTTACACAAGATAACTTCACGAATCCCTTGCTTAATTTCTGCTCTTCGAATTCCAACATCATTACCAGTTACAGGAGCCACCATATAGTTAACACTAGGTCTTACTACCAACTGTTGACAAAACACAATGTATCAATATTTAGAAACATTTAAATGTACTCTGTTCTAATTGCCCAAATAGTAAGCAGCAAATAATTTCCTTCAGATAAAAGTTTGAATTCTGCAAAAATGACCCTGGTTTTTACTTACTAATTCCTCAGGTAATTTATTCTCACACTTATCACCTGCAACAAAATTCAATGAGTTCCTTGTTATCTGTTGCCTTTTGAATTGCTTGGCTTTGTTTCATGTGTACTTGATATGTCGTGGACTCAGATGTATTACCCTTGAACTTGAGGACCATTACCATACTTTTGAAACTCACCTAAAAATCTGCCTACAGGTTCTTTTTATATTTTTTATGATCTTTGGCAATCAATTTACCCTTTCAGAGATTCTGTATAAAGGGCAACATTCTTACCTTACAGCATGATTGTGACGTATAAAATAAAAGTGTATTTGATATAGGTCCTGGAACACACAAGACAGTCAAATATTATTTCTCCTCCTCTTTAATAAACACCTCTGGACTAACCAATTGATTACACAAACCAGACTGCCACAGAATAGCTATTCTAGGAACTTCTGTCAGGTACCATGTTTCTACATATTTTATACTCACTATTTTTTTCAAATTTTCTTGACAAATTAATTTCTAGTTTCAATTTTACCTCAACCAAAAAGAACAGTGATCTGCCTAAGAATTGTGATGCTCAGAGTAGCAATGATAGGGCTCAGAGAACCTCAGCTATATATGTCCCACAGATTGAAATTTTTCTCATTCAGAATTTACGGCAATTTAGACAGCATATTCTAAAGCTTACACTGTTAACAGGCGTAAACACACACACACACACAACTACTAAAACACAATTCCAGAAGAAATTATGTATGAAGGACCACAAATGTTCAAAAGAAGAAACAAATTACTGTAATAGGAAAAGAAAAACTAAGCAAACAGATGCAGAAAAAAAAAGATGAATTATTCAATTTAGGCGTAATACAGGACAAAAAGGGGATTAAAAAGGGTTTTATTTTTGGAAATCTTTATTTTTTCAGAAAGTATTTTTAAGTAGTTAGTGTGCATTCTTTCCAATGACCTCGCCCCTCTTCCAGGCCAAGCAAGGAATCATCTCTAGCATGGATTACCACCGAAACCTTCTAGATGCTCTCCCTGCTTCCACTTATGCCCTTCCAAAATCCATTCTCCACTCCACACAACAAATGTAGCAATCTTTTGAAAACAAAAGTTGAACCGTGCCACTCCCACATGTCAGATCCCAATTCCTTGGCTGGCCCACAAGGCGAGACCACCTGGCCTATGCCTCCAATGCTTTTGTGACCATGTTCTACCTTCTTTCATCTCCTAGTCACACAGCCTTGTCTCTCAAGTCTACCAAATTCACTCCTGCCTGAGATCCCTGTATCCCTTGGCCATACATAACACTCTCCCACCAGACAGTACATGGCTCATTTCCTCATTTCCTTCAGTTCTCTGCTCAAATGTCACTAAATATAACCCTAGCAGTCTATCTACTTAGCCTTCTTCCATTTGTTTCACAAGTCATGACCGTTTGTCTGAAATGTGAGTCCCCAGGGCAATGACTCTGTGGTTCACTATTCTCTCTTCCATGCCTAGTATATTGCCTGCAAGAGGAGTGAGCAGGTTTTCAAGCTCTTATCTCTCATCTCTACTCAGTTAAGGTGCCATGTGGGAGATACCACCTGGAAAGGTAGGGGTTCTACTTTACAGGTATATATGCTTTGAATCGGCAACGAATACACAGTACAGCTTCTTCCAAGGCCAGAATAGAAGATCTAGGAATCAAAGTGTGGCCATGGGAATGGTTCTTCTCACTGTTACACCTAAAGTCCAACTCACAAAATTATGCATCCCATCCCCAAACTTTGCACTCTGTGGTTCGGAGGTCTTACAAGGAGGCATGCTTCCACTGGGGAACACAATAACATTTCCCCTAAAATGGAAGTTAAGACTGCCACCTAGCTATTTTGGATCACATGCCACAAAGTTAAGGCAGAGAAAAGGCCACTGACTGGCTAGAGCAACTAACCCTGATGACCAAGAAGAATTTAGGTTGCTGCTTCATAATGGGGGCAAGGAAGAATGATGTCTGGAACCCAGGAGATTCTTTTAGGTGCCTTTTAGTCATCTCATGTCCAACAGTAAAGTTAATAGAAAAACAGACTTCTGCTTATAGTCCTGGTGGAATAAATGGGGCCAGACTTATCCTTCTGCTGTAAACAATGTAAAAACTGGAAAAACAGGAGGCAACCATTTTCAGACACTGGACAAGAGGCAGCATTGGCATGAGATGAGCCCTACGATCCCTTGGCATTATGCCTAAACACTTTCTAGACTGTAATGCAGGGGTGGGATTCCCAAGCAAAGCACTGTGGTCTTGCTGAGTAGAGAAGACAGAGATCAGAGTCCAGGAAGGCTGAGGTGGCTAGAATTTGAATGATAGTGTGTTGGAGAGAAGGGAGTTAGAGAGCTTCAGAATTCTGCAAAAGTCTTCTTAAATCTGTTGCTGAACACCAAGCCAGGGTATGTGAAGTAAAGCTCCAAAGATCAAAGAATGTTCAAGGAGCTCTAAGCTGAACAGTTCCCAGAGATCACACAGGGTTGGGAGTATTCAAGTTTATACCAACCAGATGGAACATCCTCGTTGAATGCCCAGGCCATCCAGTAGAGGCCCAGTGAGGACATGCTTTAGTAGTGAGGCTACACTAGCTTTATGGTAAAGGCTACTTGGGATCTGCCCCAACAAAGCATAAAAACAAGCCTCAAAGGCTCAAAGTGACCCACCTGTAACTTAACTGCCTAGAACAAATGCCAACACACTTTAAAGAAATACAACAAAATCCAGCACATAACAATGTAAAATTCCTATCAATCATGCAATTAAAAATGTAAGTAGCACGTGAACCAGGAGAAAGATCAGTCAAGAGAAGAAGATTAAAGAATGACAGAAATCATGAAATTAAGTAGACATAGATTTTTAAATAGCTATTATAAATAATCAGAGGATTGATTACTGAGGCTTGAATGACACACAGTAACTGGTGCCATGACCACTGCCATGAATGAATATAACTGGGGTCTCCCCTGTAAGTCTCATCCTTTATGGGGAGAGTGACTTCATTACAGCAGGGGTGGCTGACTTGTTTTTGAACAATTGTGAGTTAAGAATGATTTTTACATCTTTAAAGGGTTATAAACAACAAGAAGAATATGCAACTGAGACCGTGTGTGACCAACAAAACCTAAAATAATTACTTTCTGACCCTTTACAGAAATCTGCCATGCCCTGATTTATACAAAGGAGAACCATATCTTTCAAGGGGAAATTATAAATTTGTTATTATTGTCATATGAAGTTCAAATATGTGCAGAAGTCTAATAATATTGAGTAGTCAAAGGAATGGGCCTGTGCTAGACATTAGGTACTGTCAGCACCAAATCCACCTTTCTACACACACTTTCCTTTATAATGTTGGGGCTTGAACCCTGCAACTTACATTCTTCCTACACTGGTCAGTTTCCAATTAGCTTCCACCAACCTCAGTCACTAGAGGGAACCTGGAAGGATAAAGCGGGCAAGGGCCTCATCCTTCCTACTTCTGTCAGCACTGCCCGGGCCTGGCCTCAAACCCTGGCAGCATTGTTGGTTAGGCTAGGTTCTGGTAACTCTAGCCTTTTTTCTGTGTTACCCAAGTCCTCAGAAAGGTAACTTCTTCCTGTGATTGCATCTGTGTTGTCTCAATGTGCCATTTTTGCTCTTTTAATTCTCCAACCTCTTATCTGATTTCTTACATTAAATTTTCTCTGTTGAAATAGCTACCCTAACTTCTATTTTCCCAAATGGACCCTGACTGCTATTAAACCAGTTCTGAATAAATATTTGGTAAATAAATAAATGAGGCATTCACTGTATTAAGCACTGGATGTAGTAACAAGATAGACATGGATTCTGTCTTCATATGAAATAACACAGGTATTTCACTATAATTATATTAAGTTCTAGAAAGTACTATAGTCTTACAGCAATGAGATCTTAATAAAGTTATCGAGGAATGGGTGTAGCTCAGTGGTTTGAGCACCTGCTTCCCATGTATGAGGTCCCAGGCTCAATCCTGGGCACCTCCTAAAAATAAAAAAATTAAGTTTCAGATAAGTTAAATTTAATCCTAGAATCTAGGGTCTAATTACAAAAAGCTTTGGATTGCAGATAGAATGTAAGCTTCTGAGCAAAGAAAAGATATAACAGACCTGTACTTCATAATAATTAATCTAGCAGCAGTTTAGTATGTTTGAAATAAGACGTTACCAGAGGAAATGTAAGAGACTATTGTAATGATCTAGGTGCTTCAGAAGGATAGAAACCCTGGATGGCGGTTATAGTAGGACTAAAATCGATAAAATGAACACAAGAAACATGGCACAGACAGAACTGTTAGCACTTTCTAACTGACTTAATGCAGAAGGCAAAAGAGAGTGGACTAGTCAAGATATCTGAAGCTTTAACTACTAACAAAAGGCAAAGTGGTAATAGCACAAAAGGATGTACACTATGACTTAAGAAGTTATACTCAGGGAAGCAGATGTGGTTCAATCGATAGAGCTCCCGTTTACCATACGGGAGGCCCTGGGTTCAATTCCCGGGGCCTCCTGGTGAAGGCAAGCCAGCCCGCATGGCGCGATGAGCTGACACAGCAGGACGACCCAACAAAGGGAGACAAGCAGTCACAGAAAAATGCACAGCAAATGGGCACAGCGAGCACAAGCAACAAGGGGGGATAAATAGATAAATAAAATCTTAAAAAAAAAAAAAAAAGTTATACTCAGAAAAAAGTGTGAAATTTCTGAGAAGAGAGATCAATTTTAAAGTTATAAATTTGCTTGTTGGTCACAAAAAGGAAAGTGTATGTCTATGTCTAAAGTGTAATTTTGTATAATTCAAAATTAATTACAAAAGAAAACAAACAAAAAATTAATTACACTATACATACCCCCTGTGCTGGTTCTCCAGAGACAATAGCCATATTTACACGTATTTCTTCTTCATTTAGAGGCAGGCCCATGTATTGCGAGAGCTCTGGATACAGTTTAGGATAGAGACCTAATGTAAATGAAGAAATGAAGAAAATAGTTCTGGCAGAACACTCAGAATGAAAACTCTACTGTTATACACTTCTACTTGTATTGAAAATCATATTTAAGTTGTAAAATCTAGAGTGAATTTAAAATAGCAATTTGGGAGGTGTACTTTCCCATCCCTGCAATGACAACTGGAAATGGAAAAAACAGAAAAGTTTTAAGGTACAAAGTTGTAAAAAACAAAAACATGTGAACTGAAACAACTTTGCGTTTCTAAATATGCAAGCGTAGAAATAACGTTTCCAAATAAATTATCTTGCCTTTCCTGTTTTTTTAAAATAAACCACACTGATTAGATTTTTAAAAGACCACAGCTGTTTCTCCAATTCAGAAAACATCTCCAAAACATCTACTATCAAGCTAACTCCTCTATAACTCATATAGTAAATACGGCTATGGAATTACTGTTCCGGAGTAACAGCAACAACAATAAAAAAAGAAAATCATATCTAAAAGGTTTTAGTGTTAGATCATTTTAAGAATGTTAGCTACATTCCAATGAAATCTTGGAAATGTTGTATTTTTGATTACCAGTATGTAACTTAGTAAGGCACTATTTTCAAAAGTTTTTACATACATAAATTAGCTGGAATTTAAAATTAATTTTCCAAAAGAAAAATGCTATAGGTAGGGATAAGAATGATTAAGATGCCAGGCCACAAAATCTATTTTAATCCTCATTCTATATCTTAAGTCAAATTAATAGGGGCTCTATCCTAAATCCCTCTAAACCTCTAAACCAAAAATAAGGAACACAGACACTCCAAGATTTGGGAAGCTCCCAAAAAAGGAGATCGGTTGGAAATTTCAAAACTCCCCCTTCAAAGATAGAGGAAGGTTCATAAGTTCAAGAAACAGCAGCATGGGGCAAATGCAGTTCAAATGTAGGTGTTTCATAAATTATTGAGTCATAGGTAAGGGACATAAGGTCAGGCTAAAATCAATTTCAATTAAACGTAAAACATCTCCATATTCAAATTCACTCTTCTGATTAAAGGTTATTACATATATGTTATTATTAGAGTAAAAAAAAAGTTTAATATCCATATGACTGTACAACACCAACAGTGTACCCTAATATAAACTATGGGCTACAGTTATTAGTATAATTATAATAATATTGTTTCAATTGTAACAAAGGTACCACACTAATACAAAGTATAAATGATAGGGTAAACTGGGGAGAGGGGAATGGGGGAACATGGGAACTCCGTATTTTCTGCATAATTCTTCTGTAAACCTAGAACTAATAAAATAAAGTTTAATCCACTCCAAAAACAATCTTGAATTCCCTATTTCAAGTCCCTATTTCAGAAAGGTAAGCCTTAACAAATATTTCTGTTCAAGGAGCATGAACCTAAATATAAACTTACTTCCATCTTGAGAGATGGGAGCAGAAGCTTCAGACAAAACTGCTGGGTTGGCAGGGTTTTCAGAAAAGGCAGCTTGAGCCTGAAAAAAGAAAAGAAAATTCTAATAACCATGCTATAAACACTTACTTTAAATTATTATATTATTTATAAGTTAAATTGAGAACTTCAGAAAAGAAACTAAAACACTGAAATTTTATCCAAAAAAAGTTTTAATTTCAAACACTTATAGCAATACTTTTTTCAAGGTAAATCTGCAAATCAAAAAATGTTTCACATTCTAAATATTTTGAAACTATCATAAAAACTTGGCAAGTATCATTCTACATATTTTATAACCAAGTACCCTCATAATGCTGCTGCAAACTAATCAATAAATATTCTAAAAATGCATTCTAAAAAGGATGGCTACACATTTTACATTCTCATTCTTTTACTAATTAATCCAAGTAAAAATAATATCAACCAGATTCATATAAAGTCACATCAGAAAACCTCCTAAAAATTAAAAAACTGATTAAGTTGCTAAAATTTCTTTCTCATTTTAGTATGTACCACCAAAATAATCTGTATCATTTTAGCAGTATAGGAAGGGGTTATATTAATTACAAAACTAATTCCTGCAAAGAAGCTTACTTTTATCACTGACCTACAAGGATGTCTTAAGTGATGATAAAGTAACCTACAACTGTTACACTTGCCAAAATCACATTGGCAAATTATATATTTATCAGTTCTATTCATGCTTAGATATGCTTGAATTCCTCTCAGAGCTGCCTTTATGCCCAGTGTCAAATTAAGCCTCTGATTGACGGAAATCCTTTGTCTTTGATGGGTAGATCTGATTTTCGAAAATAGCCACATGTCACTCAGAAACAAGTTTGGTAATGAGATTTATGACTAATCTCTGGTATCACTTTTTAAACAGAAATATGTCAACTAAGTAATGAAGGTTATACCAATAACTCAACCTGGCCCTGAAATCATGCCAAATGTAGTCCCAAAGATTCTTGGAGAGACAGCAGCTTAATCTAAAGAAGTACAGGCTACAAAAGCTTTGAATGGTTCTAAACTCTTTGGGACCATAAATGTTCTGATATGCTTGTTATTAAGAATCATTCTTGATGGGAAGCAGCTGTGGCTCAATCAGTAGGGCTTCCGTTTACCATATGGGAGGCCCCGGGTTCGGTTCCCGGGGCCTCCTGGTGAAGGCAAGCCCGGTGGTTAGCTGACCCAACGAGCACAAGCAGCAAGGGGGGGGATAAATGAATAAATAAATAAAACCTTTAAAAATATAAATAAATAAATTTCTTTAAAAAAAAAAAAAAGAATCATTCTTGGGGAGTGGGTGTGGCTCAAGCAGTTGAGCGCCTGCTTCCCACATGGGAGGTCCTAGGTTCAGTCGCTGGTGTCCCCTTTAAAAAAAAAAAAAAAAAGCAAACAAATGAAAAAACCAACTCAGGGGAGCAAATGTAGCTCAGTGGTTGAGCACTGGCTTCCCACATATGAGGTCCAGGGTTCAATCCCTGGCCCCACTACCAAAAAAAAGGATCATTCTTTAATATTTACTGTTTAATAATGATCTAAATGCACATTCTAAATTGAAACAAAATGCAGCAGAAAAATAACAACCCATAAACTAAAAGTATGTTGAATTTTGAAAGTTCTTAGCTAAAAAGAGCTAGTGACCAGTTGGATTACTTCTTGAATAATCTAAGAAAAAAAAACTTTTTTTTTTAAACACACTGGTTATTTTTTTCCTATTTTGTTCTTATGCAAGGAATCCTGCAAAGTTATACAAATTTAACTGTAAACAATTAAATGTAGTAAATTATTTCAAACTTACATTGAAATCTGAAACTTAAAAATAAAGAGGAGTAAAAATACAAGGAATATACAGTTACTGCAAGGTTCTGTTATTTGCACCGTTTACAAATGTGTATGTATAAACTATATGTGTGGAGTCACTTGCTTATGTAAAACTCTGCTCACCATATAAGGAAACTGATAAGCATGGATTCTCTATTATAATTGATTCTGAAAAGCATATTTGGCATAGGTACAGGAGCCACAGGCTCCTATTAGGATTCAGAATTGATAGAGGTTCAGGGATTACATAATGCTGAAAGCCATAGCCTAATGACTATTGTAAAACAGGTTACAGAAGATAAGCTGCCAGTTCACTGCTACAATTTAGCTTTGCTGTGGTGTAGAAGGCCAGAAGTAGGGAGAAAAAAAAAAATCAATGTTATCTTCCTCTGTAGTACCTTTACAGGGGCATCTCAAGAACAAAATCATAACTATTATCCATCTTGGAAAAGGAAGCAAAAAAACACAACCCAAGATTTTAATGACGAAATTAGGAATCTTTTTTAAGTCCAGCTAAAATAAGTGGGAATAAAAGAACATTTTCTCGTTATTCACTGTTGTGTCTCCTAGCACTCAGTTTTTAATGCAGAACATAAAAGGTATTCTAATGGAAATATCCAGTTAATTTGCTTCTCCTTAAAGAAGTCAGCCTGATATAGATTTTATCCTCTTTATTTTCAAATCCAACATTTGTCAATACAAATTTTTCCTTTTTCTATTTTCAAAAAAGAAGTCTCTGCTCAAAACCAACTATGTTTAGAGTTCAACTACAATTTCACAAAAAATTAACTAAATCATGAAAACAGAGAAGAGATTAGTCATTCTTTCACTAATCCTATCACATAATGCTCGAATGCCATACTAATGGCTTAATAGTTATCCTGAAAAGCTAAATAAAAGGTTTTAAAAAGAAAGTGTAATTTTTTAGATGAGCTGTGGAAATAAAAATCACATAAGAAACATACTGACAAATTACTGAAAAAATAAGTGATATAACAAATATTTAAGATACTAAACAGGCCACTTTAAACTACAAGGCATCAAAGCCTTGGCAGTTGATTTCAGAGATTTTACACACCACATTTTAATATCTGTACTGCATCTACTATGAAAAAATCTGTAGATTTCACAATCTCACCATGTAAGTGTGCCCATCCCTTGCTAAAAGGTTAAACCAAGCCACACATGTTACTATTACTCCTCTTTTTTTCTCTCACCCCTATAAGGCCAACATTTTGCCTAAAACACTTGAATTCTTGAAATGCTTGAGATTTCTCATAAGCTTGTAATAAGCTTTTTCCACTCCATCAGTTACTAGGAAGTAAATCTCACTTTATAGCAAACTAAGGTCACGGTCTCAAGTAAAGTGATCTTTAAGATAGATAAGCTCTGAAGTACTAAGCAACTGAAAAAGAACATCACATTTATCATATTTTTTAAATTATTTTAAAAATGAAGATCAACAAGGTGTTTGGTTTATCTTATCATAAACAACACTTAAATAGGTTCTGAGTTTATATGAGATCTGGTTGAAAGTAAACTAAAAAAAGATGAGTTCATTATATACAACAAATGATCCCTAGTTAAAAAAAGATCAATGAAATTTCCAAGATGGCAAGAAAAATTGATCACAAATCCAAACATGCCTCTTAAGCATAATCAACTGTCTTCAAAGGCAATACTTACATCAAGAACTATAAACATTTTCCACTTAAATGAAATTAGAAATACTATAATCTCTAGCATAGTCATTTAGAGCAATAAGTGAAATGCCCGCTCCTTATAGCTAAAGAAAATAAATTACTAATACTTTTGTTGTGCTTTTATGCTGCTACTCTTCTAAAAGCAACATGTACTTGACTATTTCTGTAATACTTAACTTCAAGTCAAAGATGAGGCAAAGAACCATTTTAAAGACTGATCAAAAGAAAAATATACCAGTTTTATATACACCTAGGGAACATTTAAAAGGCTAAAAAGGTTTTAGCAACTTAAATATGTTGTACGTAATTTAAACAGTAGTCGTAAAATCAGCTAACTCTGAGCTTAGATCAAGATTTAAAGAAATAATAGACTAAAATAATTTCAGTCTGTAATTAGTGAAACTGAACGAAAGGCTCTGTTTCATCCATAACTACAATGTATGGCACAGTATATAAACAACAATATAAATATACTTAAACATACCTGGATAACTTTGTCTACTTTCAGGTCTTCAAGAGATGGATACAAAGACATTTTTGCAGGAATTTTCTAAAGAAAAAAAAAAAAAAAGAAATAAAACTCATGATTCAAATATTAATGAAATTTAAATAATGAGTAGCCAGCAACATACTAATTAGTATGTTATAGCCAATGTTTAACACAATAAGAAACACTGAAATTGCAGTACATATGAAAAAATAGGAAATGTCCAGCTCATATTCCAAGTTTTTAATTGATATTTTAAGGCTACCAAATTACCCCTCTCTCCTCTACTGCTACTATTGAACTCTATCAATAACATAGTTTAAACTTCCCTTCAAGTAAAACTCTACTTATTTCACAAGTTTAGAACATCAAAGTGAACAGTTGTGTCTTATCCTAGCTTTTACAAGGCTTATCCAGGATTACAAGACTACTCTTAGTACAATGCTATTTGGCACTACAGAAACACTCCCCTCTAACAACAAAAACCTAGAAACAACTCATGTACAATATCTATATAGGAAACCCCTATCAGTAAGGATATACACATACATACATATACATATATATGTATATGGAAAAACAATAATATGCATCAACTGTTAACAAGAGTTTTATCTTCAGGAGACATGACTGGGTAAGGGGCTAAAGGCTCAGAGGGAAATTTTCACTTACAGTTCAGTGATCATAAATTGATTTTGGTAATTTTTTAAAAATTATCTAGATATATTACAGGGACACATGTTGAAGACTTCCTTTGAAAGTTTATTTTGACATGAATACATGGTGAGTACCCTCATTAAATCCAACAAAACAGAATATATCCTAAATTAGTAGAGGGTTTGGCATAGGCTCTTGTTAGCCAGCTCCCAGTTCCTAACCAACACTTCATTGCCTGCTCTGCTAAAATGGAGATGGGCCTTTAAAATATTTCTTTTGCCAGCTGGCATGAAATTAAGTAGAGGGCACTGGACGTACAATAGAGGAAGAAGGGATTTGCTCTTCCTGGTTCCACTGTACTACTTTAGCCAGGCTTCTGCTGCACCCAAGACTTTTCCAGCTCCTGCAGGGAAGTGCTTCTCAAACACCCAGGTCCTGTAGTGCACAGCAGCTAACAAAAGCCAGCAGCGCACCCCAGCACTCTGTTGAGCAGCTTTACAATGGAGTGCCACCAGCAAGGCATTTCCCATGAATGGCTTTCCCCAGGACCCCCTTCATGTGGCTTTGCAGTGAGTTCCAAGGTGCCAGGTACAGCAGCTCCTATGGATGGTTCTCCCAAGTGCCATCAGTATAACATCTCAGTGACTTCACCACCATCTATAGAACGATGGTTGCGCTCTCTCAAACAAGGTCTGGATCTCAGGCCCAGGAGGAAGACAGCCTCTTCCTTAGGCACTCTACCTCAACCCCAGAAGGAGATGCTTATTAGATCTGCTATTCCTGTGTTCTTTAAAGTTCCTTTATTTCTTACCAGCCAATCCCGTTATATCAGTCTATATTCAGGTATATGTTAAATTTTAGTTAATATATATTAAGTTATATATAGATATATTCTTATATACATTATGTATATTCAGTTATAGTTAGTAATTCTGAATATTAAACTTTCCCTGTTCAAATCACCGTGGGGATGTGACTATTCTCGCTGTTCTGATTTTGTGATAATCAGGGTAGGCTAAATATTCGCTGTATTAGAAACCATGCATATGTCCTCAGACCTATTCTTTCTCCCTAGGTCTGGTTTTTAGAATGCTGGTGATAAGCTAAGCCTGATAAGACCATCCTATAAGGGGAAAGACTGTAACTTTGAGTCTCTTTGGTCAATCTTGAGAGAGATAGCAGGGGAACAGATGTGGCTCGGGTGGTTGGGCGTCCATCTCCCATATGGAGGGACCTAGGTTCGATCCCTGGGACCTCCCAGTAAAAATATAAAAAAAGAAAAATATAGAAGGCACGTGAGCCACCAGGCCCCAAGCCACACAGCAAGATGATGACATGACAGGAGAGTGACACAAGGGAGAGCCAAGACGAGATGGACCGAAAAACCAAGAACTAAGGTGGCGCAGGCGGTAGGATGCCTCTCTCCCACATTGGAGGTTCTAAGGATCAAATCCCAGTGAAGACATAAGGATGAGAAGAGAGGGCAGGAAACGGACACAGAGAGTTGCCCAGCGAATGGACACAGAAACAGCAAAAATGGGGGTGGGGGGAATGGATAAAAGTAAGTAAATAAATAAATCCTTTAAAAAATGTATAGGGGAGGAAGATTTGGACTATAGTTAGTAGTAATACTTTGACGATACTCTTTCATGATTTGTTAACAAATGTTTCATAACAACGCAGGATGTTTGAGGGGTGGGGGGCAGTGATGTGTGAGAGCCCTGTATGATGTTACGCATGTTTGTAAAATCACAATGTTTACTGAACACTTATAGTTAATTTATGTGTTCATGTATGAATGATATACTTCAATAAATTGTTTAAAAATTTAAAAAATATTTTAAAACATCACTGTGTGCTTTCTGTCTCCTGTTTCTAACTAGACTGGTGGCACTCTTTTTAAAATTACGGTATAATTCATACCATAAATTCACCCCTTTTTAAAAGTGTGCAATTCAATTTTTTTCATTATATTCATGAAGTTGTACAACCTTCAACACTATCTAATTCCAGAACAAATTCAACATCCCAAAAAGAAATCCCATACCCCTTAGCAGTCACTCTAGATTACCCCCTCCCTGCAATCCTGCAAATGCTAATCTACTTTCTGTCTCTCTGGATTTGCCTTACCCTGGACATTTCATATAAATAGAATCATACAATAAGTGGCGTTTTTTAAAGATTTTACTTATTTCTCCACTCTCTCATTGTTTGCACTTGCTGTGTCTGGTCGTCTTGTTTCTTTAAGAGGCACCAGAAACAGAAGCTAGGATCTCCGATATGGGAGGGAGGTGCCTAACTGCTTGAGCCACCTCTGTTCCCTGCTTTATTGTCTCTCTCATTGTGTTTTTCTTCTAAGGTCTCTTGTTGTGTCATCTTGCTGCATCAGCTTGCCACACCTGCCCATTGTGCCAGCTCGATGCCTTGCTCGTCCTCTTTCAGAGGCACTGGGAACCTCTGCTTCCTGCTTTGTTGTGTCTCCCATCATGTCTTTCTTCTTGTGCCTCTTGTTGTGTCAGCTTGCCATGCCAGCCTGTCATGCCAGCTCGCTGTTTTCTTTGGGAGGCACCATGAACTGAACCAGGAATCTCCCATGTGGTAGGCGGGAGTTCAATCTCTTGAGCCACATCCACTTCCCAATAAGTGCCCTTTTGTGTCTGGTTTCTTTCACTCAGCATAATGTTTTCAAGGTTGAACCGTGTTGTCATATGTGTTAGAACTTCATTTCTTTATATGGCTAAAAAATATTCCATAGTATGGTTCTAACACATTTTGTTTATCCATTCCTCTGTTGATGGACATTTTGCATTGTTTCCACTTAGCCATTTGTTTTCGTCAGCCAAAGGGGTGCTGATGCAAAGTACTAGAAATCAATATTATCAAATTGCCACATTCCACCCTCTGAATTCCAAAAAGACCTTACAATATTCAAAAAAAATCTTAAATCAGTAACAATGCCAAGTACAAAATCATATCACAATCAGTCTAAAGAAATACAGTTTGTCTTGGGCCAAAGTCCCATCTGGCTGCAGACCTCTGAAACTTACAAAACAATTTATCTGCTTCTAATATACAAAGGGACAGACAAGGGATAAACATTTGTATTACCATAAGGAGAAGCTGGGAGAAAAACCTGAGTCAGGGGGGTCCAGAACAGTTCTGAAAACCTGCAGAGCATACCTTCATTAGATTTCAAAGTCTGAGAGTCATTCTGAAGATGATGGTTTCTTCTCCCTGGGGACTCATGGGGACCCACCCTTTCCACAGGCTTGCCCAGCCATTTTCCTAGTTCCACCCTCATCAAGCATCTGGGTGGTGACTGTGCCCCAGACCTCACCCTCCAAGAACATTTAGGGTGAT
The DNA here is from genome assembly GCA_026826555.1 of Tolypeutes matacus. Taxonomy (NCBI): domain Eukaryota; kingdom Metazoa; phylum Chordata; class Mammalia; order Cingulata; family Chlamyphoridae; genus Tolypeutes; species Tolypeutes matacus. Next base: position 7,224,905 of record JAKSZT010054487.1, on the reverse strand, counting down.
GGCCACACTTTTCCCAACCCTTGGGAATGTGCTCCACCCTCTCTGCAGCCTGGGGCAGCAAAACTCTCCCTGAACGTTGGGCTGCAATATCCACCCTCTTCAACTGCTGGGGCAAACCCACCCTCTCTGCACACATAGGTGGGGTTCCTCTATTGGCCCAAGGAGATGTGTTAATACCGGATCTCAGCTTCCAAGCCCCTTTTAGTCCAGGGTAACAATGGTTTTGTTCATAGAGCTCTCGCAAAAAGCTTGCTGGTTTAGCATGCAGGAAGCAGAGATCCAAGCCATCAGATAGTAAAACTTTCCACAAGTCTTTCCTGGATAACTGCATTTTCAATTCTGACTTACAAGGTCCAAATTTAGTTAATTCCTCAAATGGAGCACTATGGTCTGGGAGCTTGATTTCTAGAGGCTTTGAAATTTCTGGAATCAGTTTCTGGTTTCGTTGCGCTCAACAATTCAGTTCTCAGCTTCTCTCTCTCGCCTAGCGTTTTACTATAAGCTGCAAGGAGAAGCCAAGCCACATTCTCCGAGTTTACTATGGAAAGTTCTTCAGCTAAATTCCCAGGCTCACCGTTTTCAAATTCTGCCTTCCATAAAACATCAGGATTTAATCTTGCTAAATTCTCTGCAACTTTAAAACATACATCACCTTTCCTCCAGTTTGCAGTAATAGTTTCATCATTTACTTCTAAAGGTCTCATAAAAAGTCTCTTTAGCATCCATATTCCTACCAACAGTCTCTTCAAAGCACTCTAGGCCTTTTCTATCAAGCATCTCACAATTATTTCCTTCTAAAGCCTTATCAAAAATAACTTTAGACTCCATATTATTACCAAGTCTCTTCAAAGCAATCTAGGCCTTTTCCATCAAGCATCTCAATTCCTCCAAAAAATACCCATTACCATTCCCACATTTTGGTAATTGCAGATGCACCACCCAACTCTCCTGGTACCAAATTCTATATTAGTCAGCCAAAGGGGTGCTGATGCAAAGTTCCAGTAATTTGTTGGCTTTTATAAAGGATATTTATTTGGGGTAGAAGCTTACAGTCACAAGGCCGTGAAAAGTAATTTACTTCCCTCACCAAAGTCTGTCGCCACATGTTTACGCAAGATGGCAGATGATGTCTGCAAGGGTACAGCCTTCCTCTTCCCCCTTTAAGGCTCTGTAGGTCCAGCTTCTTCAGATCTTAGCTGTAGGTTGGCATGAGGCTTGTCTCTCTTTTTGGGGTTCTTTCTGGGCTCATGTGCTCTGTTCTCTTCACAACAATGTGAGCTGTAAACTACCAGGTGATTGGCTCAACTCTCCCCAGGGCTCTAGCATCAAAAGCATGTTTTTTCTGCCACGTCTTTCTCTGTATATCTACTTCTGCTGTGTGCCTACTTCTGTGTAAGAGTCTGTTTTATCGGCTTCCCAAGGGGGCAGGGACTCAACCCTGCATGCCCTAATGACACGGTTGAATCAAAGCCCTAATCTTGATTTAATATACTAAAAGTGAAACCTCTGAATTTAATACAATCAAAGGGATTTCACACCCAGAGGTACAGAACAGTTTACAAACATAATATTTCTTTTCGGAATTCATAAATATCAAACTGCCACACCATTTATCTTATTTGAAGAAATGTGTATTCCAAATCCACTGCCCATTTTTAAAATGAGTTATCGTTTTACTGTTGCAATGTAAGGGTTCTTCATATACTCTGGATACTAGACACTTACCAGATATCATTTGCAAATATTTTCTCCCATTCTGTGGGTTTTCACTTTTTTGATAATGTCCCTTGAAGGAAAAAGTTTTTAAATCTTGATGAAGTCCAATTTATCTATATTTCTTGCTTGCTTTTTAGATGTCACATCTAAGAACCCACTGCCTAACCAAAGTCACAAAGTTTACACCTACGTTTTCTTCTAAGAGATTTATCATTTTAGCTCTTACATTTCAAGCTGTTATCCATTTTGTGTAATTTTTGCATAATGTGTGAAGCAGGGCTCCAACTTCATTATTCTGCATGTGGCTATCCAAGAGTCTGAGTACCATTTATTGAAAAGGCTCTTCTTTCCCCCAGGGAATTGTTTTGGCATCCTTGTTGAACATCAAGTGACCACAACTGTAAGGGTTAATTTTCTGGACTTTCAATCCAATTCATTGATATATATGTCTATCCTTATGCCAATACCAGTCTTGATAATATTTGTAGTAAGTTCTAAAATCAGGAATTGAGTCCTCCAACTTTGTTCCTTTTCAAGATTTTTGGCAACTCTTGTTTCCTTGAACTGATCAGCTTGTCAATATCTGCAAAAAAAGGTAGCTGAGATTTTGATAGAGAGTGTGTTGAATCTATAGATCAACTTGGGGATATTGCCATCTTAATGGTAACCCTTCTAATCCATGAACACAGAATTTCTTTCCATTTATTTAGGTCTTTTTAAAATTTCTTTCAATAATACTGTGTTTTCAGTGAACAAGTTTTAAGTGGAATTTTCTAATTTCACCTTCAGATTGCTCATTGTTAGTATATAAAAGCACAACTGATTTTTGTATATTAATCATGTATCTTGAAAACTGCTGAATTCATTTTTTAACTCTACTCGTGTGTGGGTGGAGTTTCTATATACAAGATCGAGTAATTTGGAAATACAGTTTACTTCTTCCATGCCAATCTAGATGACTTTTATTTATTTTTCCTTCCTGGCTAGAATATCCTGCAGTATGTTGAATAAAATTGGCCTGACACAGTTAAAGGGGGGGGGCGGGAAAGGCCTAAGTTTATGACTACAATGTAAATTCTGAGACTGCCTTGATTCTAAACCAAGAAAGTGTGGTCTTTTCTCCATGTCTTAAGGATGAGTTCTAGCAGTCTTCCTCTGAAACATTTTTATTTAAACTTTCCATCATTTTACCAGCATCATATTTATGTCCTATGTGCTGCTTTTATAATACGTAAATTCCATTGATGCAAAAAGTCTTTTTTGCTGTGAACATGATATGCTCCTTAAAAAGTTGTATACGTAAATCAGACTTTTATAAACAAAAGCTTTAAATGCACTGGAAAGAACGCTAGTCTAAGTACTGGTTTCTGTTTTTAGTTCAGCCATTGGCCAACTACAAGACCCCATTTTCTTCATGAAAAACGAAATGGAGGTAACCAGTGGTTTCCGAACCTTTTTTTTTTTTTTTTTTTTTTTTTACCCCATAGAGGCCCTTTTCTTTAAGCAAATAACATTATCTGAAAATACTTCCAAGCTACCACACCTACCAACTCCAACTCCAGTCCTTGAAAAGAGCTTCTCTGAATTTTTAAGTAACAAATATCACCCCAAATTCTTTCCTACGCAGGTACTTTTTTAAGATTTGTTCAAAGTTAAGCTTCGTTGACTCTCATCGTTCTTCTAGAACACAATGGAATCGCAATCATTTTACTTCAAACCTGGCCTTATTTCACCCAATTTCTCTCCAAGCATCACAGTGCTCTAGCTACAAATTACTTGTGATGCACTTCTGTGCCTCCGTATCTTTGCTAAAGCTGCTTCATCTTCCTGGAATGTCCTTTCCAGGACTTCTCCACCTATCAAAACCCTATCCAGCCTTGAGACCGAGCTCAAGTGCCACTTATTCTGAGAGGATGCCTTGGATGACCTCAGCCTGACATAATTTGTTCCTTTCAATTTGGCAGTTTCATCCTGGCATGAAGTTATAATAGCTAGGGAATGTTTATCTCTGTTACTTAAGGGTAGAGTCCACATTCAATTTCTTATTTAACTAGCACAGATGACTTACACTGAAAGGACTCTAGTGTTTTCTAAATATTTTGGCCATTATAATAACAGTAAACAAGGTATCTTGAAAACACACATTGAGAAGATCAAGATAGTCCTCTCTTGCAAGTATACCACTGTTCAAAAGCCTTCCAGGAAATAACTCACTTATGTATCACATTTAAATCTTTGAACTAATATAAGTATCAAAATCACTTAGCTCTTTTTGAAAAACCACTAAGCTACCTTGGGAAGCCCCTTCAATTATGTTTGGAATTTCAGAATGACTAATAATGAGATTTAAGAGGATTCTGAAAATAGCTATATTATGTCAATGAAGAATTCTCAATTTACTCTGAAATCTCCCATCAAACAACTATTCCAACCCAACTACAGAATTTTGTTTCCAAGCCTATGAAGGTATGGCTCCCAATGTTCCTGAGATTAGTAGGCAAAAATTTTGCATCTACTCTACCAAAGTGTGATCACAACTTTCCCTGACTGAAATAACTGTTTCATTGGTCTAATTTCCAGGAAAGAACTGGAGCTCTCCACCTACCCCAAATCAGGTTTGGCACAAACTACACTCCTTTTTTTTTTCTATTTTTTAAAGATAGATTATACAAATATCACATAAAAAATATAGGGGATTCCCACCTGCTCTGCTCTCCATACCTCCCACATTAACAACATCTTTCATTAGTGAGGTACATTCATTGCAACTGATGAATATATTTTGGAGCACTGCCACTAAGCATGGATTAAAGTTTACATTGTAGTTTACACTCTCTCCCAACCAATTCTGTACGTTATGGCAAGATATAGAATGGCTTGCATCTGTCATTGCAATGTCATTCCGGACAATTCCCAAGTCCCAAAAACGTCCCCATATTACACCTATTTTTCCCTCTCCCTGCCCTCCGAACCTCCAGTGGCCACTGCCTCCATATCAATGCTATAATTTCTTCCATTGCTAGAATCACAATAAGACTATAGGAGAATACCAGTCCATTATTCATTCCCCACTCCTGAGGATTCTGGGATGGTGATATCCACTCCACCTCTAATTGAGAGGGGGCTGCAATCCCACAAAGCCAATGGATGGGACTCTTTTGTATGTTCCTTGGTATGGTAGTTGTCCATTATAACCTCTTTGCTGGCTGTCCTGGGTGAAACCAATGAACTGGAGAGTAGGTGTTGCAACCCCATTGAGATTCAGGGCCCACCTAGCACATGGCCAGCCCAAAGAATTAAGTCTCTTGGACATAAACCTACCAACTCTACTACTAATTATAGGTTCAAAGCGAATGACAGAAGAGCCATGTGTAGGGAAATCACAACTGAGTCCAACTCTGTCACACTGGGGAGCATAAATTCCAAAGTAGGGCCTACTGGCAAGGCACTAAACTCCTGAGCTATCTGCCCTGGCTATAGTGTCTGGATGTCTCCAGAACCCTCTGGAGCCCCACTTTTTGTAGTTGTATCTACTTTAGCAGTCAATGAGATCCTGCTAAGACGTGCATAAGCGTAACCTCTGAAATGACCTCCCGACTCATTTTGAGGTCTCTTAGCCATATAAACTCATTTGTCTTTACCTCTTCTCCCTTTTGGTCAAGGTCTTTTTCCAGTTGCATTGCTAGTTGGTGCTTGATAGTAATTCCTCAGTGCCAGGGAGGCTTATCCCTGGGAGTCATGTCCCACACTGGGGGAAAGGTAATGTATTTATATGCTGAGTTCGGCTTGGGGAGAGGCCACATTTGAGCAGCAAGGAGGCTCCCAGGAGGCAACTCTTAGGCACCCTATAATACTAGGCTAAGTTTCAATTTCAAGAGTAAAGGTTCATATACACAGTCATCAATATCAAGGGCCTGTCAGTAGACCATTCTCCTTCACTAGTCATTCCCCCTGTACACAGGGGATTCTTGCTGATCCACCAGAGCAGAGTTCCCCAGGATGGAAATTTGATATTCCTTTGGTTATTGTGTGAATCTCCACCCAGCATGACAATGCCTCATGAACATGTGAATACATTTATATGCTTTCTATGCATGCCCACGTGAGCATCCTCCCGTGTATCCACCATCACTGACACCCTACACCAATGAGCCTCCCCTGCCACAGATGTAACACTTCTGTGATCCAAAACTTCTTCAAAAATGAAGCCAATAGTCAAACACAATTAATAAGAAAATGAAATAATTCTGATTTTAAAAATAAATACAAAAAAATTTTTTTAATAAAAAAAATTAAAATTTGGGATAATAATAATGAAAAAAAAAATTTTTTTTTTGACATTTTGCCTTTCATCACCATAAAATCTGTTGGTTTACATGTACAGTGACATTTTCTTCTGTTTATTACCCCAGTGTCTTTTTTCATTTTGTCCTCAAAGAAGTTTTAGGTTACAGAAAAGTTACATACTGAATACACAGAACTCCACTCTACACTCTTTGGAACCTCTTTAGCTTGCTTTATGCCTTATGAAAGGTCCTTGAACCCTGTGCATCCCGTGTCTTAGAAAATAAACACATTAATTTTCATGGAAGTTTCTCAGTGCTTGGAGTAGTTTTAGGGTTTCTTCAGACCATCTAAAGGTAGAAAAATATCTCACTATTCGGTCTTAGTATCAAGTTTTCCATTTGACCCTCCTTCCTGTCAGGGCAATGTCCCACTAATTTCCCTGAAATCATTAAATATGCACACAAAACAAAGGTCTCCACAATTCCAATACTGTATGTGATATCTTGGAACACCTAAGCAACTTGCTCTCTAACTCTAATACTCTAAATAATGAAGTAGGAAACACACTGATAAAGTTGTCCAGATCTTATCACCTGAAACTACAATATCCATCATTTTCTGGATTGTTTGACATAACCTTTTCTCTCAAACAAGTCTCTACAATTGGTCTCCCTTAAAAATGATGTGTGGGTTCTCTCTGCCTAGAGGAGCCCGCACCAAATCTTGGTGTGTATTTCCATGTTTCTCTCCTATTTCTCAACAAGCTTTGTTCTTTCCCCCATTTCCCAAATAAATTCTTTTTACTGGCCTGAAAAAAAAAAATGATGTGTGACTGTTTAAGTTGAAGTAATGTTTGCTTTGTTGTTGTTGTTGTTTTTAATATGAGCTCTTACAAAAAACACCCTATGATGATGAAAGAGTGGGTTCACAGAATCACTGGTCTTAAATACAGTGGTTTTAGTACCAACTCTGCCACTACTTAAAGGTGCTTTCCAGAGTCTCACCTTAATATACGATAACAAATGAACAAAAAATATTTCCTATGAGGCAAAAAAATCTTTTTTTGGATACAGTGTTAAGTTCATGTGTCAACTTGGCTAGGTTATGGTGTCCAGTTGTTTGGTCAAGCAAGCACTGGCCTGTTACTGTGAGGGTATTTTACGGATTTAAATCATTAGTCAGTTAATTGTATCCATGGCTGATTATATCTACAATCAGCAAAGGAGACTGCCTTCACAAATGAGAAGACGCATCCAATCAGGATTTCAGCAATCAGGAAGAACTTCTATCTCTACTTTAGTCCGCCATCTTCTTCTGAGGAATTCATGAAAATCTTCATTGGAGTTCCCAACACATGGCCTACTCTACAGAATTGGACTTGCTGATTCCGACAGTCACATGAGCCAATTCTACAGTAAACCTCAGAAAATTAACAAACATACACATATATATCCTGTTGATTCTCTTTCCCCAGAGAATCCTGATACAGATTTTGGTACCAGGAATGCTTGAGAAACAGAATCGTAAGGATGAGATTTCTGAGTTGGTTCTGGGGTTTTGGGAATTGCTTCTCTAATCTGTAGATTAAAAACCACTAATGACTATTTCAAATGATCAAGATGGCACTGACAGTCCCTGGTGTAAACTGACAACAGACATACAAGATAGCACTACTTAATATTGGTATAAGAGGCAAGTAACAATGTATTTGATACTTTACAGAGTTTTGTGGTTTAAAAGTTTAAAGATGTTGGCTGGTTGTTCCTAGATATACTGGATACAACTGTTAAAGAAAAGAATGAGCTCAAGGCTTCAAATTCTCAGCTTAAGCCCCAAATGAAGGATACAAAAGTTTCTACATGTACCCTGAAAGAAACTTATTTATTGTAGCTGTAGACTTGAGATTTCTGAAAAACAAACCCGGGTCTCATTGTGTGAGTGGCTGACAACATAAATGGAATTCTCAACCTTGTATGGTGTCTCCAATTAAAGTAAAAGAAGGAATGGGATCCTGAATATTGGAATAGGGAAATATGGGCCAAAAATGAGGGTTGTTGGGGACACTGAAACCCTAGATTCTACAGAATCTTCCTTGTCAGATAAACCTGTATTGGTCTGCCCAGAGAAATCAGACATCCTGACTCTACCTGAAGAGATTAACTCTGCTGTACCTGATAAACCTCTTACTGACTCCCATAGCACACCTCCATCCAAAAAGATTAATCCTGTTTGACCAGAACCCTGAAGTAGTTGGCTCACAAGACCCTGCTAATTTCTCTCATGACCCATCTCCACTTCCTCTCTTTTCTTCCATACCTATTAACTAGACTGAAGTCCCAATAAGCCACAAAAGATTAGGGACAAAGTGTGGCCCATGAGGAAGCGAGCCCACACTCCAAAAGAACTGCATGATTAATCTAGTCTATACAGCCATAAACCAGAAGAATATGTGTGGGAGTGGAGATAAAGGATGTGAGATAATGATGGAAGGAACAAAAAGTTGGATGAGGCCCACTAAGCAAAGATTCTGGATTCAATGTTGTAGCTGGCAGGGTTAGAAAGGGCTCTAACAGTTTGGGTGACTGGCTGAAGCATGGACCAAAAGGTTATCTACTTTGCCTGAACTTGAAAAGCCAAAACTGCCCTGGTATAATGTAGATGAGAGGATCAAAGGCAGAGACTGGATTGCTAGAGTAGATTATCAAGTAAGATCTGCTCACCCACCCCGGAAATGTCGAGCTCATCAAAACTATGAGTAGCTCCATCATCCCTGAAGAGCTCTACAGTTGCTCTTCTCTGTAGGTCAGTTGTTATTATGGAAACCGCTGCCACTGAACTTGGATCCTTAAACACAATGGGGATGATCAGATACCAAGTTGACAGAAGCCAAGCAACCACAATGAATCACCAAAGACAAGGTGGGCATGGCTACCATAATGGAGACAGCAGAGTAAAAGCGGTAATGAGAATAATCTAACTCACAAAGACTTATGGCATTGGCTAGCTGATCATGAGGTACCCAGAAGTGAAAAAGATGGGGAGTCTATTAAATTCATACTTAATCTGTACGAACAGAAGAGTTCTAGGTCAAGTGAACAAAATTTTAACTCGAATCACAAAAAAAAGTCATGGCCCCTCAGTCGATTCCCAGATTTGAGACCAGTTTACAGACCCAGAACCCCCTAAATGAAGAGAAGGCCAAGTCTCCTTGGGGAAGGACCCTGCTACATTGCCAAAAATGTATACTGTTAATCTATCAGCCTTCCCCAAAGGGACCTATGGCCTTTTACCAGGATGACTGTGCACTGGGGAAAAGGAAATGATCAGATATTTGGGGGATTCCTAGAGACTGATTCTGAACAGACATTAATTCCAGGAGACCCAAAGCACCACTGGTCTACCAGTCAGAGTAGGGGCATATGGAGGTCAGATGATTAATGGATTAATGGAGTTTTAACTCAGATCCTTCTCAAAGTGGGTCTCCAAAACCATTCTGTGGTTATTTCCCCAGTTATGGGATGCATAATTAGAATAGACATACTTAGCAACAGGGAGAACCCTCACATTGTTTTCCTGACTTGTGGTGTGAGGGCCACTATGGTAGGAAAGGCCAAGTGGAAGCCACTAGAACTGCCTCTACCCAGCAAAATAGTAAAGCAAAAGCAATATCCTGCATTCCAGGAGAGCCAGCAGAGATTAGTGCCACTATCAAGGAATTGAAGGATGCAGGGGTTAGTGATTACCACCACATCACCATTCAACTGTAGTTGGTCTGTGTAAAAAAAGCAGATGCATGTTAAAGGATTACATAAACAACCAGATGGTGAAACTGCAGCTGCTGTTCAGGATAGGTATCATTGCTTGAGGAAACCAGCACATCCCTTGGTACCTGATATGCAGCTGTTGATGAGGCAAAATGCTTTTTTCTTTACCTCTTAGCAAAGATCACCAGAAAAGAGATAGTGGCCCCAATGTCCTTGGCTTCCACTCCTGCCACATTATCTTTTATTTCCAGCCCCAGCAGTTATGGCCCCTAGAGAGTTCTCTATGATCCAGCTGACTGAGGAATAGAAAACTCAAGCCTGGTTTACAGATGGCTCTGCACAAAATACAGTTATCACCCAAGTGAATAGCTACAGCACTATAGCCCCTTTCTGGAACATCCCTGAAGGACATCAGTGACAGGAAATCCTCCTAGTGGGCAGAACTTTAAGAACTACATCTGGTTGTTCATTTTGCTTGGAAGGAGAAATGGCTGGAGATGCATATGTACACTGATTCACTGGTGATGGCCAATGGTTTGGCTGGATGGTCAGGGACTTGGATGAAATATGATTGGAAAATTGGAGATGGAGAGGTCTGGAGGAGAGGTGAAAAATGTGAACAGAGCTTTCTGAATGGGCAAAAAACATGAATATATTTGTGTCCCATGTGAATTCTCACCAGAGGATGGCTTCAGCAGAGGAGGATTTCCCCGGCCACTCTTGTCAATGCCCAATGGGCTCATGAATAAAGTTGCCATGGTGACAGGGATGGAGGTCATGCATGAATTCAGCAACATGGCTTTCCACTCACCAACACCAACCTGGCTACAGCCACTGTTGAGTACCCAATCTGCCAACAACAGGGACCAACACTCAGACCCTGATATGGCACCACTCCCCAAGGTGGTCAGTCTGCTACCTGGTGGCAGTATGATTACACTGGCCCACTTCCATCATGAAAGAGGCAGCATTTCCTTCTTACTGGAATAGACACATACTCTGGATGCAGTTTTGCCTTCCCTGCAGACAATGTTTCTGCCTAAACTACATCCATAGGCTTACAAAATGTCTATGCACTATCACTGTATCCGATACAGCATTTCTTCTAATCAAAGGGCAAATGAACTGTGGGAATGGGCACATGGTCATGGAATTCACTGATCTTACCATGTTCCCCTTCATCTTGAAGCAGGTGAATTGACAGAATGGTGGAAGAGCCTTTCGAAGATTCAATTATGGTGTCAGCTGGGTAGCAACACTTGTAGGGTTGGGGCAACGTTCTCCCAAGAGGCTATATATACTCTTTAAAAAAGCATCCACTCTATGATGCTGTTTCTCCCATAGCCAGGATTCACAGGTCCAGGAATCAAGAGGTAGAAATGGGAGTGGCACCCCTCACTATTACCCATAGTGATCCACTAGAAAAAAATTTTTGCTTCCTGTCTCTGTGACCTTTTGTTCTGCTGGTCTAGAGGTCTTAGTTCCAAAAGGAAGAGTGCTTCCACCAGGAGACACAGCAATGATTTCACTGAACTGGAAGTTAAGACTGCCACTCAGCCACTCCTCACACCTCTGAATCAACAGGAAATAAAGGGAATTATTGTACTGGCTGGGGTGATTGAGCCTGGTAATCAAGGAGAAATAGGACTGTACTATACAATGTAGATAAAGAGTTTGCCTGGAATACAAGAGATCCCTTAAGGCCTCTAAGTACTACCGTGCCCTGTGATTAAAGTCAATGGAAACTGGCAACAACCCCTTTCAGGCAGGATTACTAATGGCCCAGACCCTTCAGGAATGAAGATTGGGGTCATCCCACCAAGCAAAGAACCAAGACCAGCTGCAGTGCTTGCTAAGGGATAAAGGGAATATGGAATGAGTAATAGAAGGTAGTTATAAATACAAGCTACATTGTGATCACTTACACAAACAAGGACTATGTGATGAAAATTTCCTCTTTGTTCTTAGGAATGTGTTTGTATTTATACATAAGGCAAATATCTTTGTTTTCTTCCCTATCTTATTCCTTCATATAACATAAGCCATGTTAATTTTATGTCATAGCATTTAAATTATGTTATATCAATTTTAAGAATGAACAACACCCAAGGATCTGTATCCTCTTCTGGGGAAAGAGTTAGCATGCTTCAGACTGTAAACAGGCAGTGGAATTATGTTAGGTGAAAGTAACACCTAATAACACACACAAATAACAGTAGTTATTGTTCTTATTAGAGATGAAGCATGGTTTAAGAAGATGTGTATGGCTACCAAGTTGACAAGGGTAGACTGGGATAATTAAGTTCAGGTATCAACTTGGCTACGCTATAGTGTCCAGTTGTTTGGTCAAGCAAGCACTGGCCTGTTATTGAGAGAGGCAATTTCTGAATTTAAATCATTAGTCAGTTGGTTGCATCTATGGCTGATTACATCTACAATCAACAAAGAAGACAGCCTTCAGCAATGACTAAAACCTCATCCAATCATCTAAAGCCTTTAAAGAATGAACTGATCATTTTCAGCAGTCGGAAACAATTTCTCTCTCTACTTCAGCCAACCTGCTTCTCCTGAGGAATTCATTAAAACCTTCATCGGAGATGCCAACTAGCTGTGTGCCTTACAGAACCTGGACTTGGCAATTCCCGAGGTTGCATAAATCAAATCCTATAATACATTTCATAACATTTATATACATATATACATACCTACATATATCCTCTGAGTTTTGTTTTCCTAGAGAACCCTAATATAGATACATTTGTTCTTCAGGCCTCTACTATTATGAGCTATATTCCTGTAATTCAATAGCAAAGGGCTTAAATACTGTAGGTCCCATAAATCATTTCCATATAAATGCAGCATATCAAACTATTCCCTTATCTAAACATAAGCCACTTAGCTTCAACTATTGTATAATGAAAAATGTTACAGAACAGCTGAAATGCACAATAGGGCAATAGCCTAAAGATCTGCCATATAGTAGCAAACTAAAAACCAGTTTACGTTTCTAAAACAGCGGTTCTTCAACCTTTAAGTTCATAATAATCTGGAAATCTGTTAATCAAATAGATTACCAAATCCTAGTCCTAGAAACTATAAAAGCAGGCCTCTGGGGAATCCAGTAATCTGCCCTCTAATATTTTTCATACCACCAGGGATCAATGGACCACACTTTACATATATATATATTTTTTGTCTTTTTAAAGTAGTTCTATTTTATGATTTTTATTCACTTAAAGGTCTTTCAAAGAACAGAATTTTTCTTCAAAAATACAACAAAATTCATCCTATCTTACAAATACCACATAGCCTCACTGGACCCTTCCCCTGTCTCCTTTTAGATGACTTCCTCCTCTGTTTTGCTCCTTGTCTGCTCGTAGTCTGTCTCTCTCTTTAGGAGGCACCAGGAACTGAACCTGGGTGCTCAACTGCTTAAGCAACATCCACTCCCCACTGGACCCTTTTTAAACCTAAGTATATAATGGGATGTTGGTCAATTTATTTTTCCTATACCTTAGAACTTTTTGCTATTTTATCAATCTGGAAATTATTTAATCAATATTATTATTCCCAACTGATTAAAAAGACTAAAATAACAAAAACACAGAATCACCTAGAGTGATTATGCAAGAGTAAAATAAGTAGGTCACCATCATGTCATCATTCAGTCTGCATCGCTGAAAGTATTGTATCCACTTTCAAGAAGGTATAAAAGAAGTCTGGAGACACCATCTTTGTAGCTTTTTTTTTTTTTTTTTTTTTAGCTTTCACTGAACACAGTAGAAATTTTGAAATTTTTAATTTTCCACCCATGATAGCGGAAAATTTGAGAAAGGAAGATGTTTATTAAACAAATCAGATTAGTGAAAAAAGACAACTGCACTCTAGATTCTTTTGACCATGGGAAAATTAATCATATAAGCAAAATGTCAGACTATGAGTTTTTAGATGACAATACCCAAACTGAAACCTCTCAAACTTAAAGCAGTAAACAATATTATCTCTAGTTAAAAAAAAAAGAAATATGGTCTTTTCGCCCTTCAGCAGGAAGGACCTTATCAATCATTCTGGTTTTACTAAAAGGACATTACCATCTTCTATGATATTTGCACACCAAAATTTACTCAATACGTTTTCCAAGTGGCCTAATGAAGACAGGTCTGTATTCAAAAGTGATTTGAAGCAGCATATGGATAAACAAAATGTGGTAGACACATACAATGGAGTATTATTCAGCCTTAAAAAAGAATGAAGTCCTGATATATGCCACTACATGGATGAACCTTGAAGACATCATGTAGAGTAAAAGAAGTCAGATGCAAAGGAACAGTGTATGATTCCACTTATGTGAAATAGCTAGAATATGAAAACGCATCGAGACAAAATGTAGAGTACAGGTTGGGGATGGGGGTGGGGAGGTATGAATGGGAATTAATGCATAATGGGTATAGTATTTCTGTTTGGGATGATGACAAAGTTCTGATATTGGATGGTGGTGAGGATAGCACAACATGGTGAATATGATTAATCCTATAAATGGTACGCGTGGGAGTGGTTGAGATGGGAAAATTTATGTTGTATATATGTTCCCACAATTAAAAAAAAAGAACTAAAAAGACAACGACAATTAAATACATGATTCTGGACTGGCTCTAATAATGAAGGAGAAAAGGCCCAAAAGAACATTACTGGGACATGTGAAAAAAAAAAATGGAATATAGATGGAAAGCTTTATAAAAATGTTAAAGTCCTTGAACTTGATAACTGTACTTCAGATGGTCACATAAATGAATATCCTTGTTCCTAGGAAATGTGCATGGCAGTATTGTGTTCAAGGAGCATGATGTATACAATCTACTCCCAAATATTTAGAAAGCTGATAAAACAGAAAAATAGGCAGATAAAGAGATAGAATCATACAGCAAATGTGGAAAATGTTAAAATTGGTCGATCTGGGTATAGGGGTAGGGTATGTTGGAGTTCTCTGGAGCAGCTTTGTGTTATTTTTGCAACTCTTCTATAAGTGTGAAACTATTTTAAAATAAAAAGTTTAAGGGAAAAAAAAGAAAGAAGTGGAAGAAAACAAAATGTAGAAATGAAAAGAGTATATTTCCTGATTATTTTAAATTGGTGCTTATAAATCTATAAATGAATTTTTTTGTCATTATGGAGCAAAGATGCTCATCCCCTCAACAAAATTATGAGCCATTCAAGGTTTCAAAATTATTGCATTTTGATGACACAAGGGCAGGAATTAGAAGATAGTAGTGATAGGATCTATTAGAGATATATTTGAAATCTTGAGTCATTGTTGTGTTTTGAAGACACAAGTGCAAAAACCAGAAAGTAATAAACTAGAACCCAGAAACCTGGAATCAGTATTTATAAGATGGATATGTTCCAGGTTGATGAGCAGTTAGTTGCATTTCAAAGGCTGTTGCCCATTTCAGCTATATGTACCTTCAAAGCTAGAAAAATATGGAATAAAAATTTGAGAATGTTCAAATTCTTGTTAAAATTTCTAATACAATTGTTTTTCACTATCCCTTTATTTTAGTTTCACTTCTACAAACTATTCATAAAATAACATATGCATCTGCCTTCTGGACCCAGATGGTAAATGGTGATGACCATGTTTCCAAGTACACAGAGTTAGTAAGCATCCAGGATGGTTCATAATGCAGAAAGTTCTAAACAGTGTCCCAGAACAATGAGTCTCAAACTTGGCTAATCATCACAATCACCTGAGGCACTGCTTAAAGATAGTTTCCTAGGCTGACACAGATTTACTGAATGAAGAAATTATGGAAGGATTTAGGAACTTGTCTTTTTAATCTATACGGAGAGAGTTTGATTAGCCATTGAGAAATACGGCCATATGAAATCTATTCTGAGAATATTTCTTCTTATCCATAGGATTCCATTTTTCACCTACTGAACTGTCAAAATTCAAAGTCTGACAATACTCTCTACAGTCTGGCCTTGAGAAACACTCTTACGTAAGTGGGAGTGTAAATTATTACAACTTCCATGCAATATCCACTAAAATTATAAACGCAGATACCCTCCAACCCAGCAGCAATATCTCTTCAGGTCAACAGTCTACAAATATACTTGTGCCTGTATAATGAAGTTTATTCACTGCAATACTGACTATAACAGTAAAACAATGGAAACAAATGAGGAAGTTGCCTGAACTGACATTGAAAGAGCTCTAAAATACCATCATTAACTGGAAAAACAAAAGCACTATGTAAAGCAGTATATGTAGTAAGCTAATGTTTGTGTAAGAGGAAGAGAAAAGTATAGTTATGTTTCTTGTACAGGTATAAAATATCCCTGAATCAATACCTAAGACACTTTTGACAATTGGTTGCCTACAGTAGGAGGCATAGACTGAGCGTGACTTTATACTATACACTTTTTTATTAAATTTTGAACTATGAGTGCATTATCTTACCAAAAATGAAGGGTTACAAAAAATTGTTAGCAACACTTGGAAAGAAATTAATAAATGCTAATATAACTATTACTAGATATAAGAAAGTACTTTAAAGTTGTTTGGGTGAGTCGCTTTCTTTTTACAAACTCTAGATATTTACTACTTAAAAAAAGGACCTCAGTCTGGCAAAGACAGGAAAAAAAACAGTTAAGTCATTCACCCTCATTGTAAGGAATTGTTTTTTTTTTACTACGTTTAACTGCCAAATATTAGTAAATTCTTCCTCTTTGAGACGTGATTTTTATATCCTTTCTCATAATGTCCAAAACATAAGGAAAAAATTAGTACTCCCAAAGTTAAATTTAGATTACAATGGAGTGACTATTTCCTTAGTTTTTCCACTTCCTTAATTTTTATTGTGACACAAACCACTTGATCTATAATATTTATGAGACATTTGCAGCACAAACGCTTACAGAACTAAGAGGATAAGAGAAATTGTTTTTTTTTTTTTTTAACTGTTTGCCTGAACCTGAAATTTTAAAATGGGACAAATTTAAGTCTCGGCCAATATTTCAGGGAAATCAAATGTACACGGTTGTTCTTCCAAGTAATTTTCCCTTTTAATCAATAATTTTCTCTTCGGAACAAGTGGATGATGGAGTTTGGTAAACCAAGGGTACTTTCTTTCTAAATAATGTACTTATATAATGCAAAAACAAATTAATAACAGTAAATGTGCATGCATCTAATACATACAGACTAGATAAATCTAGAAATTCTTTTTTTAAAAAATGATACATGATAATACTCCATGATTCAATAATCCCACTTGGGTGCAAATAAAAACTTTCCACGTCGGTATGCTTTCACTTTCCCATTTTTCCAATGAAATACTGAAACGAAAGCTCTGACTCACCAGCTCTCCAGGTATGTTTCCTCCTGAACACACCCTATTGGAAACATTTCTCCCTTTCCCCCAACTTCTCCAGAAAGAAGAGCAAAGTGAGCGGCCTCTTCCCCGCCCCCTGCCTGAAAGCCGAAGCTTCGCCCACTAAACAAACACTTCTCCTTCCTCCTTTCAAATCCCGGACGCTCGGGCTAATCAGCCACGAAGGAAGGTGATTAAGTGCAGCCGAGGGAAGGCGGAAGGCGGAACCCGTGACCAGCCGTAATCAGTCGCATTCCTCATCGCTCTCCGGAGATCTCATCCAGGAGGAACAAAAAGGATCGGACTGGCCGTCCGAGAGTTCCACAGCCGGAGGACGCGGCCGGCGGCGGGCTTCGGGGCTCCACGCCCAACAGGGTCGGAACCCCAACTCACGAGGACCCGAAAGGCAGAGGGCACCCACCGTAAACTTCCGCCCCGGACCCGCGGGGCGCAGGGAGGGCTCGGAGCCCCCCCAACACCCCTGCAGCGGGACGCTCCCGCCAAGCGGCCTGGCGTCCACTCGTTTCCGCGCCCGGTACGTGACACGGACGTCCCCCTCACCCAGAGCCGCTCACCTAGGCCGCAGGACCGCGGACCGCCACCTTCTCCTCCCGGCACAGACTTCTGAAGCCTGAGGGCAAGAAAGCGGCGCGCGCCTGGGGAGCCGCCCCCGCCTTCCGCCCGCGCGTGCGCGCCGCCGCGGTCAGGTGACCCGGTCGCTCGGCAACGGGCTTGCGGGCGGGGGCGGGAGTGGGGGCGGCTCTGGCTGCCCCGCAGCTGTGCTCCCTGACCCCTTCCGTCCTCTCCAATAGAAAGAGGGTCTGGAAGACCCGGGCTTCCTCCCTCAGCCTACCGCGTACCCCGCTGCCATTCATCATTATCTCTGTGCTTCTGCCCCCAACTCTTCTTAAACTCCTGCTCTGTTTTACTGTTACAACTTTTTTCTCTTACTTTTATTACTCTAGACAACACCAGAGCTAATGTTTGTTGGCTGTTGAGGACATGTCCTATATTGCACTAAAGAAATAGCTGGATCCTAATACAAAAACATAATAAATATCACCCCTTGAGTACTTGGGTCAGGCACTGCTCTAAGAACTGGAGATATATAGTCTTATATTAATATGTAAGATAGGTTCAACAAGCCCATTTTACAGGCAAGGAAACTGAGGCACAGGTCACCTAGTATCTAACCGTAGTTAGCAAAGAATCCAATAGAATAGTTGACAGAATAGCCTTAACTTACAAGCAGGGGTTCCCCACCCCCACTTAAATTATTTAGTGCTCGAATTGTCTTCTGTGGTAAAGTGATATAAGTCTGAGACTAAAATAGCTTACCAGGAAATAAGACCAAAAAAAAAAATTGTCTTCACAGAGCTTACCATCAAGCTGATGTAATGGATATTAAAAATATGTGCACAGAGTTATGAAGGGTGTTTGAAGAAAAAATTCAGGGGACTGTGGAAAGATACTACAAAGAAACCAAAATTCGCCTAGGAGTTCAAAAAAGTCTTGAATATAAGCTGATGAGTAAGAATTAGCAAGTGACAAACAGAGGAAAAGTGCTTCAGGCAAAGGAAATAGCACCTGCAACGGCATCAGGGTTGAAATGAAGTTTGATTCCTTCCAGAAGCTGAAAGACCACTGAAGTCAGAACACGAGGATAAGGGAGAGACTAGTCTGAGATGAAACTGGAAAAGTAGAGCCATACTGAAGCTACTAAAAAGAGTGACATAATTAGATTTGCATTTTTAAAACAGTACTCTGGCTCCTTCTTGGAGGATGGATTGAATGTGAGGACATCTGGAACATGGGGAGACCCACTGGGAGATTGTTGTGGTAGTCTAGATATGACAGTTTGGCATTGGAGAAAATTGGATGAATTCAGGAAGTATTAGAATAAAGGATCAATAAGACTTAGTCTTTGATGGAATGTGGGTTAAATAGAGGGAGGTATATAAAATAAGTACTAGATTTCTGGCATGAACAAATCAACAGACAGTGGTATGTTAGTTGAGGTACACTAAGAGGAGCAGATATAGAAGGTGGGAAGATTAGAAAATGGATTTAGATTGATTAAATTTGAATTTATTAGATATGAGCTACAAGTTGTGGTAGGCTAAATAATGTGCTCCCCCACCCACCCAATATGTCCATGTCTTAATCTCCCCAGAACTTGTAAATATATTATCTTACATGACAAGAGGAATCTGCAGGCATGATTAAGTCAAGCATCTTGAGATAGGAAAATTATTCTGGATTATCTAGATGAGCCAAGTATAATCACATGATTCCTTATAGGAGGCTCAAAGGTGGTAGTAGAAAATGTAGGATGGAAACAGATTGGAGTGATGTGGCCATGAGCCAAGGGATGCCAGCAGCCTCTAGAATAGGGGTTCTTAACAAGGGGTCCCTGAGCTTGAATTGAAATTCAAAAAAACATTACCCTTGTGGGGACATGTTGGTACAGGTGTGATATATTTATTAAATAATACACAGTATAGTGTGGACTTAGTAAGGGGTCCACGGTTTTCACCTGACTGGCAAAGGGATCCGTGGAACAAAAAAGGTTAAGAACCCCTGCTGTAGAAGTTGGAAGAGGCACAGAATAGATTGTCCCCTGGAGCCACCAAAAGAAACCAGCCCTGCTGACACCTTGACTTAAGCACTATAAAATTCATTTTGGGCTTCAACCTCCAGAACTATAAGAGAATAATTTGTTCTGTTTTAGGTAATTTGTTACAGCAGCAACATAAAATGAATACACCAGTGCTAGATGTTTATTTGAGTAACCACATTCAAACTCCAATTTAATCCTGTCAAATTGCACACTTTTTTTTAAAACCAAATGACTGTAAAAGTATTAGTGGGGAGGGAAAAACATAAACCCCAAGAAGAGATGACAACAGCAACAATAATTTTGAGAACTGGAAAATAGGTGGACAAGTGGTAATTCCATGAACTTGCAGACTTGAGAAAGCTGAAACCCAATTCAGTAGGAGAGAAGCTCAAAATGCAAGCCCATTTTCATCCCTGAATCCCCCCAAAACTCAGGAGGTAGAAGCATGAGCCGTCACTGAAAGTGGGGCTGAAAGTCTCGTTAAGAAACGGTAGAAACTTGCCCCATCTCCTTCTCACCCAACACATCAGGGCAACCTACTTTCTCTTATGTCTGCAGAAAACTGAAGTTTTACTCCATAGTGTATGAGGAAGAGTAAGTGAAAATCTATATACTGAATAGTGAAGTCCCTAACTCCCTTTTTTTCATCCATCCATTGGCTTCAAGGAATGCTAACAATTGGACATAAAGCCATCCCCTGCCCCCATCCAGGCAGGACATTGAAAGACACTTTTCTAGAGAAACTAAGTAACTAAACAGAAAAGGTTTAAACATACTAACAATTGACTTAGTCAGCCTATAATGAAGTTGCCAAGTTAACAAGCCCCATCCTTGCCTTTAGCCAATTTTTTTAGCCCTCTTAAAAATGAGCAGATGTCCAAAGATCCCCAGGAATTAATAGACGCCTTCAGCATGAAAGAAAAAACAAATAAATAAAGCAAAACAGAAAAGAAAAAAAGGAAATAAGAAGAAACAGAGACAAAAATCATATAAAAAAAAAAAAAAAACATTAACATTTTCCAGAGAGATAAGGTATTGTATTCATCAAAGAGGAACAGAATGGTTTTTTAAGGAAACTAGAAATATTATGTTTAAGTATGTTTATATTTTATACAGAATATTAAAATATCTGTAGGTAGTTTGGAAGATAAACTCAATGAAATCTTCTCAAAAGGAGAACCAAAATTTAAAAAAATGGTAAATAGAAGAGAAATAGTAAGATCAAGGATCAATCCAGGAGGTCCAACATCCCAAATAATAGAAGCTCTGGAAAGAGAAAACAAAGAGGAGGAAATTATCAAACAAGGAATACAAGAACATTACCAGAATTGGAGAACAGGTGTCTCTGGACTGACAGAATCCACTGAGTGCCCAGAAGAATTAATAACATTTTTTAAAATTAATTTTAAAAAACCTCACACCAAAACACATCATTGTGGATTTTAGAACATTACAGACGAAGATCCTAAAAGTTTCTAGATAGAGAAACAAATCACACACCATTGGACTTCTCAACAGAAAATCTTGAAACTGGAAGATAGTGGAGAGATGCCTTCAAAAGTATATGGGAGGGAAATGGATGTGGCTCAAGAGGTTCGCCGGCCATCTACCATATGGAGGGACCGGGGTTTGATGCCCGGGACCTCCTGGTTAAAAAAAAAAATAGTTATAAAAAAAAGTATATGGGAAAATTACTTCTAAACTAGAAATGTATATTGAGCCAAATTGTATCTCAGACTGTGAAGACAGAAGGAAGACCTTCTCATACACTGATTTCTCATGCACCCTTTCTCAGGAGCCTAATGGAACATTTGCTCCACCAAAATAAGAATACAAGGAGAAAAGAGAAAATGCAGGTGGGGGGTTCCCAGAACACAAAGACTTCAGCATAAGGGAGAAGCAAAAAGGATTGTAGGATGATGATGAAAGGAGATTCTGAGAAGACAACTTTGTTGGAGGCCTGGAAAGCAATGGTGCCGAGAAAAGTAATAGGTTTGAACATTGTGAGTGATATGTATGATCTGGTAGAGAGTAAAGATTGAATTAAGGATAAGAACTTAGAGAACAAAGAACTTAGAGAACAAAGAACTTGGTTTCCTTGGTGGAGGAAACCAAGGCAGACTGTAACCAAAGCACTCTAAATGGTTCATCTTTGAAATATATTTACGTAGACACAATAAGATAAACATATATTAGTTAAACCCCAACCTATGATCATAGGTCAGCTACAAGACACTGATGTCGTTATTTCCAGAACATGTTACTTTTTCAAGGCTTTCAGTGGTCTGATGCAAATACAGGCCTACAAATATGAATATACTCTATCTAACAATTATCATGGCAAGATACAATGGACCAAAGCATCACTGCTATAAAAACCTCTTTAACATTCCATGTTATGTCTGAAGTACAGCAGTTTTTTATTTAAAAGGTTACCTGTTATATCCCTTCCAGGTTTAAAATGTTACTTGTGACAATAGGAATAATGATGAGAATGACTGCCATAAATTTTTATTTAATTTTCAAAATTGCAAGTTTCATATTTTAAGGTACTTGAAGTATTAATATTATGGTACTATCATAATTAGCATTGTTGTTATTTGTAGAGATTTTATTTTGCCACAAAGCACTAAAAAGAGCCAATGATTTTCAAGTCATCTGTTCTATTGAATTATGTAACTTCCTCTTCTTTTTTGTAATCTCAGCCACATGACAAACCAGCCTCTCCTACACTGCTTGCAATGTCAGTCTTTATTCCAGAACACATTTCTCCCTCAGGGTTTTATATTATATCAGCAAGATTATGAACAACATTTTGTTGAACAGTGAAACTATCGCCTAAAACATTCCTCAGCTGACTTTCAGGGAATAAATGTGTTTATGTACATTCTGGTGAATCTCTCTTAAAAGATAATCGTTTTCTGGGAGCAAATGTGGCTCAAGCAGTTGAGCACACACCTCCCACATAGGAGGTCCTGGGTTCGGTTTCCGGTGCCTCCTGGAAAAAAATAAAATAAAAACAAGCCAAACAAATGAAAAAAATCAACTCAGGGAAGCCAATGTGGCTCAGTGGTTGAGCACCGGCTTTCCACATATTAGGTCCCGGGTTCAATCCCTGGCCCCCAGTACCTAGGGGAAAAAAAAAAAGATAATGGTTTTCTGAAAAAAATATATAAATCATATTTTTGTCAATTCACCTTCTAAATACACAAGAGGTGCTCCCTATTTATAAAGAATACTGAACTATATCATTTTGTAAAATCTTATGAAAGGTGAATAAACACTCATTAATTACTCTTTTTTCAGTTTAGATTTATTATAGCTGGTCATTTTGTAATAGAACTTTCCTGTGCAAATGAAAATAGTCTCTGTCGCTAAATTAAGCAATTTTCCAGACATTTATAATTTTACAAAATTATTTTTTAAAGTTCTTCCTGCCACAGATTAGTTTGTCATAGTGAAATGAACATCTGTACTAAAGATTCCTTCACATTTAGGAGCCACACCTTTTCTAGGTGGTACAATATTGTTGGTTGACATAAATAAGTTAAATATAATTTTAAAATATAAGTTAAGTTGATTTAGAGTAAACCACTTGGCTCTCTTTTCAAAGGCATGTGTTGAATTCTGCTTTCCTAAAAAAGTAAAGCAAATTTTAATACATCTAGAAATTCCTCTCTAGCATACACATAAACACATATTGTAGAGCTACCAAAAAACTTAAAAAAAAAAAAAAAAAGGTGATGTGTTACTAAAAAAAGAAGTTTCATTTATCAGGTGGGTCATTTTCTTTGTCTCAGGGTTCTACATTCTACATTCTTGGACAGGCCATCATGAATGATACTTACATAGTGTATTAGTCGGGGATTCTCTAGGGAAACAGAGTCAACAGGAGATACCTGTCATGCACAAGTCCAGGTCCGGCAGGCAGAATGCAAACCAAGGCCTTCGATAAAAGTCCAATGAAGGTCCTAGATGAGTTTCCGGGAGATGTTGGCTGTCCAAAGACCAGCTGGGAAATTCTCTCTAAAAGCTGAAATCACTTCCCTTTTAAGGCATTCAACTAATTGGATAAAGCGTCACTCATTGCTGATGGCAATCTCCCTGACTGATGTAGATGTAATCAGCAATCTATGCAGTAAATTCACTGGTGACGAAAGTCCATAAATGTCCTTGTATTACAATTAGCCCAGTGCTTGCTTGACCAAACAATTGGGCATAATTACCTGGCTGAGTTGACACATTAGCATAACCATCACACATAGTAAGAAATTTAAAGATATAGTAGTGCAGTTGATGTAGGATTCCTATAAGAGAAAAATACACAGATTGTCAATAATATGAAAGAACTTATTATACTAGGTTTGAAATAACCATAATAGTGAAAGGATTCACCTCTTTCAACATTAATGTCCAAAGCCATTTTTATAGGAATATTAACTAAAACATTTTGTGGTCGCTTATATTTAATTTTTTAAATAAAACTTTATTGAGGTATATCATTCATACATGAACATACTTAAACAAGAAGTGTATAGTAAAAGCTGTGAACTTACAAAACAAACATGCATATCATCATACAGGGCTCCCATACAATACTCCACCACCAACACCTTGCATTGTTGTGAAACATTTGTTACAAAGTATGAAAGAGCATTGTCAAAATATTACTATTAACACTAACGATAGTCCATATCTTACATTTGGTGTATTTTTCCCAACACACCCAATTATTAACACCCTGTATTAGTATTATATATAATACATAAGAGAATATTCTAATACTTGTTCTGTTAACCACAGTCTGTCTACCTTCCACCACAGGATTCCCTGTGTGATACAGTCCCATGCTTTGTACAGTCCATTCAATGTGTACACTCAGTGGCTCTCATTTTCATCGCAGAGTTGTGCTGCCATCACCTCAATAAATTTTAGAACATTTTCATTTCTCCAGAAGGAAAAATCCCACACCCTCTTATACCCTGTTATTGTTGTCCCTTAGAATTGATATATCTTCTTTGCTATTGCTGCAAAATATAATGTAACTGTTAACTATCATCCATAAGTTACATTTGTTGTAATTTTCCCTTATATCCTTGACACTCTGTAAAAGAAAATTATTATTTTATTTATACTATTAACCACAGTCTTCATCCACCACTGAAATTACTGTTATACATTCCCTAGAGTATTCTCTAGCTCCCTTTCAATTGACATTTATGTCCACAAACTACTTCTTTCAGCCACAATCTCATTTATAAATCAGCAGTGTTAGTTTTACTCACTATAACATGTTACCATAAACCTTTCATTTCCACACTTTAAAAAAAAATGTTTATTTTACTTATCCCCCCCCCCATTGTTTGAGGTCGCTGTCTGCTCTCTGTGTCCATTTGCTGTGTGCTCTCTGTGTCTGCTCATCTTCTCTTTAGGAGGTGCTGGAAACCAAGCCCAGAACCTCCCATGTGGAAGAGAGGCCCTCAATCACTTGAGCCACCTCAGCTCCCCGGTTTGTTGCATTGACTTTCCTCTTTGTGTCTCTTTTGTTGCGTCATCTTGTTGCATCAGCTCATCACGCCTGCCTGCTACGCCAGCTCACCTTATCCAGGAGGCACCGGAAACCAAACCCGGAACCTCCCATGTGGTAGGCAGAAGCCCAATTGCTTGAGCCACATCTGCTTCCCAATTTCCACACTTTTACAATAAATCTTATTAAAAATTCTACGTGCATTGAGCCTCAGCTCCCATTCTCAACTCACATTCTATCTTCTACTAACTTATACTCTAGAGTTTACCTCTGTGAGCTTACTCATTGTATTTAGTTCATATCAGTGAGACCATACAATATTAGTCCTATTGTGTCTGGCTTATTTCATTCAACATTATGTCTTCAAGATTCATCCATCTTGTCATATGCATTCTGATTTCATTTCTTCTTATAGCTGAATAGTATTCATTATATGTATATACCATATTTTGTTTATCCATTCCTCAGTTGATGGACACTTGGTCTGGTTCCATATTTTAGCGATTGTGAATAATGCTGCTATGAACATTGGTGTGCAAAGTCAATTCGCGTCCTTGCTCTCAGTTCTTCTTAATGTATTCCTAGTAACAGGATTGCTGGATCAGATGGCAGTTCTATATTCAGCTTTTTGAGGTACTGCCAAACTGTCTTCCACAGGGGCTGCACCATTCTACATTCCCACCAACAGTGAAGGAGTGTTTCTATTTCTCCACATCCTCTCTAGCACTTGTAGTTTTCTATTTAAAAAAAAAAAACAAAAACGCCATTCTATAAGGTGTGAAAAGGTATCTCATTGTAGTTTTGATCTGCATTATTCAGTTTAATTTTTAATAAGATCTGAAATATTTAGGAGCATCTGGGTTCTAAGATACTAAAATCCTTAAAGTTTCTGAATGTATCCACCATCCCAGGAAATGTGTCAAAGCAACATTTCAGTTGCCCTGGGTAACTTTATTGGACAAGCTTTCTCTACCACACAAGAGAGCACTTTTTGTTTGTTTTTGCTTTTAAGTGGGGGATTCAATTTGGGATTGCTCCCTAAATTTTGAATGCACACACCCTTAAAAAGGATGCCAAATGCTCTAATCCAAGTTACACATAGCCAAAAGTGATCCAGATGTTCAGAATCAACCATACTGGTTGTATTAACTCAGCCAGGAGAATGCAAAATTTCTGAACTGTTTTATTATGGAAAATTACTACAGCTTCTTTCATTCACCCAGTTTCTTATGTGTGGGTAACAGAGTAATTAACTATTAATTTGACCTTTGGATCTCGTTTTCATCCTTCAGCTCTTGTTATAATTCTTACCATACAATTTTATGCATAATCAGAATTATTTTCTTTGCATTTCTTCCGATTGTATCTTGTATATTAACCATTATTTTTTCTGATTGGAAACTTTCTGAGGACTAGGGCTGTAGTTTAAATTGCCTTTGGTGTCTAGTATAATGCCTGAGGAATGAAAGAAATTTGATTCTAGAATTACCATATTTTCTTGTCTTTAAGATACACATTTTTTACACTTTAGCAATTTGGAACTTAAGATGTCTCTAGAAATCAATGTCAAAAGAAAATTTCAGGGGAGTGGATGTGGCTCAAGCTGTTGAGTGCCTGCTTCCCACATGGGAGGTCCTGGGTTCGGTCCCCAGTGCCTCTTAAAAACAAAACAAAAAAGAAACCAAAACAACCAGCAAACAAACAAGAAAACCAACTCAGTGGAACTGATGTGGCTTGGTGGTTGAGTACTTGCTTCCCACATAAGAGGTCCCAAGTACAATCCCTGGCCCAGTACCTAAAAAAAAAAAAAAAAATTAAAATAAAAAAATTTCAGCTGCCAGGCCAAGGAGTAAGTTGAAACTGTTTACTTTGCCTGCTCATGTGTAACCTTTGGCCATGCCAAAAAAAGTATCATAGCATTTAACACAGTTAAATTTTAACTTAACTTTGAATTTCTAATGGTGACTGAAAATGTCTTCAGAAAGGTTATACAGGGGAGTGACATCACCAAGATGGCAGAATGAGATGTTCTGGGGTTCTGTTCTTCGACAGCAGTTTTAAATAATAAGCAAAAACTGGCAAAACTAACATTTTCGGAGCTCTGGGTAATGGTTAGAGTTTCAGTAACTGGGTGAACACCAAATCAAGAAAAAGGCAACCTAAAAATGGTTGACAAACCTCATGGCACATTTGCTAGCCCTTTCCCCACCTCCTGCCTGGCTTGGTATGGGGCAGGCCCATGCTCCCAGTATGAGTCCCTGGTCCTACTTCCAAAGGGAGAAGAGTGACCATATGCACATACTAGGGTGCATGTATGTCTGTTCCAGTCTGTCTGGTGGCAGCCTGATGGAGTGAACCAGTAAACTTGTGCCATTAGAGAACTTGTCCTGCAGATAGAAGTGGCTTGTAAGGCAGCAAAAACACTGTAAGAAAACAATTAAATCTCAGCTTTCTGGGACAAAAGATTAAGAATTTTAAGACATAAAATATCCCACCCAGAATTAGGAGGAAAGACTTACAAAGTATCAGAAATCTGTTAGCTTTTTAAAAGGGTATTTATTTGGGGTAAAAGCTTACAACCCCAAGGCCATAGAAAGTCCAACTCAAGGTACTTTCTCACCAAAGTCATCTGCCATGAGTTGAAGCAAGATGATAGGCAATCTCTGCCAGGTTTCAGCCTTCCCTCTGGGTTCCATCTGAGGCTTCGCGGGCCTAGCTTCTTTCCTATCTCAGTTGTAGCCTGGTGTAGGGCTTATCTCTCAGTTTCCTATATCACCCTTGGCTCTCTTCCAGTCAGCTGTAAGCTATCAAGCAAACAGGCCATCTCTCCCTGGGGTTTTAGTTTTTTGAGCTTTCTCCTTTCTGTCACATGGCAGGATCAAAAATGACAAAGTTCTGTTCTCTGTGTGTCTTCTTGTGTCTGTTTGTCTGTGTGAATGTCCATTCATATCTGACCCACCAAGGGGGCAGGGACTCAATCTGAGTTCACAAAGCCCTAATCTCAGATAATTTAATCAAAGACACCTCACCTTAATTTAATGCAATCAAAGGGTATTGCACCCAGAGGAATAGATTAGTTTACAAACACAACCTTTCTCTTTAGGGGATTCATAAAATAATCTCAAACTGCCACACACGTCCAGGACAATACACCTGCTGAGCTTGTGACATTCAAGAAAATCTCTATCTAAACATTAGCTGGATAAAAGCTTAAGGAACAAACAGTTCAGTGACAAATTTCCAGAGGTGACACATTAAAATATCAGAATTTCCAGTGTGCAACAAAAGATTACAAGGCAGACAAAGAAACAGAAAATGATGACCTATGCAAAGAAGTAAGATAAAGTATTGGAAGGGCAGATTTTGGACAAAGACTTTTTAAAAATTGTCATAAATATACTCAAAGAGCTAAAGGAAAACAGAAAAGAACTAAAGAAAATCATATAAACCATAGATGATTAAAATGAGAATTTCAATAAAGAGAAATCATATGAAGGAACCAAAAGAGATAAAGACCACAGTAATGGAGATAAAAATTCCCTAGAGAAGTTCAAAAGCAGATTGCAGTGGAGTGGGTGTAGCTCAGTGGTTGAGCACTTAGCATGTACAAGGTCCCAGTTTCAATCCCTGGTACCTATTTTTAAAAGCTACAGAAGAAAGACTTATGGAACATAAATATATGACAATTTAAATCATTCAATCTGAGGAGCATAAAGAAAAAAGACTGAAGAAAAGTGAACAGAGCCCAAGAGACTTGGGGGATAACATCAAGCATACCAATTTATGCATTATGGGAGTCCCAGAAAAAGAAGAAAGAGAGAAAGGAAGGAAAGAATATACAAAAAACTAATGTCTGAACACTTACCAAATTTAATGGAAGACATGAGTATGTACATCCAAGAGCTCAATGAATACCAAACAGGAGAAACTCAGGGACCCAAACTTAGACATGTTATAATCAAAATGCCAAATGCCAAAGACAAAGAGAGAATCCTGAAAGCCATAAGAGAAGTAACATGTTATGTACAAGGGTTCCTCAATAAGATTAATTGCTGATTTCTCATGAGAAATCATAGAGGCAAGAAGACAGTAGAATAACTGGAATGATATATCTAAAGTGCTAAGAGAAAAGAATTGCCAAGCAAGAATTCTATATTTGTCAAAACCATCTTTCAAAAATGAGGAAGCAGTTAAGACATTGTCAGATTAAAAAGAGTTGAGTTTTTCACACCTAGACCAGCCCCAGAAGAAATACTAAAGGGATTTCTTCAGGTTGAAAGGAAAGGACACTAGACAATAGATCAAAGCCACATGAAGAAGTAAAGATCTATGGTAAAAGTAACTGCTTGGGTAAATATAAATGTCAGTATTATTATATTTTTGGTTTGTGATTCCACTTTTTCTGCTCACAGGATCAAAACTGCAAATTCATGAAAAGTAATGATAAATCTATTGTTTTGGACACACAATGTATAAAGATGTAATCTGTGACAAGAAACATAAAGGTGTGGAAAGGAGGGTTATAGTAACATAGTTTGTGTATGCTATTGAAGTTAAGTTGGTATAAAATCAAGAGAAATTATTATAGATATGGAATATTAAATGTAAATCCCATGGTAACTACAAAGAAAATATCTCAAAATATACACAGAAAGAAATGAGATGGAATTCTAAAGATCAAATAAATATAAATATAGGCAGATATGGAGGAATTAAGGAATGAAAATGGTACAAGACTTACAAAAACCAAATAACAAAATGGCAAAATTAAACCTGCATTATTGTAGTTACTTTAAATGTAAATTGGTTAAACTCACCAGTCAAAAGGCAGATACTGGCAGAATGGATGACCATGGCCCAACTATATGTTGCTTACAAGTGACTCACCTTAAATTCAAAGACATAAGGAGGTTGAAAGTTACAGGATGGAAAAATATTCCATGAAATAGGAATGAGAAGAGAGTGGGGTGGCTATACTAATATTGGACAAAAGAGACTTTAAGTTAAAAACTGTTAAATGGTCAAAGAAAGGTACTACCTATTGAAAAAAGGATCAATCATCAATAAGATAAAACAATTATAAGCATATATCTAAAGACCCCCAAAACATTAAAAGTAAACATTTAAAGATTTGAAGGGAGAGATAGACGGTAATATATTAATATTAGGTGAGTTCAGTACACTACTTCAATAAAAATCTAGACAGAAGATAAATAAGGAAATGGAAGATTGTATGGTACTCTAAACAAACTAGACCTAACAGACGTATATAGAACACGTCAACAAACAGCAGAATACACATTCTTCTGTAGTGCACATGGATCATTCTCCAGGACAGACCATATGTTAAGGTCACAAAACAAGTCTCAATAAATTAAAAAAATATTGAAACCTTATCATTTATCTTCTCCAACCACAGCAGAATGAAGATAGAAATCAATAACCAATGGACAATTGGAAAATTCACAAATACATGGAAATTAAACAACATAATCTTAACTAATGGCTCAAAGAAGAATTACAAATCGTGAGGAAAATTAAGAAATATCTTGATGTGAATGAAAATTAAAACATAACCTATCAAAACTTGGGAGATGTAGCAAAGGCAGTGTTGAAAGGAATTTATAGTTCTAAATGTCTGCATTTAAAAAGAAGAAAGATCTCAAATCAGAGATCTCATCTCACAACTAGAGCATCTAGAAAAGGAAGAGCAAAAGGAAGCCCACGTGAGCAGAAGAAAGGAAATGATAAAGATTAGAGCAGAGAAAAATGAAATACAAAGCAGAAAAGCAATGGAGAAAATTAATGAAACCAAAAGTTGGTTCTTTGAAAATATCAATAAAATTGACAAACCTATAGCTGACAACGAAAAGAGAGAGGATGTAATGAAAGGGACCACCTTACTACTGACTTTACAGAAATAAAAATAATAGGATGCTATGAACAATGCCAAAAAATTAGATAACCTAGATTAAATGGAAAAATTCCTAAAAACATGCAAATTACTTAAACAGACTATAGAGGAATAGAAAATCTCAACGAAACTGAATCAGTAATGAAAAACCCCCCTACCAAGAAAGCCCAGGACCAGATGGCATCACTGGTGAATTTTACCAGACATTCAAAGAATTAACACCAATTTTCTCAAAATCTTCCAAAAAATTAAAGAGAAGGGAACAATTCCTAATTGACAAGGCCAGCATGACTCTAATACCAAATTATACATGGTTAGCAAAGAAAAGAAAATTACAGACCTATATCCCTTATGAATATGTGTACAAAAATCCTCAACAAAATTTTAGCAAACCTATTCTAACAGCATAATAAAAGGATTATGTGCAGACT
The DNA here is from genome assembly GCA_026826555.1 of Tolypeutes matacus. Classification (NCBI taxonomy): domain Eukaryota; kingdom Metazoa; phylum Chordata; class Mammalia; order Cingulata; family Chlamyphoridae; genus Tolypeutes; species Tolypeutes matacus. Next base: position 7,193,273 of record JAKSZT010054487.1, on the reverse strand, counting down.
ATGACTAACTGGGATTTATCCCTGTAATGCAAATGTGGTTCAATACAAGAAAATCGATGTCATATACCACATTACTAAAAAAAAAAAGGGAAAAATCCACATGGCCACCTCAATTAATGCACAAATGGCATTTGTCAAAATCCAGCACACTTTCTTCATAAAAAATTTTCAGAAAACTAAAATAGAAGGAATTTACTCAACATGATAAGATCATAAATGAAAAACCCACAACTAACAACCTTCAACAGTGAAAGACTGAAAGCTTTCCCCCTAGGATAAGGAACAAGAAAAGATGCCTTCTATTAACACTGCTATTCAACATTTTCTAGAAGTTTGAGCTAAAGAAATTAGGCATGAAAAGAAATAAAGGCATTCAAATTGGAAAGGAGTAAATTAAACTATCCCTATTCACAGATGACATGATCCTACAAGAACTCTATTAGAGATAATAAATGAATTCAGCAAAGTATCAGGGTATATGAACAACATGTAAAAATCAATGGTGTTCTACACTTCAACAATGAACAATCCAAAAAAGAAGTCAGGAAAACAATTCCATTTACAGAAACAACTAAAGAAAGAAATATCTAGGAATAAATTTAACCAAGAATGTGAAAGACTTATCACCTGGAAAACTAAAAGCCATTGCTAATAGAAATTGAAGAAGACCTAAATAAATGGCAAGATATCCCATGTTCATAAGATGTTATTACTACCCAGAGCTATTTACAATTCAAAGCAATAAAAATTCCATCAGCATTCTTTGCAAAAAGGAAATGGAAATGCCAATTATCAAATTCAGTTGGAAAGGCAAGGGGAAAATAGACTAAACATTCATGAAAAAGAAGAATAAAGTTGGAGGACTCACAGTTCCCAATTTCAAAACTATTACAAAGCTACAACAATCAAAGTAATGTGGGCTTGCATGAGGATGGACAAATAGACTAATGGAATAGAATTGAGAGTTCAGAAATTGGCCCATACATCAATGGCCCATTGATTTTTGACAAGGTTGCCAAGTCTGCTCAATGGGGGAAAGAATAGTCTCTTCAACAAATGGTGCTAAGAAACTTTGCAACCATATGCAAAAGAATGAAAATGATCCTCTACCTCATACCATATACAAAAATGAACTCAAAATGGATTAAGCATAAGACTAAGTAAAACAGGTAAAATCATAACTCTCTTAGGAGAAATCATAAAGCAATATTTTCAGGACCTTGTATTAGGCACTGGATTCTTGGATATTAAACCAACAGAATGAAAAACAAAAGAAAAAAAACAGATAAGTTTAACTTAATCAAAATTTAAAATTTTGGTACATCAATAAAGTGATAAGACAGCCTATAGAATGAGAGAAAATATTTGGAAACCATATATCTGATAAGGGGTGGGGGTGGGGGTAGGGGGTTGGGGGAATAAATAAACAAATCTTTTAAAAAAATCACAATTAGATATCACTTCACACCCTTAGAATGGTTATTATTTAAAATATGGATAATACGGATAATAGCAAGTGTTGACAATCATGTGAAGAAATTCAAACCCTTATACACTGCAGGTGGGAACGTAAAACTGGGAAAAACAGCTTGGCATTTTCTTAAAAAGTTAAACATAGAACTACCATATGACTCAGCAGTCCCATTTCTATGTATACACTCAAAATAATTGAAAGTAGGAACTTGAATAGATATTTGCACACCAAAGTTCATAACAGCATTATTTACAATAGCCAAAAGGTAAAAACAACCCAAATGTCCATCAGCAATGAATGGATAAGCAAAATGTTATCTATACATACAATGGAATATTATTCAGCTGTAAAAAGAAATGAAGTTCTGATACATGTGAAAACATGGATAAACATTGAAGTCATCATGTTGGATGAAACAAGCAAACAGAAAAGGACAGATATTGTATGATTCCATTAACATGATATAGCTAGAATATGTAAATTTATAGAGACAGGAAATAGAGTACAGGTTATGGGGAAGAGGGAAGGGGAAAGATAATGCCTAATGGCTACAGGTTTGTTTGGGGTGATGCAAAAGGTTTGTAATGATGGTAGCAAAATAAAAAGTTAATAATAAAAATAAGTTACACAATGAGGTAGCTCAAAATGACTCCATAAGAAACAAATTATCTATGCAATTAAGGCAATAAAATGAGACCTGAAAGAGACAGGATTTCTCTATCTCTTCCCACATGCAGGAACTATTCCACTTAGGTGCAACTTCCTGTCTGATGATTAACCTCTTCTCCAATGACTGGCTTTATGAATACCCACCTTCTTTTTTTTTTTTAAAAAAAAACAATTTGTTGAAGTATATCATTCATACATGAATATACATAAACTATAAGTGTTCAGTAAACATAGTGAACTTACATAACATCATGCAGGACTCCCACACATCACCCCCCCATAAACACCCCACAATGTTGTGAAAGAGCATCATCAAAGTATTACTACAAATTATGGTACATATCTCCCTCCCCTATACATTTTTTTAAAGGATTTATTTATTTATTTACTTTTATCCATTTTTACCCTCCTGTGTCCGTTTCCTGCCCTTTCTTGTCATCCTTCTCCTGTCTTCACTGGGATTCGATCCTAGGAACCTCCGATGTGGGAGAGAGGCGTCCTACTGCCTGCACCACCTTAGTTCCTGGTTTTTCAGTGCGTCTTATCTTGGCTCTCCCTTGTGTCACTCTCCTATTACATCATCATCTTGCTGCCTGGCTTGCAGGGCCTGGCAGCTCACCCGCGCATGTGGCCTGTGAATACCCACCTTCTATAAGGGAGACCTACAATAAAGCTAACATCTGTTAAGGGGTTTATAAAATTAGCAAAGGGAATCTCTCAGGAGCAAGATCTGCATTGGAGGTGGGGAATTGAGAGAAATAAGAACACTGCTGTTATTTGAAGCAAGGGTCTGGATAAGTCATTCAGGAAAAATGATATGAGTGATTATAATGGAGACAAGTACAGAAGGGAGGCTTCCTTACCATGGTTTTAGGAAGGCGAGAACCCTTTGAGCTATGCCAGTGGCACAAAGGCAGGCTAGTATTCCATGTGCTCAGCACAAGTAAATCTCCTGTTAAAAGTACAAGGTGGGAAGTGGATGTGTCTCAGCCTCTTTGGGCGCCCACCTACCATATGGGAGGTCTTGGGTTCGGGTGCCTCCTAAAAGAGAAGACTAGCAGACCAGATGCCACCTCTCAGCACAATAAGCTAGACCCCGCCCTGCTGCAATGAGCAGATGCCACATGCCAGCAGACACCACAGCCCATGGGGAGCAGATTTGGCTCAGGCTATTGGGCACTTTGCTCTCATGTGGGAGGTCCTGGGTTCAGTTCCCAGTGCCTCCTGGATAGAAGGTGAGCAAACAATGATCAGAGGAGAGAATCTTCTGGGCGAGGGAGGGCATAAATAAAGGAAAATAAAGTAAATAAACGAAGTCTTTAAACAAAATATTAAAAAAAAAAAAGTACAGGGTTGGCCAAGCAGGTGTAGCTCAGTGTTCAGTGCCTGCTTTGCATGTATGAGGTCCCGGGTTCAATCCCAGTGTTCTTCCTTAAAAAAAAAAAAAAAAAAAAATACAGGGTTGTTCCTAGGACTCCTAAAAAGTACAGGATATCTTTTTATTTTTGTTTTATTTTTATTTTTTTTGAGGTACCAGGGCCAGGGATTGAACCCAGGACCTCATAAGTGGGAAGCTGGCGTTCAACCACGGAGCCACATCAGCTCCCAAGTTGGATTTTTCATTTGTTAGCTTGTTGTTTGTTTTTCTGTTTTTCGGAGGCACTGGGAACCAAACCTGGGACCTTCCATGTGGGAAGAGGCGCTCAACTGCTTAAGCCACATTCCACTCCCCATCATTTGTTCTTAAATCCTGGAACCAAATATAGCATGTAGGAACCACTCTACACAGTGAGATGCAAGTACTGTCCTACGTCTTAGCCTTTGAATTCTGGGGCTTACATTTTCTCCTCTGAGATGTGGGGCATTTGGTTCCAAGAAACCACATTTATCAAAAAAATTAAAAATCAGATTCAGGAAAATTCATCATTTTTGTAAACACAGATGGAAATATTTTTGCAGCTTCTTTAACTGCCCTCACACAGCTTCGTAAGAGAGCTTAACATTGTGGAATGCATAGCAATTCTTGAAACCACTAACCCAGTCCCTACTTACACTAAAGAAAAGCAAGCACCTCTGCAGAATTTTCAACATTTTTCTTCAGGCGCTTGCATATTGCTAAGGCTGTGGAGAAAGTTCGCCCCTCATATCTGATATGTCATATGCTGGGAAGAATTGTGCATGAACCAAAGCAACTTCAGCATTATTACACTATCATCCCTCCCACAGACCAATTGCATATGACTTAATTCACTTTACCAAAACATATGTGGTAGCAGAACATATTGCATGTTTTATTCTCTTAAAGGCTCTACAGAACACACAACCCTAAGAATCCTGACACCATTTTGGTCTGCATTTTTGGCCTGTTTCCTTAATCCTTTCTCCATATTTCTTTTCTTTTCTTTTTTTTTTTTCTCTGCAAGCAAGGGAAAACGATGTCAGTTAGGATTATGTTCAGCTGCATATAGAAACCTAAAATAAAGTGGCTTAAGTAAGACAGACATTGTTTTTTTTTCTCCTATAAAAGAAATCCAGACGTAAGATCATCTTATGATCCAAAATTCCTGCTCTGTTCCAGCCTTCACATCCATATTTCAGGCAGCAGGAAGGAGGAAAAGCAGATGGGCAATGGGGCGTAGACCCCTTCCTTCTATGAAGCCTTCCCAAAAGTTTCACAGAACATTTGGATTATATCTCATTGGCCATATCTACCTTCAAGAGGCTCTAAGAAATACAGTCCTTCAGCCCAGCATATTCCCCAGAGTTCTGTTATAAAGGGAAAAGGGAGAATGGATATTGTGCCATAGTGTTATTTCAAAGAATATTCAATACTTCTTGAGCATTTAAAATATATCAGAAACTGTGTTGTATAGCAGGAGATTAAAAAAATAAGTAAAACTTGACTCCTACCATTAAACATACATTACAATATGATGTGCAAATTTAGTCATAAGAATTCATAATAACAAGGATTCAAGCCCAACTTGGCAGGGTGCCTTACCCGAAGGATATACAGCCAAAAAATTCAATTTTTTAAATGTTTCTCTTTAAATAGAGAGATTACCAGCTGTCCAAGGACAGAAAAATCATCTTGAAGCATATTTTTCTTATGTGGGAAGAACCAAGAGCCAATTTGTTTCAAAAGCTCAGAGACTTCTTAGAGGAAAGGACCTGAAAGTCTAATCCTTGTTCTCTGAGGTTTGAAGTTATGGAGATATTTCAGAATCAGTCAATATGATCCAGACACATTTCAGTATTAGGTAGAGGAAATGGGGCCCCTGAGAAAAGACTGTTACTACAAAGTTAGAGGGAGAGTCAGCTCTGATGCTGAACCAGAGAGAATATGAAGGAATAGTATGTCTTCGTCCTGGAACTGAAACTGACCCCGGTTCCAGAAGAGTCAACTTGTATATTAGGAAGTAACTGTACATCGGAAAGAGCAAGTTGATTCTAGATGTAAAAATTGGGGTTCAGAACTTTAAGAATATAATCCTGGGAGATTTCTTTCCCTCACTGAACTACATCGAAGTATCTTTTTTTTTTTTTTTAAGATTTATTTATTTGTTTACCCCCCCCCCCCTTGCTGCTTGTGCTCTCTGTGTCCATTTGCTTTGTGTTTTTTTGTGTCTGCTTGTCTCCCTTTGTTGGTTCATCTTGCTGCACCAGGTCACTGTGCTGTGCAGGCCATCTTGCCTTCACCAGGAGGCCCCAGGTTCGATTCCCATATGGTAAATGGGAGCTCAACCAATTGAGCCACAGCCACTTCCCTCAAAGTATCTTTAATCTACCCTAGGGGAACAGCCAGGACATAGGATTTGACCAGTATTGCCATGCATTGGACCCAACTCTCGTACATAGTTTCATCAAGGCAGGCAGCCCTTCACCTTTCTGTAGCTCCTTTCTTTTGCTTCCACATTCTGGAACAATTTTTTTAAATTTATTTTTTAATCCCAGTTGCAATCCTGAGTCACTTTGCCCTCAAACAGCTACTATCATGCAATAGCATTGTTCCACTGCAAATCTTTACTGCTTCAGTTCTGGGAGGTGACTAAACCCGTGCCTGTTCTTTCTCTTGACTCTGGCACAAGGAGTGAGGAAATTGAGCTTTATTGAAGAGCTTTGGCTAGTTTGGCTGGAAATGCCCTTCATTAACAATAACATGGGGGAACAGGTAAACCACACCTACAGAATCACTATTGTTGGAGAAAGATGCCACCTGTAGTAGTTTCCTCTTGCTGCTGAGAGAAATCACCACAAACCAAGTGGCTTGAGACAACATAAATTATTCTCTTGCAGTTCTAGAAGCCAGAAGTCTGATATGGGACTTACAAGTTAAAATCAAGATGTCGGCAGGGCTGCATTCCTTCTGTAGGCTCTATGGGAGAATTGGTTTCCTTGTCTTTTCAAGCATTCCTTTGCTCATGGCCTGTTCCTCCATTTTCAAGGCTCACCACTCCTACATCTGCTTCTGTCATCACATCTCCTTTTCTGGCTGTGACTCTCTTGTTTTCCCTTATAACCACCCTTGTGATTACATTTGACACATTTGAAAAAAAATCCAAGATAATCTTCCCATCTCAAGAGCCTTAACTTAAATCTGTAAAGTGTCTTTTGCCACGTAAGGTAACATATTCACAGGTCCTGGGGATTAGAATGTGGACGTCTTTGGGGGAGGCCATTATTCAGTCTATCACACCATCTTAGTACAGATAGCTATTATGAAAACAAAAGAATACTTTTCTTCTCTGTTCTGGGCACAACTCACTAAAGCCATATCCTACAAGTTAACTGGACTCCTCTCCATAAGATACGCAGAAACAATTATGCAATGGACAGAGGTGCTGAGATGTTTTCTTTCTCCATCAAAGAAGCATTCCTTAATCACGAACCTGTATGCACCAATCAGCACAACTGCAAAATATATGTAGCAAAAATTGACTGAATTCCAAGGAGAAATCAACAAATCCCCAACCATAGTGGGAAAGTTTGTAACTTGAAATCAAAATATCAAACTGAGACTAGTAAGGATATAGAAAATTTCAGTAACAAAATTAATAATTTGATATAATAAAAAGCTATAGAACCCCACACTTAACAAATAGAAAAAATATACTTCATTTTGACACCCACATGGAACACTCATCAAAATTTACAATATATTAGGCCACATGGAAAAATCTCAAAAAGAATCCAAAGAGGAGAATTCACATAAGATAAATTTTCTGGCCATAATGCAGCAAATATAGAAATTCACAACAAAGGAATAAAAAAATCAAAACAAAACACACTCCCTCCATTTGGAAATTTATAATCACTTTTAAAAATAACTCTTTCATAAAATAAGAAATAGAAAGAAGAGCTCGAAATTAATTATCTTAGAGTACTATTTTTCTTATGTCAGAAGAAGTGTAAAAACAAAAACATAGCAGATATTAATGGTTACTATTCATTTTTAATAAAATTAGTGGACTTGATCTTTATCATTCATTATTTGGCTCAGAATCAAACTTTTTATTATTTAGTACAGTTCTTATAAATTTTTTTTTTACAGAAATCTGGGAGAGCAATTGGATAGTAATCTGAATAAACCAGAAGGAGAACTCGTAACTTTATTATGTGCCAAAAAGATTTAGGTAAAAAAAGGAAAAGTCACTTTGTCCAAATGAAATGCCCAGGAACTAAACCACAAATTTTTGAATTAGTGCCCGAGTAATACTATGTAGATGAAAGTGTATGTGGCAAATATATTTCAAGATCCTGCAATCAATCATTTAAGTTCAGCCCTTTAATGTGATCTCCCTTTCCCAGTATGTTTTCCCTAACCATGTGACTCTTGATGATAACTACTAGTCTTCAAGGCTGGAGTTTCATGTGCAATACTTAGGATGAGAGACTCTTCTCTCTACAAATAAGTGACAGAACTCATAGTGTGGCCTGTGTATAGAGAACCAGCCAAGGATGCCAATTATGAAAAAGACCCAGTAATATATTTGGGAGGTATCCATGGGAGGAGGCTGAGAGTAGGGGAAGAAAACCAACTATAGAAATATCCAAACACTTCTTTTGAAGTAATTGATAAGTGTCATCAATATATTGAAACAAATAATATTCATAATTGGTGTCTACCCATTAGACTTCAAAACAAAATCTAGGGAAGTGGGTATAGCTCAGTGGTTTGAGTGCCTGCTTCCCATGTACACGGTCTTGGGTTTAATCCCCGGGACTTCCTAAAAGAGAAAAAATACAAACAAAATCTAGGGGACTGGTGCATAGACAGAGTAAAAGAGTATACCAAACACAGCCAATGATTTTTGAGTATAAATGAAATATTTCCATTAGTAAGGCAAAATGTTCCTAAGTGTTCACTGATACTCCAACTGATGGAGACTTTAAAGTTACTCTTTTTCAACTGTATATTACTGCTATATAATAGGAATATCACCTGGAGATATTTCATTGCAGCCAAACAATCATTTAACATTCTGTGGAGTAGAGAAACATGAAAACTGGAATAGGAAAGTATAGAAAACAAACAACTCCAACCTGGCTATGGGAATGGGGGTGGGTAGGGGAGGGGGCTGGGATAGAGGGAGGATGGGATAGAAATGGAGAAGGGAGCAGAGACAGTGTATGGGGGGCTGGTGAGGTGGTGACTGTAGAAACCATTGGGCAGCGTTGCAGGTGTGCCCAGGTCCCAATGCAATGCACTAGAGCCATCATCACCTAGCTATCATATGGGACGGGTTACCAGGTATACGCCTGTGCCTAAACAACAGAAGTTTTGGTTCAGGTGGAGTAATGAAACATGTTTTCCAGAAATAGCAAACTGAAAAGCAGTATTTCATCGTCATTGTGGTGTGCAATATGTATGTCATGCAGGAAGCAGAACTGATAAGAGCAAGATAATTAAGAGACCTTCAGAACAAGGATGTGATATCAGAGTCTTGTGGTACATATCTTTATATCTGTGAGATCTACACAGGAAGTCTCCACGTCCCCAAATGATCCACAAAAATATCAGCTCTCTGTTTTTCTTCCAATCAGATATATTCCATCCCCTTCTACACCTCTCAGCCTATAGGAAATTTTACTGGCTCAGTTTGGGAGCCTTGGCATTGTGTTCACTGTATCTTATGAAAAATATCTGCTGTTGCTGTAAGCCTAAGGAAGAGTGAGGGTGATATACCACTACTACTGGGGAAAATAGGGTCGTTCTTACATTGGTTCAAAGAACAATGAATGCTGATTTAATGAAATAAATTTAATGTTATTATCAAAACTGTTATAAAGGCTACTGAACGCATCTCCTCATTGACTGAAGGAAAATAGAGCACCTCAAAAGGAGAACTTGATGCTTGGATCAAAACTTACGAGAGCCAGAAATAACATCATTGGGTCCACTGGCTTTGTAGCATTGTTTATGAATTCCAAAAATAGATATTGAATTATGTTTGTGAACTGGTCTGTTCCCCTGGGAACAGATTGTATTGGATTTAGAGGTTTCACTTTTACTTGATTGAGCTGTGATTAGGGCTTTGATTGGGCCACGTCAGTGGGTCGTAGAGTCCCCACCCCCTGGTGGGTGGGGACTCCCAGAGAAAAGACATGACAGAGGACAGAGTTGGAGTTTTAATGTTGGAGCCCAGGGAAGTAAATACACAGAGAAGCAGATACATGAGGAATGAAAGAAGGCTCCAATAGACCTGGCAGAGGCCCCGGAAAGAGAGACGAGCCGTTTGTCTGATAGTTTACAGCTGGCCTAGTGGATAGATCAGAGCAGCTGAGCCTGGAGAGAAACGCGCCCCGGGAGAGAGACGAGACTTACCGCAGCGTACGGCTGATATTGGAAGAAGCTGGGACCATGGAGCCTTAAGAGGAAGAGGAAGGCTCAACCCTTGCAGATGTCAGCAGCCATCTTGCTCCAACACGTGGCAACAGACTTGATGAGGGAAGTAACTTATGCTTTTTAGCCTGGTAACTATAAGCTTCTACCCCAAATAAATACCCTTTAAAAAATGCCAACAGATTTCTGGTGCTTTGCATCAGCACCCCTTTGGCTGACTAATACAGGCTTTAAGATTAGATCATCTTTATTGTGTTAAAGCCAATTAAAGCAATGCTATCTAATGCTACAAAAAGGCAATACAAAATAGTGAGGCCATGGCATTAGTCATTAAGCAATCCTAACAGGATGAACACATTGCACAAATAAGTAACCAGGTTAGAATTTGTAAATGGTCATCACTGAGCTGCTAGGTAAAGCCCCCGCCTCCCCCCATGTGTGACAGTCTTGTCTTTGTATGTCATCATTTTACTAATTTTATGTAAAATTAGTGAATGGGACGGCAACCACTTTCTCAAAATAAAAGTTCTGAAGACAGAGAGTTGGACTAGAGGCAGCAGTAATTTCTTTCTTTCTTTCTCATGAGAAAGGGCACACGCCCAGGCTAATGGAAGTGGGCAAGTGCGCATGATCAGTGTAAGAACAAAGATTATATAGTTCCCCTGACGCAATGTCCCATTTCCCTCCCTCCCAAACCTTACCCATCTCTCACTGGCTGGGAGTTGTGGGCTTACAATCTTAAGCACGAAAACTCCATCACGGAGTGACATATTTACTGACGTGGATTTCAGGGAAATGAGCTCCGTTTTGCTTCTGTGGGAATGTGGGGTGTAACTTGTTGTGATTAAGACTTGAACAAGAATATGGGAGGGTTATATAGGATTTGAACAGAAATGTGGGAGGGTGAGATAGGCGGGAACAGGGAATTTAGTTTTAGAAGAGACCACCTTTTGTTCCATTTCTCTCAGTAGTAAAAAACTGTTATGTAGTCTGAGCCAGATTACATCTATCTTTTTCATTTGTGCAACTCAAATCTCTCTCTTCCATCAGCTAGAGTCTAAATTAAGCTTGGAAAACTGTAGTAAGAGAGGGAGATAGGGCCAAATTTCTTTTTTCTCCTCATTCCAACCTCTGTCTCACTGGCTGGTTGTTGTTTGCATCCCCTCTCTCTGTTGTTTGCACCCTCCCTGCCTGACCCCCCCTCCCCTCCCCTACCCCAGAGTAAAGCAGGGAGGGTCAACTGCAGGCTGGGGCTGTTGTAATCTGGCATCAAATACCTCTGTGTTCCATATGTCCATTTGGACTCTTTCTTTCATGGTATGTTCTATATAATCCTAGAGACCCCTATCTTTGGGGTAGGGATGTCTCCCACTAGCAAGCCCCTACTGATGGTGATGATTCCACAAGAAGCACTGGGTAACCCTCCCTCAGCTCTGCTATCTGAAGTTTCATTCTATGTAGACCCTTCCTACTAGAGTCAACTCCTTCCTCCAAGAAAGTTTTTTGGGCACGGTCCTTTCCAAGTTGAATTAATACCAGAAACTTTCTCTAAGGATGTACTGGGCTCTGCCAAACTCTGGAGGTATCAACTGGTTCCTTTGAAGCCCTCTCTTTTCTCTATCATCCCAGGTGGCTCTTACTTGTGTCATCCAAATGCCAGGGAACCCATGTCAAGCTCTTGAACTAGTTCTTTGAAAATACTTTATTTGGTTTTGGGGATGGGGGAGAACACTTTCAACCTTCTACTATCTGGGGAGAACATAGCACATTGACAACAGTCACCAAAGAAGTTCTCACTACCCATCTTTCTTGCAGGAATTCCTCACTTTCACTTATAAACCCTGAAGGTTGATGATGAGATAGCGGTCACAAGACTGGTTCCATGGCCTCTTGGCCTGTTCTGCAGAGAGGGTCTGGCATCTATTTCTTGGTCTTTAGGGCCTCTGTAGAAAATCTGAGATGACAAGAAAAGTATCAGTTAGCATTCTATTATACATAAATAACTAACACTGACTGAAATAAAAATTGCAAAACTGAAAAAACCAACATTAAAAGGTAATCAAAAGATTTATTCCTAAAAATGAAACAACTGCAAGAGATTTCATGTGAATTTTATGAATATTTTAAGAGAGATCATTCCTATATTATATTTAAATTCCCAAAGCAAAGGAAGTGATGGAAAACTTCCTGATTCATTCTAGAAGGCAAAGCAGAATCCAGATACCAGTATTAACAAGGATACCACCAAGAAAACTATAGGCCAACCTTACTTATGACCACAGAATGCAAAAATCCTAACTAAAATATTAGCTAGTAAAGTCTAATGATATTGCCAAGTATAGTTTACCCCAGGAATGCAGGGAAGGTTTAGTTTTAAAAATCTATTAATATCATTCAAACTATTAATGGGTAAATTTCTTCACTATAAAAAGGCTGGATAACCTGACAACTCTTCCCCTGTAAAACACCTAAAGTACTACATAAAATATAATGATCTTTTAAAATGCCCAATTAAGCAATCTTTCTTTTCTACCTTTTCTCTTAGGGTATAACCCTTTGATATCCTGACTTAAATTCTTATGTTGCATTGTGCCACCTTCTACAAATCAAATAACTCATTCCATTTCCCACTTGTTGTTCTAATTTTCCATTTCCACTTCTTGTCCCAATTTGTATAAAATTCCCAGTACCCTATATCACTGAGCCATGGTAGAGGACAAACTTATCTACAAAAAATGCTAAGCTTGGAGGGACAAAAATGCTGATTGGCCAGACCTGAGTCATGTGCTTAACCCTGAACAAATTATCACGGCTGGATGAATTTTTTGTTCTAATTATCTATGTCTGGGTTATAGACCCACCTCTGGAGTTGTTGCAGTTATTTATATCATTGTAACAAATCACCCTGAAGTTTAATGGTGTCAAGCTTTATTATTCTCAGGATTTTGTGGGTCAGACACTTGGGCAGAGCATGGAAGCAATGGCTTATCTTTGCTTCACAATGTCTGTGACCAAGTCTGGAATGGCTCAAATGGCTGGGATGAAGGGGCCATCTTGACTGGGGCCTTGGTTCTGGCTGGCAGGTAGTTTCTCCCTACTGCATCTGCTGGGGCTTGGAATGGCCAATATGGGTTCTTCTCCCATATATCAAATGTCTAGGTTGAAACAGTTGATGTGGCCAGACATCTATCTTTCCTTGAGGTCTCCCATATAGCTAGTCTGGGCTTCCTCACAGTACAGCAGTCTCAAGGTAGTTGGACTACCTTGCAGCCAGCACCCTTCTGAATGAGTTTTCAGAGAGTGCTGGGTAGAAGCTGCAAGTGTTCTTTCTTTTAAAAATTGAGGTTAAACTCACATAACCTAAAACTAACCATTTTACAGTGAACAATTCAGTGGTATTTAGTACATTCACAATGTTGTGCAACCACCATCTATATTTAGTTCCAAAACCTTTTCATCACCCCAGAAGGAAGTCCTGTACCCAATAAATAGTTGCTCCACATTCCCCTCTCCCCACAGCCTCTAGAAATCACCAGTCTGCTTTCTAACTCTATGGGTTTGCCTATTCTGGATATTTCATATAAATGGAATCATACAATATGTCACCTTTTGTGTTTGGCTTCTATCACAGAGCATGTTTTTGAGATTCATCCATGTTGTAGCAAGTATTAGTACTTCATTCCTTTTATTAGAAATTTTTATTGTGGCAACATATATACAACATAAAATTTCCCATGATAACCACTCTCATTTGTACAATTCAGAGATATTAATTACATTCACAAATTTGTGCTGTCTTTACTACCATCCATTACCAAAACTCTTTTACCACCCCAAACAAAAACCCTGCACTCACCAAGCAACGATTCCCCACTACCCCAGTTTAGCTCCCCCAGAAACCTGTAATCTATTTTCTGTCTTTATTAATTTGCTTATTCTGTGTATTTCATATAAGTGAAATAATACAATATTTGTCCTTTCATGTCTAGCTTATTTCACTCAACATGATGTTTCCAAGCTTTAGCCATGTATCAGAACTTTGTTACTTTTCTTAGCTGAAAAAAATTCCATTGTATGGTTATACCATATTATGTTTATCCATTTATCTGTTGATGGACACTTGGATTGCTTTCACTTTTTAGCTTTTGTGAATAATGTTATGAACATTAGCATACAAATATGGGCTCAAGTCCCTATTTCAACTCTTTTGGATACCAAAGGGATTGAAACCAAGGAGTGGGATTGCTGGGTTGTATGGTAATTCCCTTTTCAACTTTCTGAGGAACCACTAAATGGATTTCCACAGTGGCTGCACCATGTTACAAAGCCACCAGCAATGTATGAGTGTTCCTACTTCTCCACATCCTCACCAACACATATTATTATTATTATTATTATTATTATTATTATTATTTTTTTTTTTTTTTTTTTTAACAACAGCCAACCTGGAGGATGTGAAGTGGTATCTCATTGTGGTTTTGAGTTATATTTACCTAATGACTAATGATATTGAACTTCTTTTCATGGGCAGTTTGGCCATGTGTGTATCATTTTTGGAGAAATGTCTACTCAAGTTCTTTGTCCATTTTTTTAATTGAGTTGTTTGCATTTTTGTTTTTGAGTTGTAGGAATCCTTTATATATTCTGGATAATAAACCCTTTTCAGATATTTGATTTCCAAATATTTTCTCTCATTCTATAGGTTGTCTTTTCACTTTCTTGATAGTGTCCTTTGATGCACAAAAACTTTTAATTTTGATGAAGTTCCATTTATCTATTATTTTCTTTTATTGATCATGCATTTGGTGTCATATCTAAAAATCCATTACCTAATAAAAAGCCCTGAAGATTTCCCCCTATGATTTCTTCTAAGACTTCATTCTTCTTTGAGGCTGAATAATATTCCATTGCATGTACATACCTCAATTTGTTTATCTGTTCATCCATTGATATGCATTTGGCCTACTTCTACTTTTTGGCTATTGTGAAAACTGCTGCTCTGAACATGTGTATGTGCATATTTTCAGTTCTTTTTGGTATATGCCTAGGAGTGGAATTGCTGGGCCATATGGTAATTATATGCTTAACTTTTTGAGGAATCACCAAATTCTTTTCTACCCTGGCTGAACTAAGTAAGGCTTCTTTAGATCTAGTTTGAAAGTTCCAGTACCTCACTTTTGCCACATTCTATTGGTCAAGCAAGTCACTAGGGCAGCCAGATCCAAGAGGAAGGGAGTTAGAATTTATCTCTGTCAATGGAAAGAGTAACAAATAATAGGCAGCTATCTTTGATCTACCATGGAAGGCATTGTTGGAGTCAGCCCACCTGAACTACATGGATTGAATGAAGAGGAATAACTCCCTAAGGAACCTACAAGGGAAAAAAATGAGTTCTATTATCAGAAGAAAGTGGAATAGAAAATATGTACTATGATGTGGCTTTGTCAACATTGTTAACATAGACTGGGAAGGGTCTGTTTGAATGTGGGACTAAGAAAACTCTTGGAAAATATTCATAAGGGACAATAGATGCTCTCAAGCACAATCAAGTAAACTGTTCTTTGACTCCATCCTTTAGAGTCTTGAACCAGGGATTTATATATTTTTTTATTTTATTTCATTTTTTGAGAGCAAAGTTTTTTATTTGTTCATTTCTTGCATTTGAAATATACTTCGATGACATTCTTGACTTGAGACTCTTTGCCATAGTCCTAACAACCACATAACTGCAACCATCCACTTTATGGGGTTTCCCCTCTCTGCTGATTTTACAGAGGCCTACCCATTCCCCTTAATTAGGTTGATTTGTTGCTCAGCACGAAGGGCCTCCACCAACTTGACACACATAGGTTCATCACAGTAGGATGCAAGCACACAAAGATGGGCTTGGTGCTTGTCTAAGGCTTTGGCAGCTTCTCTGATTCCAAGTCCTGGGCCATCGTGGATGAGGGCAGTCTTCAGCACCTCTTGTAAAGCAGTGTTACACCTCCACCAACAATGCCTTCCTCAGCCTTGGTGGTGGGTTACAGGTGGAGCCAAAACTTGAAAGCACCCAAGCCTCTGCCTCTGCACAACTCCAAGGTGGCAGGGAAAAAGAGCTTAAACCAGAGCTTTAGAGAGAGGAAACCCAGCTCTTAGAGCTGGATAAGAAGATTATTTATCAGACAGTGGGAACACAAGGCAATGAATAGTGTTTGGTAAAACGGGGGTGGAGGTTAACTAACCTTGCAGCCCAGAACAAAGTCTGGCAAGAAGCCACAAGAGACGGACATAGCAGCTTAGACAATGAGTCAGATAAATATTTTCTCCTCCATGTAACAAGATGGGAACCAGATTTTCTGAAGGCCAGATAGAAGCAGAGAAAGAACTCATGGCAGATGACAGAGAGGGCCCCTTATCCCTTGGGACTTCTGTAACACTAGAGCTGTGACATGTCCTACATCCATTTCTGGATACTTTACATTTTCTCCTTTCTGGCCCAGCCTAGTGCCTGAAACACAGGGTTTGAATAGTAGGGAAAAATTAGAAGTGTGTTTGGAGTTAGAGGATGGTGATGAAGGGTGGAATTAGAAAACCTGTAATTCACAGAGGGGAGTATGAGCCAGAGAAACACTGTTTTATTATTGTTTTGTCTACCAAAATCCTAAGCAAGCACGGCCTGGAAAAACACAGATTATATGTAGAAATATAGGAAAATAAAGAAATATTGTATATCCATTATCACACTACCAAAAGACAGTAATTCCTAGCCTGAACTTTAAATGTCATCCTCAATTTACTCACTCGTTGTGATATCATTTATGTTCACCTGTCTAAAGGTCATGTGCAGGTGAAGGCATTTCTCGTCTTGTCCTTGGGATAAATGGGAAAAGGGAGAGTTTTAAATCCCTGTTAAAAATCCTTTTAAAACTTTAGGTAAAAAGCCAAAGTCTTGGTGAATCAGCATTTATAAATTGTCACAAGCAGCTAAGAGTGGAAGTTGTTATTAGACTTATATAGTCACATCTTCCTGTCTTAGACTGGAGGGAGAGTGGGAAGCGGAAGGCAAGAAGGCAGATGAAAGGTAATTGTGGTTTCACGTGGTAGTCAGTTGACTAAACTTTCAGTTTTTAGTTGGGTTCTTCAAGGAGAGAATTGAAAGTAGCTTTGTTTGATATATGTTTCCAAGCAGGTGCCCATGTTTTGTGACACGCTATCCCCTTTACTAGTTTGAGGTCTAATTATGATAATATCATCACATTTATTTCTCCAATTTATTGCTTAAGAACTAACCTGTCTAAATAGGTTCTCCAGTACTCCCTTGTAAGCTCTCCTCGTCAATAAATTTAAAGCCCTGCTTAATCCAAAGGGGTCAGTCTGTTTCAAACACCTTGTCTTTCAAACAAAAGACAAGTACATAATCTCATATTTTCACTAGTGGATTCCAGTTTTAAAATATTGTTGCCACATCCTGTGTATTATTAAAAATTGGTGCACACAGCCAGATGTATACCTGCTGTGATGCTGCTTGTTGTCTGAATCCCTGTGCAGGCTTCAGGGTGCTGCAGACTTGATGTTTTACTTTGTGGCTTTTAAACATTTAATAATGACATGCTCAGCTGTTTTTTCCAAAACCTGACTGGGAGTCTGGTCAGATGCCCTTTCTGCTTCAGCCATATACTAAACCAGACCCAGCTCTTGACCACAAACATTCTATTGAGCCAGGTCCCCCAGGCCAGATTCTCCATTCTCTCATGAGGAGCTCTTAGGTGATGTTATTTTATTTTATGTTAGCTGATCTAGTTAGGACCATTTATATCTCATCAGAGATGGGCTTTTACAAAGGGCAAATGTGGTGGGTTGAATTGTGTACCCCGTTTGGGCATGTTCTTAGTCTTGGCCCACATTCTGGTGGGTGTGGACCCATTGCAAACAAGATCACTTGAATATGTTACTTCAGTTAAGGTGTGGCCCAATTGCATCAGATTGTGCTATAATATGGATTACTGGAGTCTTTTATAAGCATAATGAAATGCAGACAGAGAGAGAGAGAAAACCATGGAAAGAAGCCAGAAGTCAATGGAACCTGGAGGAGAGAGGAGAAGACAATGCCATGTGCATTGCTATGTGATGGAAAAACCAATGGCCAAGGATCATGGAAGTCAGACCCAGAATGCCACAGTCTTTGGGCAGAAAGTATCAGCTTGCTGATTCCTCAATTTTAGACTTCTCCCAGCCTCAAAACTGTGAGTCAATAAATTTCCATTATTGAAGCCAACCTGTTGTATATTTGTTTTAGAAGCTGGAAAACTAAGGCAGTGAGAAAATTCAGTGCATCTTCAAGAGATAAAACACTCAACAGATGCAGACTCAGAGATGACCCAGGAGAGGAAATGTAACCATGATTAAGATGCTAAGAGAGCTAGTGGAGAACATGGACAGTGGACATTAGCAGATGGGAAATTTCAGTAGAATGATGGAAATTATAAAACAGGCAGCTAGAGATGCTAGAAGGAAAAAAAAAAGGAGTAGAGATGAAGAATTCCTTCAAAAAGCTTATCTGCATACTGGAAATTACAGAAGAGAAAAAAACAATAGACTTGAAAATAGATCAATAGGAATCATAAAAACCAAAACACAAAGAGAAAGAAAGAATGAAAAAAAAAAAAAAAAAGGTGGCTTTGGGATAATATCAAACTCCCTAACATACATTTAATTGGAGTCCCAGAAGGAGAAGAAAGCAAGAGGTAGGCAGAAGAATATTTGAAAAGATTATATATATATATATATATATAAATCAGTGAAAGAAAACAAAGTAGATTTAAGGGGGGAAAAACTCCAAACACATCATTTGTCAAACTACTGAAAAACAAATTTAAGTAGAAAATATTGAAGGCAGTCAGAGGAGAAAAAGTATTACATATAGAGCTATAAAAATATTACACACACACACACACATTACATATAGATCCATTAAACAATCACATAGTCTATCTTAGTAAAAAGCACCTAGTGACTGGCAATCTGACATGTGGTTGTTATCCCCATCCATGTGCCATGAAAACCAAAAAACTGGTGTGGACTAGTCCTGGTATCTTGGGTTCAGGGCTTCTCCAAGGTCTTGTCCCATAATGGTGTTATCTTTTTTTTTTTTTTTTTTTTTTTTTTTTAATCACATTATTTTTTTTTTTTTTTTTTTTTTTAAGATAATTAGATTACATAAATTTTACACAAAAATATAGGGATTCCCACATGCCCCACTCCCCACACCTCCCACACACACCCACATAAACATCCTTCATTAGTGTGGCACATTCACCGCAGTTGATAAATGCATCCTGGGGCCTTGCTGTTCAGCATGGACCATAGTTCACACCATAGATCACACTCTCTCCCACACATTTGTGCATGTTATGTGATGATATAAAATGGCTTATATCTGTCATTGCCAATGCCACGCAGGGCGATTCCCAAGTCCTGAAAAAGCCCCCGTATTACAACTGTTTTTCCCTCTCCCTGACCCTAGAGGCTCCAGTAGCCCCTGCCTCCACATCAATGTTGTAATTTCTTCCATTGCCAGAATCACAATATGTCTATGGTAGAATACCAGTAAGTCCACTCTAGACCATAGTTCTTCCCCCAATCCCAAGGATTCTAGGATGGTGACATCCACTCCACCTCCAATTGAAAGGGGGCTTATATCCCATGGGAAAGATGGATGGGACTATCCTGCCCGCAGTTGCAGACTCTCTCCATTCCCTGGGATGGCCATTGTCCATCATCATCTCCCTGCCAGTTGTCCTGGGTGAGCCCAATGAACTGTAGAGTAGGTGTTGCAACTCTGTTGAGGTTACGGGCCCAGCTGACACATGGACAGCCCAAAGACTCGAGTCTCTAGATGTACACCTACAAACTCCAGCACCAAGTATAGGTTTAAATAGAAGGGACAGATGAGCCATGTGCAGGGAAAACACAACTGAATCTAACTCTGTCATTCTCAGGAGCACAAACTCCAAAGTAGGGCCCAATGGCAAGGCACCTAACTCTGGAGCTATCTGCCTGACCATAGTACCTGGGTGTCTCCAGAGCCCTCAGGAGCCCCACTATTTGGGGTAGTATCCACTTTGGAAGTCTATGAGATCCTGCTTAGATGTGCATAAGTGTTACCTCTGGGGTGACCTCCCAACTCACTTTGAAGTCTCTTAGTCATGTAAACTAAATTGTCTTTACCTTTCCCCCCTTTTATTCAAGGTCTTTTTCCACTTGCATTTCTAGTTGGTGCTTGGTAGTAATCCCTCGGTGCCAGGGAGACTCATCCCTGGGAGTCATGTCCCACGCTGGGAGGAAGGTAATGCATTCATATGCTGAGTTTGGCTTAGAGAGAGGCCACATTTGAGCAACAAGGAGGCTCTCAGGAGGCAACCCTTAGGCACCCCATAACAATTGGCTAAGTTTCTGTTTTAAAAACAAAGGCTCATAAGCCTAGTCATCAATATCAAGGGTCCATCAGTGGATCATTCTCCTTCGCTAGTCACTGCCCCTGCACTTGGGGTTGCTGCTCCCTTAGGTAATGTGGGAGAGCTCTCCAGGATGGGAATTCAGTATTCTTGTGGTTATTGTGTGAGTCTCTACCCATTGTGACAATTCCCCGTGAACATTTGAACATTTCTACATACCTTATATGTATGCTCAGGTGAACCTTCTCCCATGCATCCCCCATCACTGACACCCCACCCCAATTGTAACCCTACTGTGATCCAAAGCCTCTTCAAAACTGAAGCCATTATGATAGCCAAATACAATTAATAGGAAAATGAAACAATGATAAGTTTAAATATAAGGAATGAAATACATAAAAATTAAAAAAACTAAAAATATAATAAAATTAAAAGATTTGGATTTTTTTAAAAAAATGAAAAATGTTAAAAAAAATTTTTTTTGACATTTTACCTTTCATCACCACAATATCTGCTGTCCTGTTTGATCCATTCCATTCCTCCCTGCCCCTCCCCTCGGGGCCCACGGCAACCCCTTGGCTTCCCTCCTTGGATGACAATATTCATAGTTACATGTGACAGGACTGAGGTCTTGACACACTGGTTTGTCCTCCTCTATTAGGAACCGCCCATGCTCTTGAAAGACTCCTGCCTGTCTATTTGTGAACAAATCGGTCCTCCCGAGGAAAGGAGTCCAACTCCTTCCCGCTCATTATGTGGGTCTCTACCCACTGATACAACACATTATGACAGAATGGTCACTCACACACTCCCTAGAAGCCTGATCCAGGTGTGCCCTGTTCCAAATGCCTGCCCATCCAACACCCTAAACCAGTAACCCTTCCTTGTCATATTGGCATAAGGGCATTCTCAACTTTGTACATTCAACCACATACCTGCAAATCCCCAGTGTTCACCTGGTCCCTCTCCCAACCCTCTCCTCAGTACCCTGGACCTTCCAACCCACCCTCACCAATCTACCCACCTGTCAACCCTGCACCACTCATCCCAATAATATCAATACCCTCCTGTCATATCCTTTCAATACCTGACTACACACTTTCACCTTACCATAGATTACGTCCGTGTGGGTGTTGGCTCACAACCTTCTTCTCCCTTTCTATTTCTTGTTCACCTATCTTCCAAACAACAGCTCTCTGAGTCTGCTCAATTTACTTATTTCCTGTCAGGGAGGTCATATACTGTTCATCCTTTAATGCCTGGCTTGCTTCACTCAACATAAGGTCCTCAAGATTCATCCATGTTATCCCGTGTGTTAGCACTTTATTCCTTCTTACAGCTGAGTAATATTCCATTGTATGTATGTACCACATTTTGTTTATCCATTCATCTGTTGATGGACACCTGGGTTGATTCCCACATTTGGCAATAGTGAATAATGCCGGTATGAACATTGGTGTGCATATATCTGTTTGTGTCTTTGCTTTCAATTCTTCTGGGTATATACCCAGCAGTGGAATTGCTGGATCATATGAAGTTCTGTAGTTAGTTTTTCGAGGAACCGCCAAATTGTCCTCCACAATGGCTGGATCATTCTACATTCCCACCAGCAGTTGATGGGGGTTCCCATTCCTCCACATCCTCTCCAACACTTATAGTCTGCTGTTTTTTTAATAGCCACCATTCTAATGGGTGTAAGATGGTATTTCATTGTAGTTTTGATTTGCATTTCCCTAATAGCTAGTGATGTTGAACATTTTTTCATATGCTTTTTAGCCATTTGTACTTCTTCCTCGGAGAAGTGTCTTTTCAGTTCACTTGCCCACTTTTTAAATGGGTTGCTTATCTTTTTATTTTTGAGGTGTAGGATTTCTTTATATATGCAGGATATTAGGCTCCTATCAGATATATGGTTGCCAAATATTTTCTCCCATTAGGTAAGCTGACTTTTTACTTTCTTGATAACCTTCTTTGAGGTGCAAATTTTTTAATTTTGAAGAGATCCCATTTATCTTTTTTTTTTTTTTTTTCTTTTTTTCTCTGCTTGTGCTTTGGGTGTGAAGTTCATGAAGGCATTTTTTATTACAAGTTCCTGTAGATGCTTCCCTACATTATCTTCCAAGGTCTTTAAGTTCTTGGTTCTTATATTTAGATCTTTCATCCATCTTTGGTTGATTTTTGTATAAGGTGTGAGACGGTTGGTGTTCCTCTCTCATTCTTTTGGGTATGGATATCCAGTTCTCCAAGCACCATTTGTTGAAGAGGCTATTCTTTCCCAGTTGAGTGGGCTTGGTGGCCTTGTCGAATATCAGATAACTGTATATGCGAGGATCTATATCAGAACTCTCAATTTGATTCCATTTGTCAGTATGTTTATCCTTATGCCAATACCATGCAGTTTTGACCACTGTAGCTTTGTAGTATGTTTTAAAATCAGGTAGTGTAATTCCTCCAATTTCATTTTTCTTTTTCAATATGTCTTTGGTGATTTGGGGCCTCTTACCATTTCAAATAAATTTTATAGTTAGATTTTCCAATTCATTAAAAAATGCTTTGTTGATTTTTATTGGAATTGCATTAAATCTGTAGATTAGTTTGGGTAGGATTGACATCTTAATGATGTTTAGTCTTCCTATCCATGATCAAGGAATGTTCTTCCATTTATTTAAGTCTTCTTTGATTTCCTTTAATAGTGTTGTGTCGTTTTCTGTATGTAGGGCCTTTACATCTTTAGTTAAATTTATTCCTAGGTATTTGATTCTTTTAGTTTCTATTGTAAATGGTATTTTTTTCTTGATTTCCTCCTCAGATTGCTCACTATTGGTGTACAGAAATGCTACTGATTTTTGAGCATTGATCTTATAGCCTGTGACTTCACTGAACTCATTTATAAGTTCTAGAAGCTTTGTTGTAGATTTCTCAGGGCTTTCTATGTATAGGATCATGTTGTCTGCAAATAGTGAAATTTTTACTTTTTCTATTCCAATTTTTAATCTTTTTCTTGCCTCAGTGCTCGAGCAAGTACTTCTAAGGCAATGTTAAATATGAGTGGTGATAGTGGGCATCCTTGTCTTGTTCCTGAACTTAGAGGGAAAGATTTTAGGATTTCACCATTGAAGATTATGTTAGCTTTGGGTTTTTCATATATACCCTTTATCATATTCAGAAAATTTCCTTCTATTTCTATCTCTTGCACTGTTTCTTTTTCAGGAAAGGGTGCTGTATTTTGTTGAATGCTTTTTCTGTGTCTATAGAGATGATCATGTGATTTTTTTCTTTCAATGTGTTTATGTTGTGTATTACATTGATTGATTTCCTTATGTTGCACCATCCTTGCATTCTTGGGATGAAACTTACTTGGTCATGGTGTATAATTTGATGTGTTGTTGAATGCGATTAGCAAGCATTTTATTGAGGATTTTAGCATCTAGGTTCATTAGAGAGATCGGTCTGTAATTTTCCTTTCTTGTGGCATCTTTGTTTGGCTTTGGTGTTAGGGTAATGCTGGCATTATAGAATGAGTTAGGCAATATTCCTTCTACTTCCATTTTTTTGAAGAGCTTGAGCAGGATTGGTATTAGTTCTTTCTGGAATGTTTGTAGAATTCACCAGTGAAACCATCTGGCACTGGGCTCTTCTTAGTTGGGAGGTTTTTGATGACTGAGTTTACCTCTTTTATTTATATTGTTGAGTTCATCGATTTCTTCTTTTGTCAATATAAGCTGCTTGTGAGTTTCTAAGAATTTGTCCATTTCCTCTAAATTTTCATCATTGTTGGCATATAATTTTTCAAAGTATCCTCTTATGATACTCTTTATTTCTGTGGGGTCAATGGTGCTATCCCCTTCCACATTTCTTATTTTGCGTTTTTGCATCTGCTCTCTATTTTTCTTTGTTAGTCTGGCTAAGGGTTTGTCAATTTTATTGATCCCGAAGAACCAGCTTTTGGTTTTATTTATTTTTTCTTGTGCTTTCTTATTCTCTATTTTTGTTTAGTTCTGCTCTAATCTTCGTTATTTCCTTCTTTATACTTCCTTTGGGGTTAGTTTGTTGTTGTTTTTCCAATTCCTCCAGGTGCGCAGTTAGGTCTTCTATTTTAGCTCTTTCTTCTTTTTTAATGTATGTATTTATGGCTATGAATTTCCCTGTCAGTACAGCTTTTGCTGCATCCCATAGGTTTTGATATGTTGTGTTGCCATTTTCATTCATTTCAAGGTAGTTTCTGATTTCTTTTGGGATTTCCTCCTTGACCCACTGTTTGTCTAAGAGTGTGTTGTTTAACTTCCATATCTTTGTGCTTAATCTGTTTCTCTGGTCTTTAGTGATTTCCAATTTCATTCCATTGTGGTCAGAGAAATTACTTTGTATAATCTCAATCTTTCTGAATTCATTGAGATTTTTTTCTGTGGCCTAGTATGTGGTCTTTCTTGGAGTATGATCCATGTGCACTCGAGAAGAATGTGTATCCCACTGTATTTGGGTGTAGTGTTCTGTATATGTCTATTAGGTTCCAGATCTTCTAGTGTGTTGACCAAAGTCTTTGTTTCTTTATCAATTCTTTGTTGAGATGTTTTGTCTAATGGTGATAATGGTGTATTAAAGTCCCCCAATATAATTGTAGAGGCCTCTATTTCTCCCCTTAGTTTTTCCAGGGTTTGCCTCATGTATTTTGAGGCGCCCCTGTTAGGTCCATAAATGTTTATGATTGTTCTTTCTTCTTGGAAGATTATCCCTTTCACTAATATATAGTGTCCATCTTTGTCTCTTACAATAGTTTTGCATTCAAAGTCTATTTTGTCCAATATTAGTATAGCTGCTCCCACCCTTTTTTGGTTATTGTTTGCTTGTAAGATTGTTTTCCAGCCATTCACTTTCAGCCTTCTTGAATCCCTGGGCCTAAGGTGGGTTTCTTGTAGACAACATATAGATGGGTCATGTAATGGTTAGGCTAATGTGTCAAATCGGCCAGGTAATTGTGTCCAGGTGTTTGGTAAATTAAGCACTGGGCTAATTGTAATACAAGAGCATTTATGAACTTCGATCACCAGTGAGTTTACAGCGTGGATGGCTGATTACATCTGCATCAATCAGGGAGATTGCATCATCCATGGGTGACGCTTTTATCCAATCAGTTGAATGCCTTTAAAAGGGAAGTGATTTCAACATTCAGAGAGAATTTCCCAGCTCATCATTGGACAGGCAACTTCTCCCAGAAACTCATCTAGGACCTTTCATCAGAGCCCCTGGTTTGCAGCCTGCCTGCGGAACCTGGAATTGTGCATGCCCACAGCCGTGTGAGAGATTCTTTTAAAAATATCATATTATTGACAGATATCTCCTCCTGATTCTGTTTCCCAAGAGAACCCTGACTAATACAGCTCATATTTACTAATCAATTCTGCCAATCTGTGTCTCTTGACTGGTGAGTTTAAGCCATTAACATTCAGTGTTGTTATTCTCAAGGAATTACTTACATGAGCCATATTTTCTTTGGGTTTATGTATGTCATATGCTGTTTTTATTTCTCTTTTTGTTGTTTTAGCTGTTCTTACACTCTCCTCCAGCTCTCTCTCTCCTGTTTTTTCCTTTCAACCTGTAGAACTCCCTTTAGTATTTCTTGAAGGGCCGGTTTCTTATTGGCATACTCTCTTAATTTCTGTTTGTCTATGAATATTTTGAACTCTCCATCATTTTTGAATGCCAGCAGTGCTGGATAGAGAATTCGTGGCTGGAAGTTTTTTTCTTTTAGTACCTTGACTATGTCATACCACTGTCTTCTTGCCTCCATGGTTTCAGATGAGAAATCAGTACTTAATCTTATTGAGCATCCTTTGTATGTGATGGTTCTCTTTTCTCTTGCTGCCTTGAGCATTTTCTCATTGTCTTGATCATTGCACAATTTGATGAGTATATGTCTTGGAGTAGGCCTGTAGGGATTTATAGTGTTTGGGGTATGCTGTGCTTCCTGGACTTTTACAATCATCTCCCTCAATAGGATTGGGAAGTTTTCAGCCATTATTTCCTCCAACACTCTTTCTGTCCCCTTTCTCTTGTCTTCTCTCTCTGGGATGCCTATAATGCATAGATTGTGTATTTTGTGTTGTTGTTCAGATCCCTAAGTCCCTGCTGTATTTTTTCTATCTTTTTATCTATCTGTTCTACTATCTGTTTGATTTCAGATGTAATGTCTTCCACATCACTAATTCTTTCCTCTGCCTGTTCAAATCTACTGCTATGTGCTTCCAGTGTCTTTTTGACTTCTTATATTGTGCCATTCATCACCATTATATCTGTTATCTTTTTATGTATGTTTACAATTTCTTCAGTATGTTCTCCCAGTGTCTTCTTAATAGCCTTAATCTCTTCCTTCACTTCATTAAGTTGGTCAATGATATTTGTTTGGAAAGCTTTGATTAGTTGTTCAATGTTCTGCACCTCTTCCTGGTTTTTAGATTGTTCATTGGACTGAGCCATGTCTTCCTGTTTCTTAGTATGGTTTGTAATTGTTTGTTGCCCTCTGGTCATCCTTTTATCTTGATGGGTTTATTCAGGTGATTAGCTTCTCTCTTTACTCTATGGTTTTATTTAATTGCTGTTTTTTTGTGTGTAAGTTTTCTCTTTGACACTTTGTTCTTCTTATTCTATTTTGTTGCTGTTGTCTATGTTCCCTTGGAGGAAAAAATTAGGGCCAGGGAAAGTGAAAGAGGTTAAAAAAAAGTAAAAGGATAATAGTAATAATAGTAATAATTTTGAGCAGAGGAACCATTTAAGACCTTGGAAAAGGAATATTTATATTTTAGTGAGAGCTAAGATTTATATGTCTAACCCATCGGCCATGTTCCCACAATCCTTTGCTATCTTTTCTTATAAATACCAGGGCTTTGGCTTTAAACAATGAAATGGAGGCTGTCTCCATGCCAGGTTCTGTTGGCTCCAAATGTGGGGTGGAAGACGGGGCTCTGGTTCTGTGAATGAGGTGTGTAAAGTGCTTTCTAGAATTCTGGTTTGTGTTTCCATCAGTGTGGGAGGCTACAGCTTCACATTTCTTCTAATTAGAGAGAAGATGGCACTGTGCATGGCTGTCCACAAGAGGGCGATAGGAGCATTAACCTCTGAAAAAGAAACTGCATCAGATTTGTGGCACACATGCCTTTGTGTATTAGAGGTAAAAGAAATGAATGAACTCTAAAACCAAAATTTAACTTTATTTGTATATTAACACCTGGTTTATGCTATGGTTGGAACATATTGAATATTTTCCAGAAATGCACATAAATTAGGGGGGAAAGGGACAAGAAATTTTAAGACAAAAATTGTTACCAGAGCCAAAGAAAGGCATTTTTTAATGATAAAAGAGCCAATTCATCAATAATGAATGAAATAGAAAATTAAATAACAATGAAACCCATGTGTGCACATAAAAACAGAACCCCAAAATAAATGAATTAAAAACTGATATAATTGGGAAGCGGCTGTGGCTCAATCAGTGGGGCTCCCGTTTACCATGTGGGAGGCCCCGGGTTCGGTTCTCGGGGCCTCCTGGTGAGGGCAGGCCCGCCCGCACAGCGTGGTTGGCTGACCCAGCCAGCACAAGCAGCAAGGGGGGGATAAATGAATAAATAAATAAATAATCTTAAAAAAAAAACCAAAAAAACAAACAAAAAAACTGATATAATTGAAGAGAGTCAGCAATAATAGTTGGAGACTTAAATATCTCACTTTCAATAATGATAGAAAAACTAGACAGAAGATAAACAAGGAAATAGAAGATTTGAACAACACTCTAAACCAGCTAGTCCTAAAAGTCGTATGTAGAACATTCCACCCAACAGCAGAATATATAGATAGAACATATGTTAGGTCACAAAGAAAACATGAATTATGCTCTCTGACCACAGCGGAATGAAATTAGAAAAAAACTGAATAAAATTTGGGAAATTCACAAATATGTGGAATTTAAAAATCATACTCAAGTAACAAATGAGTCAAAGAAGAATCTACAAGGAAAATTAGGAGATGTATTGAGAATAATGAAAATGAAAAAACAACATAGCAAAAGCTAAGAGATACAGCAAAAGCAGTGCTCAGGAGAAAATTTATAGATCTAAAAACCTGCACTAAAAAAAGATCTCAAATCAATAATCTAAACTTTTACCTTAAGGAAGTAGAAAAAGAAAAAATTAAACCCAAAGTAAACAAAAGAAAATAATAAGGATTAGAGGAAAGATAAATGAAATAGAGAATAGATAAACAATAGACAGAATCAATGAAACCAAAAGTTACTTCTTAGAAAATATCAGCAAAGTTGACAAACCTTTATGTAAACTGAACAAGAAAAAGAACAGAGAAGATTCTAATTACTAAAATCAAGAATGAAAGAAAGGACATTTCTACCAACATTACAGAAATATAAGAGATTAAATGGGAATCTATGAACAGTTGAATGCCAACAATTTAGATAACCTAGATGAATCACATGCATTCTAGAAAGACACAAATTATCAAAGCTGACTAAAGAAAAAATAGAAAATCTGAATAGACCTATAACAAGTAGAGATTATATTAAGCATTTAAAAAAAAATTCCCACAGAGAAAAACCCAGGACGAGATGGCTTCACTGGTGAATTCTATTAAGCATTTAAAGAAGAATTAACACCATGTTTTTACAAATTCTTCCAAATTAGAAGAGGATAGAACACTCCCTAACTCATTGTATGAAGCTAGCATTACACTTGTGCCAAAACCAGATAAAGACACTAGGATTAGAGAAAACTATAGGGCAATATACCTTGTGAATACAGATTTAAACATCTTCAACAAAATGCTAGAAAACCAAATCCAGAAACATATACCAAGTGGGATTTTTCACCAGGAATGCAAAGTAGTTCAACATATAAAAATCTATCAATATGATGCAGCATATTAATAGAATACAGGGAAAATACATGATCATCTCAATAGATGCCAAAAAACGTTTGACAAAACCTAACACATTTTCATGATACAACACTCAACAAAACAGGAATAGAAGGGAACTTCCTCAACTTGATAAAGGGCATCTAAAAAGATAATCTACATATAACATCCTATTTAATGGTGAAAGATTGAAAATTTTCTTCCTAAGGTCAAGAATAGGACAAGGATATCCACTCTAAACACTTCTACTCAACATTGTACTGAAGGCTCTACCTGGACAATTAAGCAAGAAAAAGAAATTAAAAACATAAAAATTAGAAAGGAAGAAGTAAACTATCTCTATTTTCAGATGATGTGATCTTGTGTATAGAAAATCCTAAGGAATGCACAGAAAAACTATTAAAGATGACAAACAAGCTCAGAAAGCTTCAGGACATAAGGTCAACACACAAAAATTAGTTGTATTTCAATATACTAACAATGAATAACTTGAAAAGAAATTAAAAAGACAATTCCATTTATAATAGCACCAATAAGAATAAAATACTTAGGAATAAATTTTTACAAAAGAAGTGCAATATGTGTACTGTGAAAACTACAAAGGATTGTTGAAAGAAATTAAAGAAGACGTAAATAAATGAAAGATGTCCTGTGTTAGTGGATGGGAAGACTAAATATTATTAAGATAGCATTACTCCCCAAATTGACCTACAGATTTAATGCCATCCCTGTTAAAATCCCAGTTGCCTTCTCCACCCCCCCCCCCAGAAATTGACTAGACAATGCTGAAATTCATATGGAAATAAGGGACCCAGAATATCCAAATTAATCTTGAAGAGGAAGAACAAAGTTGGGGGAATCACACTTACCAATTTCAAACAATACAAACCAACAGTAATAAAGACTGTGTGGTGCTGGCATAAGGATAGACAAATAGAACAATGGGATAGATTTGAGAGTCCAGAAATAATATCATACATCTTTGATGAATTGATTTTTCAAAAGGGTGCCAAGACAATACAATGGGGAATGAATAGTTTGTCAACAAATGGAGCTGAAACAACTGGATATACACATGCAAACGAATGAAGTTGGATTTCTACTTCACATCATATACAAAAATTAATTAAAAATGGATCAAACACCTAAAAAAAAAAGTTATAAAAGTTATAAAAGTCTTAGAAGAAAATATAGTTGTATTTTTGGGACCTTGGATTAGGCAATATTAGATACAACACATAAAGCACAAGTAACTTGTGATAAAGTAGATAAATTGGGTCTCATCAAAATAAAAAAAAAACGTGGACATCAAAGGACATTTTCATGAGAGTGAAAAGAAAGCCCATAGAATGAGAAAAATATTTACAAATCATTTACCTGATAAGGGTCAGTATCCAGAATATGTAAAGAAGTCTTACAATTCAACCATAAAAGGATGAATAATCCAGTTGAAAAATAAACAAAGGATTTGAATACACTTTTCTCCAAAAGAGTTTTGCAAATGGCCAATAAACACATGAAAAGATGTTCAACATCGTTAGTGATTAAGAAAGTGCAAATCACAACCATTGTAAGATACCACCTCACATGCATTAGGATGGCTATATTAAAAAAAGATGGACAATAACAAGTGATGGAGAGGATATGGAAAAATTGGAACCCTCATATACTGCTGGTAGGAATGTAATATGGCACAGCCACATTTTTTTAAATTCCCACCCTCCCCACAAGATGGCTTCTTTGTCTGTCTGCTCATTGTCTGCTCATCTTCATCTTCTTTAAGAGGCACCCGGAACCGAATCCGGGACCTCCCATGTAGAAGACGAGTGCCCAACTGCTTAAACCACATCCGCTCCTGGCTGGCTGTGTCATCTGCTGGTTGTGTTGTCTGCTGGTTCCAGCAATTGCTTGTTGCAGCATCTTGCTTTTGCCACATCTGCTCATTGCCGTGTCTGCTTGTTGTGGCATCTGCTAGTTGTGGTATCTGCTCGTTTTCTTTAGGAGGCACCGGGAACCGAACCTGGGACCTCCCATGTGGGAAGTGGGCACTTAACTGCTTGAGCCACATCTGCTTCCAGCACAGCCACTTTTGAAACAGTTTGGTAATTCCTCAAATATTGAACATAGAGTTATCAGACAACTTAGCAACTCCACTCTTAGATATATGCCCAAGAAAACTGAAAACTACCACCATCCCCTCCATAACGCAGTGTGAAGCCAGCCTGCAATCCCATTGTGGGTCCCTGGCCCTGGTCCAGAAGGAACAGAGTAACCCCTATGTACATTTTGGGGTGCATGTATGTTGGTACCAATATATCAGTGGCAGCCTGAAAGAATGAACCAGAAAACTCATCTCTCACTCAACCTACCAACACATTCCCTGCAAGGAGAATAGAGAATAAGCAAGGTATGAAACAATTAAGTCAAAGCAGTGTGGGTCAAAGGATTATCAGTTTTAAGCATACAATAGAGAGGGTAGGAAAGTCTATTTCATAGGGAATAGAGGGAACATTTTGATTTTTGCAAAAAAGGGAATTCCTAAGGGCACAAGGGAGCACAAGCCCAGGTCAAAACACAGGCTCAGAAAAGATGGAGAAGACCCTGCCCTTCAATTTCATCTTGGGCTGATCTTCTTGAGAGGAGGGCTAAACTCTGAAGGAAATCACGAGCCAATAGAGAACCAATTTGCAAAGGCTATGAAAAGTGTTGGTTGCAATGGTTTGTTTCTTTTTGTCAACTCCCAATGTTACCGCATGGCTATTGCCAACAGAAAGACCCGCCTGGTTCAGCACTACAAAAGAGAAACAAGTCTTTCAGTGAGAAGGTGATTTATTGCAAATGCACAAGCAAGAAACAGGGAGAATCTTGTCCCCAAAAAACATTTCAAAGTGAGAAGGGGGGCTAGGGTTTTTTATAGGGGAAATAGGGGTTGAGAAATTGAGGATCAAGTGATGACTGTGTGATGCCATGTGGGTGATGACTCTGGATCTCCTGAGGGAGATGTGGGCAAATTTCTCAATCCTGTGTTATCTCCTGTATGCAAAATTCCTGTTTGATGTCATGGTTCATAACCTTTTATCTCAGGGAAGTTAAGATTTCCTGGACTATAAGGTGCTCCTCATGCCATCCTGTGGTTTTGCTGAGATGTTATCTTATTCCTGGCTTTCTTAGGAGTAGAACTGGGAAGGTCTGGTTATTGTACTTCTGGGAACTAAGAACTAATGGGTCTAAACAACTCTGTAGACACACAAGAGTAAACTACTAAGATTAGGTTAATAGAAAACCAGTTCAACTAGATCTAGGGAAGGTATTTGAATTTTTTGGAGCTACTTAATAAAAGAAATGTTTAAATAAGCACATTTTTCCAGCTATCAAATCCCCCCTTGTGATTATACTCTTCTTATTCTTAAGACAGAATATTTTGTAAGCATTCCTTGTTTGAGGGAATTGGGCTAAGGTTTCATCTTCACCAGTTACTTCCTGCTGAGCATGGGCACAGAAAATATCCATGTTTTTTTGGAGGATGCCCTAGATATAAACCCACAAAAACAATATAAGCAGCAGCAAGACAGCATATGGCAATCCAAATAAAGGCAATACTTGAAAGGGCAAGTTCATTAACCACTCAGAAAATGAATCGTTTTCTAATATTTTTAACATGTTCAATATCACTGTGCATGTGACCCAGTAGAGAAAAGATATTATATTCATCAGGTACAAATACTGATCAATGCACAAGTTTTTCTTTGAGCAGCACTTAATATATCTAAGCACCAGGTTTGCAATATCATACATGTTGTCCCTCCATGGGAGCAGGTCGTAATGCCAATTGTATTTGTTTAGGTTCTACCTAGATTACTCTGGCAATTATTGCTCCATGGTGTATAGACTTCACACAGGCAGCATACTGCAGCACCATTGGTCCTGGAGGTCCAGGGCCTGGTGCATAATGCCCTCTGGCCTTATGAACAGAGCCAGTCTGGAGGCAATGTCCATCATCATTAGCTAGCAGAGCTCCAGGAGTCTGAAGCAGCAACATATAGTCTATTTACTTTAGGAGCATGACCAGATGTGGCAGATACCTTTATTGTTTTGGGGGTTCAAATGGAGAGACACCATGTATGGCACTGGGGCCTGGTTTAAATGCACAAGAGAGTCCAACACTGATATCCAGCCCCTTAATATGTGGCTTTATGGATATGTCCACTGCTGCAAGGCAGTATTCATGGCCAAAGTTGAGAACAGGCTTCACAATCCTATATGATAAGAACGAGGTCCAAATACTAGGGATGCCTAGTGCCTTAGTCAATGGCACTAGGTAGCTCCTCTATGGCCACTCTTTTAGTGTGTGTGTAAACATAGGGCTGCTTCTTTATCACTCTCAGAGCTGGCTAACTTTCACTCTGGGTTCCAGGTGTCATACGGGTTTGAAAAAAAAATTCTAGGGAGCTGTTAGGTTATATATAAAGAGCAAAGACTCTCAGGATTTAGAAATAGCAATCAGAGATCAGAGCTCAGGAATAAATGTGACTGCTGCAAGAGCTTACACTCTAGGCCTTAGTTTCCTTAAATAAAGCTACTTCTAGAGATCATTAACTACAACTTATAGTAGAAGTTTTGTTTCATTGTACTTTTACTTTCTTATAAAGATAACGTTAATCAATAGGCAGAACATAACAAACTTTTGCCTTGCTTTTCTTTTAAGGTTCCCCCCTTTTTTTAATAATAGGGTGACTGCATGTTCTTTTAGAGATGCATCAGAACAAAACAGTGTAAATGATAGATTTTTGGGGGGTTGTTTT
Source organism: Tolypeutes matacus (assembly GCA_026826555.1). Classification (NCBI taxonomy): domain Eukaryota; kingdom Metazoa; phylum Chordata; class Mammalia; order Cingulata; family Chlamyphoridae; genus Tolypeutes; species Tolypeutes matacus. The sequence continues at coordinate 7,159,133 of JAKSZT010054487.1, read as the reverse complement.
CATAATATCACATTTTTTCTAAGAATAACTAAAGCCATAAAAAACAATATCACCATGCAGATCAGTATTAGGATAGATCAGAGAGTGAGAAATTAAAGTCTTTACAATTTTTTTCAGCAATCTCCAAATACACACTTAATTTCTTCTTCATGTTTTCTCTTTGAGAAAGATACTGTTTACCACACAAAAAAACCATCAGCAGTACTGGAAGATTATCTTCTCGCTACCACCACCTTAATATAATACACGTTTATTGGAACATTAATATCCCTACCTTAAGGATATATTACATTTTTTTTTATAAAGATAAATTATAGTTCATAAAATATAAAGCTTTTGTGGTCAATGAACACTATGAAGAATGTAAAAGGAAATGGGTTGAATGGGATAAAACAGTTTTTTTTTTTTTTTAAATGCTTAAATTACATAAATGTTACACAAAAATTACAGGGATTTCCATGTTCCCCACCTCCCACACCTCCCATAACCTCCCACATAAACATCTTTCATTAGTGTGGCACATCACCTGCAATGGATATACACATCCTGGGGCATTGCCACTAAGCATGGACCATAGTTCACATTGTAGACCACACTCTCTCCCACACAGTTTTGCATGTTATATGCTGGTGTAAAATGGCCTATATCTGTCATTGTAATGTCACTCAGGAAAATTCCCAAGTCCTGAAAAAGCACCTGTATAACAACTGCTTTTCCCTTCCCTGCCCCAAAAGCATCCAGTGGCCACTGGCTCCACCTCACTGTTGTAATTTCTTCCATTGCTTGAATCACATTATGTCTACAATAGTATACCATTAAGTCCACTCTAGTCCATAGCTTTTCCCCTAATCCCGAGGAGTTTGGGATGGTGATGTCCACTCCACCTCTAAGTGAGAGGGGGCTTAAGGATATATTACTTTTAACAATGTGGGTGAGTCCTTAAAACTTCAGAGTAGTAAATGTAATATGGATTTTTACACGTATTAAGTGTATATATTTCAGCATCTTGCTTTTTATAAGGTGAAAGAACAAGTTATTTACAACAGTTTGCAATTAAAGACCTTAAGGGTTTTATTAGAATATTAATTTGTCAGTCTGAACTTTATATTTAAACAGGGCTCTATTTATCACAGTGACAAATAAGTTAGTAAAATAGTTTGGAAAAGACAATTTCCAAAATAGCAATGGCTCTGTATTTTTTTAAAAACCATTAAGGATATCAAAAAGCCAAATGATAGGGCACAGTTTCTTTTTTCTTTATATTTACATTGATTATCTCAAAAGGACTTTTATATCCTTCCACTCAAAACAGACCAGACCAGCTATTTAAGAAAATCATGTTACTTTAATAGAGAGAGAAAGTAAAATTTTAGTTTTTCATCAGTACACCATTCAGTAAACAAATCTTAGCTAGCATAGATGATAACAAATTGAGGACAGGCTTTTCTGCTATAAAGTTACTTTTTGTTATCAATATCAACTCCTAGATTTCTACTTAATGATTTACTGGAATCAGATATTTACATTGTAATCTTTCAGTTTGGAAAATGCCTTTACAAACTTACCATAACCATCCTCAACCACATAGACTAGTTACTTCATCTCAAATTTCACCTTTAAGTAAGTTTATTGAATTATTGTCAGCAATAAGCGAAATTGACTTCCACTAACCTTTGACAACTTTCCATATGCATTCAAGTCTTGTCCTACATATTTTCAATTTGATTTTATGAAAACCAGCCATTTTATCTAAGACAAAACATACTCCATTAAACAAGCTTTCACAATCCTTCTACTCCTTTCATATCCATTTAAATCTTATATCATTTATTCTGTTCTGTGAAAAGCTAGTCATTTCAATGAGCACCATCAATTGGCTGTCCGGGAAACTGCAAGAGAAAAACTACTTTCATCTCTCTTTTTTAAACAGATCAATTTTATTGATATATGTTAATAAAGCATACAATTCATCCAAAGTGTACAATCAATAATATTTGGTATAATCACATAGTTGTGCATTCATCAGTTCAATCATCATGAGAGCATTTTCGTATTTCAATAATAATAATGAACAAAAACAGACAAACAAGAAAATTCTTTACCTCTAAATCTCTCTTTGTTTCCCCTGCTGTACATAGCTGTTATTTCTGGCTATTCTTGCACAACTATTTATTTGTTTACTAAACAGTTTTATTGAGATATATTCACATACCATATGATATATCCAAAGTATATAATCAATGGCTTTTAGTATAATCACAATGTTGTACATTCATCACCTCAAAAATTTTAGAACAATTTCATTAATTCAAAAAGAAAGACTCCACACCCCTTAGCATTCCTTCCTCAGTCCTACATAACTGCTAATCTAATTTAATCTTTTAAAAAATATTTATTTATTTATTTATTTATTTTAGAGAAACTTTAGATTACATAAATGTTACAATAAAAATATAGGGGATTTCCATATGCCCCATTTTCTCTCCCTCCCACACTTTCCCACATTAACAACATCCTTCATTAGCGTGGTACATTTGTTGCAATTGGTGAACACATATTGAAGCATTGCCAGTAACCATGGATTATAGTTTACATTATACTTTATACTCCGTCCTGCGCAATTTTGTAAGTTTTGACAAAATACATGATGGCCTGTATCCATCACTGCAACATCAAGCAGGATAATTCCAATGTCCGGAAAATGCCCCTATATTACACCTATTTTTTGCTCTCCTTCTCCTCAGAGCCTCTGGTGGCCACTGCCTTTATATGGATGATGAAAGTTCTTCCATTGCTAGAATAACAGTAAGTCTATAGTAGAATAATAGTAAGTCTACTTTGGTCTATTGTTCATTCCCCAGTCTTGAGGATTTGGAGATGGTGATGCCCACTCTGCCTCTAATTGAGAGGGGGCTTAGATCCCATGGGGCAGATGGATGGAACTATCTTGCTTGCAGTTGCAGACTCTCTCTGTTCCTTGGGATGGGTGTTGTCCATTATCACCTCCTTGTTAATTGTCCTGGGTGAGTCCAACTGGGGAGTAGATGTTGCAATTCTGCTGAGATTCAGGGACCAATTGGCACACAGACAGAGCAAAGATTTAAGTCTCTTGGATATACACCTATCAAGTATTGTACTAACTATAGGTTCAAATAGAAGGGGCAGAAGAGCCATGTGTAGGAAAACCACAAGAGTCCAACTCTGTCATACTGGGAGCATCAATTCCAAGGTAAGGTCCACTGGCAGGTCACCAAACACCTGAGCTGTCTGCCCTGCCTGTAGTGTCTGGATGTCTCTAGAGTAATCTCATCTTTATAAATTGATTTATATTTAGTTTTTATATAAATGGAATCATACAATATGTAGTACTCTGTGTCTGGTCTCCTTCACTTAGTATAATGTTGTCGTTTTTTTAATATTAATTTGTAGTATTAACTTACATTTGTTCAGCTTCAAAGAAAAATGGTCGTATATATGCAATTTTACCCACTTCTATTTCACATAATATATTTAGTTCATAATAGGGCAATCATACAGTATTTTTCCTTTTGTGTCTGGCTTGTTTTACTCAACATAATGTTCTTCAGGTTCATCTATGCTGTCATAGGTTTCATGACTTCATTTTTTCTTACCATTGCATAAGGTTCCATTGTATGTAAACTACACGATTTGTTTATCCATTCATCAGTTGATGGACACCTGGTTTGTTTCCAACTTTTGGCAATCGTGAATAACGCCACTATGAACATCAGTGTGCAGATGTTTTTTCATGTCACTGCTCTTAGTTCCTAGGTATATACCTAACAATGGTATGGCCGGGTCCCATGGCAAGTCTACATTCAACTTCCTTAGGAACTGCCAAACAGCCCTCCACAGTAGCTGTACCATTCTACATTCCCACCAGCAGTGAATAAACTTTCCTATCTCTCCACATCCTCTCCAATATTTACAGTTTTCCAACTTTTTAATAGCAGCCAGTCTAATAGGTGTGAAATGATATCTCATTGTAGTTTTGATTTGCATTTCCCTTATCACTAGTGACAAACATTTTTTCATGTCTTTCTTTGCCATTTGTATTTCTTCTTTAAACAGTTGTCTTTTCAAGTCTTTTGCCCATTTATTTTATTTTTTTAATTTTTTTTTACCAGGAGGTACTGGGGATCGAACCCGGTCTCTCCATATGGTAGACGGACGCCGAACCTCTTGAGCTACATCTGTTTCCTGCCCATTTTTTAATCAGATACTTTGTCTTTTTATTGTTGAGTTGTACAATCTCCTCGTGTATCTTGGATATTAAACCCTTATCAGATATGTGGTGGCCAAATATTTTCTCTCATTGAGTCAGCTGCCTTTTCACCCTTTTGACAAATTCCTTTGAGGTGCAAAAGTGTTTAATTTTGAGGAGGTCCTATTTATCTATTTTTTCTTTTGTTGCTCGTGCTTTGGGTGTAAGGTTTAAGTAACTACTGTCTCCCACAGATTTTGATGATGTTTTCCTAAATTTTCTTCTAGGAGTTTTATGGTTATTGTTTTTATATTTAGGTCCTTGATCCATTTTGAGTTAATTTTTGTTTAAGGTGTGAGATAGGGATCTTCTTTCTTTATTTTGGATATGGCTATCCAGTTCTCCCAGCACCATTTGTTGAATAGACTGTTCTGGCCCAGCTGGGTGGGCTTAACAACCTTGTTAAAAATCATTTGACTGTAGATGTGTAGATTGGTCAATCTGTCTGTCCTTATGCCAGTACCATGATGTTTTTACCACTGTAGCTAACTACTATGCTTTAAAATCAGAAATTGAGAGTACTCTGACTTTGTTCTCCTTTTTATAGACATTTTTGGCTATTCGGGATCATTTACGCTTCCAAATAAATTTGATTAATGGCTTTTCGATTTCTGCAAAAAAGGCTGTTGGGATTTTTATCGGGATTGTGTTGAATCTGCAAATCTGTTTGGGTAGAATTGACATCTTAACCCTATTTAGTCTTCCAGTCCATGAACACAGAATGTCCTTCCATTTTACATAAGTTGTCTTCAGTTTCTTTTAGCAACGTTTTGTTGCTTTCTGAATACAGGTCCTTTATGTCCTTGGATAAGTTTATTCCTAAATATTTGATGTTTTAGTCACTATTATAAATGGAATTTTTTCCTGATATCCTCCTCAGATTGCATATCAAAAGTGTATAGAAACACTATTGACTTTTGCATATTAATCTTGTGTCCTGCCACTTTGCTGAATTTATCTATTAATTCTAGTAGCTTTGTTGGGGATTTTTCAGGATTTTCTAGATATAGGATCAGCGAATATTGAAAGTGTTTCTTCTTCCTTTCCTATTTAGGTGCCTTTTATTTCTTTGTCCAGCCTGATTGCTCTAGCTAGAGCTTCTATTGTAATATTGAATAATAATGGTGTCAGTGGGCACCCTTGTCTTGTTCCTGATCTTAGCAGGAAAGCTTTCAGTATTTCACCATTGACTACAATGCTAGCTGTAGGTTTTTCATATATGCACTTTACCATATTGAGAAAGTTTCCTTATATTCCTATCTTTTCTAGTGTTTTTTGTTTGTTTGTTTTCTTTTTCTTTTCTAGTGTTTTTTTTCAAGCAAAGGTGCTGTATTTTGTCAAATGCCTTTTCTGCATCAATAGAGAGGATCATATGATTTTTCTTCTTCAATTTATTAATGTGGTTTATTACACTAATTGATTGTCTTGTTTTGAACCACCCTTGCATACCTGGGATAAAACCCACTTGATCTTGGTGTATAATTCTTTTAATGTGCTTTTGGATTCAGATTGCAAGTATTTTGTTGAGGATTTTTGCATCTATATTCATTAGAGTTATTGGTCTGTGGTTTTCCTTTTTTTGTAGTATCTTTTTCTTGTTTTGGTATTAGCATGATGTTGGTTTCATAGAATGACTTTGGTAGCATTCTTTCCTGTTCAATTTTTTTGGAAGACCTTGAGCAAGATCAGTATTAGGTTGTCTTTGAATCATTAGTAGAATTCACCTATGAAGCCATATGGTCCTGGTCTTTTCATCTTTGGGAGGTTTTTATTGACTGTTTCTATCTCTTATATTGTGATTCGTTTGTTGTGGTCTTCTATTTTTTCTAGGGTCAGTGTAGCTGGTTTTGTGTTTCTAGGAATTTTTCAATATCGTTTACATTTCCTAGTTTTATGCATACAGCTGTTCATAGAATCCTTTTATGATGTCTCTTATTTCTGCGGGGTCAGTGGTAATGTCCTCCCTCTTATTTCTGATTTTATTTATTTGTGTCTTCTCTCTTTTTTCCTTTGTCAATCTAGCTAAAGGTTTGTCAATTTTGTTGATCTCCTCAAAGAAACAACTTTTGGTTTTGTTGATACTATTGTTATTTTTTTGTTCTCAATTTCTTTTATTTCTGCTCTGGTCTTTACTATTTCTTTCCTTCAGCTTGGTTTGAGATTATTTGCTGTCCTTTTTCTAGTTCCTCCAGGTGTGCAGTTGGTCTTCAATTTTAATTATTTCTTCTTTTTTAATGTAAGCATTGAGGGCTATAAATTTCCCTCTCAGCACTGCCTTTGTGGTATCCCATAGGTTTTGTTTCTCACATTTTCATTTATCTCAAGATATTTGCTGAATTGCCTTGCAGTTTCTTCTTTGACCCACTGATTATTTGAATGTGTTGTTTAATCTCCATATATTTGTGAATTTTCCCTTTTCCCATCCATTATTCATTTCTTGCTTCATTCGTTATGATCATAGGAAGTGTTTTGTATAATTTCAATGCTTTAAAATTTATTGAGATCTGTCTTGTGACCCAACATATGGTCTATCCTGGAGAAGGATACATGAGCACTTCAAAAGAATGTATAGTCTGCTATTTTGGTGTGTAATGCTCTATAAATGTCTGTTAGGACTAATTTATTTATCATATTATTCAAACTCACTGTTTCTTTATTTGTCCTCTGTTCAAATGCTCTAACCAATACTGAAAGTGCTGTATTAAAGTCTCCAACTATTATTGTAGAGACATCTTTTCTCCCTACAGTTTTGCCAGTATGTGCCTCATGTATCTTGGGGCACCCAGGTTAAATTCATAAATATTTATTATAGTTATTTCTTCTTGGGGAATTGTCCTGTTTATTCATATATAATGACCTTCTTCATCCCTTATAACAGTTTTGTATTTAAAATCTATTTTGTCAGATATTAGTATCACAACTCTAGCTCTTTTTTGATTAATATTTGCATGGAATATCTTTTTCCAACCTTTCACTTTTATCCTGGTTGTGTCCTTATGTCTGAGGTGAAACTCTTGTGGACTGTGTATAGATGGCTCATATTTTTAAAATCTATTCTGTCAGTCTACAACTGTTGATTGGGGTAGTCAATCCATTAACAGTCAATGTTATTACAGTAAAGGCATTATTTACTTCATCCATTTTGACCTTTGGCTTTCTGTTGTCATCATACTGTTGTCTATATTTTTTATCTTTAATTTACCTTTCCTGAAAATCTTCATTTCTACACTCTTCTTTAAGTCTCTCACCCTTATTTTTTCCTTTCAGGCTGCAGCACTCTGTTAAGTATCTCTTGTAAGTCTGGTCTTTTGGTAACATATTCCATCAGGTTCTGTTTGTCTGTGAAGGCTTTGAACTCCCCTTCACTTATGAAGGACAGCTTTGCTGGATACGGAATTCTTGGCTAGCAGTCTTTCTCTTTAGTACCTTAAATACATCATACCACTTTCTTCTCATCTCTATGGTTTCTTATGAGAGGTCAACACTTAAACTTATTGAGGTTCCTTTGTATGTGATACTTTGCTTTTCCCTTGCTGCTTCCAGAATCCTTTCTTTATCTCTGATATTTGTCATTCTGAATAGTAGGTGTCTCAGGGTAGGTTTGTTCAGATTTATCCCAGGTATGCAAGGGTGGTTCAGCACAAGAAAATCAATTAGTGTAATAAACAACATTATAAATTGAAGAAGAAAAACCACATGATCCTCTCCATTGACTCTGAAAAGGTATAAGACAAATACAATATGCTTTCTTAATAAAAACACTCCAAAAGATAGGAATAGAAGGAAGCTTTCTCAATATGTTAAGTAAATGTATAAAAAAAACTACAGGTCATATTGTAGTCAATGGTGAGTGACTGAAAACATTCCTACTGAGATCAGGAACAAGACAAGGATGCCCACTGTCTCCACTGTTATTCAATATCATGTTAGAAGTTCTAGCTAGAGCAATTAGACTAGACAAAGAAATAAAAAGCACTCAAATAGGAAAGGAAGAAGCAAAACTTTCACTTTTCACTGATGATATGAACCTATATCTAGAAAATCCTGAAAAATCCACAACAAAGCTACTAGAAATAATAGATGAGTTCAGCAAAGTGGTGGGATAAAAGATTAATACATAAAAAACGGTACCATTTATGTACACTAATGATGAGGAATAATCAAGAGGAAACCAGAAAAAAATTCCATTTGTAATAGTGACTAAAAAAATCAAATATTTAGGAATAAACTTAACCAAGGACATAAAGGATCTGTATTCAGAAAACTATAAAACATTGCTAAAAAACTGAAGACGACTTAAATGAATGGAAGGCCATTCCATGTTCATGGACTGGAAGACTAAATATCATTAAGATGTCAGTTCTACCCAAACTGATGTATAGATTCAGTGCCATCCCAATAAAAATCCTGACACCCCCCCCCCTTTTCTCAGAAATGGAAAAGCCAATTATCACATTTATTTGGAAAGTTAAGGGGTGCCAAATAGCCAAAAATGCCCTAAAAAAGAACAAAGTTGGAGGACTCTCATTTCCTGACTTTAAAGCATATTACTTAGCTATAGTGGTAAAAACAACAAACAAACAAACAAACAAACAAACAAACAAAAACACCACAGCATGTACTGGCATAAAGATAGACAAATTGACCAATGGAACCAAATTGAGAACTCAGAAATAGATCTTTACATCTACAGTCATGTGATTTTTGACAAGGCTGTTAAGTCCATCCAGCTGGGCCAGAACAGTCTATTCAACAAATGGTGCTGGGAGAAATGGATATTCCTATCCAAAAGAAAGAAAGAGGACCCCTTTCTCACATCTTATACAAAAGTTAGCTTAAAATGGATCAAGGACCTAAATATAAAAGCGACAACCATAAAACTCCTAGAAGACCTTTGAAGTCTTGTGGTAGGTGATAGTTTCTTAAACCTTACACCCACAGCATGAGGAACAAAAGAAAAATTAGATAAATGGGACCTCCAAAAATTAAACACTTTTGCACCTTAGAAGACTTTGTCAAAAGAGTGAAAAGGCAGTCTACTCAATGAGAGAAAATATTTGGAGACCACATACCCAATAAGGGTTTGATATCCATGTTATATAAAAAAGCACTCAAATAGGAAAGGAAGAAGCAAAACTTTCACTTTTCACTGATGATATGACCTATATCTAGAAAATCCTGAAAAATCCACAACAAAGCTACTAGAAATAATAGATGAGTTCAATGATATCAACTCAATGGTAAAAAGACAAGCAACCCAATTAACAAATGGGCAAAAGACTTAAATAGACATTTCTCCAAAGAGGTAATGCAAAGGGCCGAAAAGCACATGAAAAAACCCTCAACATCATTAGCTATTAGGGAAATGCTGATCAAAACTACAATGAGATTCCATTTCACACTTTATAGAATGGCTATTACTTTAAGAATGGTAAACTGTAAGTGCTGGAAAGGATGTGGAGAAAAAGGAAAACTCCGTCACTGTTGGTGGAAATGTAGAATGGTGCAGCCTCTGTGGAAGATAGTTTGGCAGTACCTCAAGAAGCTGAATATAGAACTGCTGTATGATCCAGCAATCTTGTTACTAGGGATATATTCAGAAGAACTGGAAGCAAGTAGGCGAACAGACATTTGCACACCGATCTTCATAGCAGCATTATTCATGATTGCTATAATATGGAACCAGTCCAAATGTCCTGCAACTGAAGAATGGATAAACAAAATGTGATATATACACATAATGGACTAGTATTCAGCTGTAAGAAGAAATGAAATCAGAATGCATATGACAACATGGATGAAGCTAGATGATATTATGTTGAGTGAAATAAGTCAGACACAAAAGGACAAATATTGTATGGTCTCACTAATGTGAACTAAATATGATGAGTAAACTCACAGAAGTAAACTCTAGAGTAGAGGTTACTAAGAAATAGAAGGTAGGTTAAGAATGGGAGACGATGTTTAATGTATGTAACATTTTAAATAAGATTAACTGTAAAAGTATGGAAATGAATAGAGCTGAGAGTAAGACATTATAATGAATATAACTAACACTGATGATTAATAAGTATGATTGTGGCTGAAAGGAGTGGCATGTGGAAGTAAATATCTATTGAAAGGAAACTAGAGAATAATCTAGGGTATGTACAGCATAGTGATTTTGGTAGTGGATGAAGATTGCGGTTAATAGACTAAATATAAAAATGCTCTTCTTTACAAAGTGGTAAGAATATGTGATACATGGGAAAATTGAAACTAATGTAACTTATGGATTATAGTTAACAATAATATTGTAATATTTTGCAACAATGGCAAGAAGATATACTTTCAATACTATAAGACAACAATAGGGAAGTATAAGAGGGTATGGAATTTTTCCTTTTAGAGTAATGAAAACATTCTAAAATTGACTGAGGTGATGACAACACAAGTCTGTGATGAAAATGAAAGCCACTGAGTATACACTTTGAATGGATTGTACAGAGCATGGGAGTGTACAATACAGGGGATCCAGTGGTAGATGATGGACTGTGGTTAACAAGACAAATATGAGAATGTTTTCTCCTGAAAAATAACAAGTATATAGTGCTAATATAGCATGGGCTGGGGAAAATTACACCAAATGTAAGATATGGGCTAAATATTACACTAAGTGTAAATATTTTGATAATGCTCTTTCATAGTTTGTAACAAATGTTTCACAACAATGCAAGGTGTTGGTGGTGCAGAGATGTATGGAAGCCTTATATGATGATATGCATGTTTGTAAATTAACTAATTTTACTATACACTTATTGTTTATGCACGTTCATATATTAATGATATACTTCAATAAAGTTTTATTTAAAAAAGAAACCAATCAGAAACATTGGATTGAAGACCACAATAACTGAAATGAAAAGTTCCCTAGAGGGTTTCAAGAGTAGATAGAAGATGACAGAAGAAAGAATCAATGAACTTGAAGAAAAGACAGTTGAAATGATTCGTGTTGAGGAGCATAAAACAAGTGAACAGAGGCTAAAAGACCTATGGTACACCATCAAGTATACCAATACACACATTGTGGGAGTCCCAGTAGGAGAAGAAAGAGAGAAAAGGGAAGAGGAAATATTCAAAGATACTATGGCAGGGAACTTCCAAATTTAATGAAAAAGATGAATATACACAAAAGGCATTGAAACAAATATTTAAAGTGATGAGAAAACAATTGCCAAACAAGAATTTTTTTAAAACAATAAATTGAAGTATATTATTCATACATGAACATCCATAAACTATAAGTGTTCAGTAAACATCATGACCTTACAAAACAAACATGCATAACATCATACAGGACTCCCAAACATCACCCACCCCCAAACACCCTGTATTGTTGTGAAACATTTGTTAACAAATCATGAAAGAGCATTGTCAAAATAGTACTACTAACTATAGTTCATATTTTCCTCCCCTATACATTTTTAAAAGGATTTATTTATTTATTTACTTACTTACTTACTTTTATCCATTTTTATCCCCAGCTCCTGCTTTTGCTGTTTCTGTGTCCATTCCCTGGGCAACTCTCTGTGTCTGTTTCCTGCCCTCTTTTCTCACCCTTTTCTTCCTGTCTTCACTGGGATTCGATTCTTGGAATCTCTGATATGGGAGAGAGGTGTCTAACCACCTGTGCCACCTTAGTTACTGGTTTTTTTGGTACGTCTCGTCTTGGCTCTCCCCTGTGTCACTCTCCTGTTATGTCATCATCTTGCCGCATAGCTCACGGGGCCTGGTGGTGCACCCACATGCGGGACCTGGCAGCGCATCTGCGGACGGGGCCTGAAAGCGCACCCGTGCATGGGGCCTGGTGGCTCACCCACTCTCAGGGTCTGGCGGCACACCCGTGCACAGGGCCTAGTGACCCACGTGCCTTCTATATTTTTCTTTTTAAAATTTTTACCAGGAGGTCCCAGGGATCTAACCCAGGTCCCTCCATATGGTAGATGGACACCCAACCACCCGAGCCACATCTGTTCCCCTGCTATATCTCTTAAGGTTGACCAAAGATACTCAAAGTTACAGTCTTTTCCCATACAGGATGGTCATATAATAAATCAGGCTTAGTTCATCACCAGCATTCTAAAAACCAGACCTAGGGAGAAAACTAGGTCTGGGGACACATGTATGGTTTCTAATATAGCGAATGTTTAGCCTACCTTGATTATCACAAAATCAGGTCAGTTAGAATATTTGCATAAGGAAGAATTTTATATCCAGCAATACTGACTTTCAAAATGAGGGACAGATAAACAAAAGTTGAGGAAGTTTGTCACCAGTAGACCTGCCCTACAAGCAATGCTAAAGGGAGTTTTTCAGACTAAAAGAAAGTACAGTAGAGATTGGATAGAAGTGGCATAAACAAAGAACTCTAGTAATATATAGTTTTACCATATGGAAAACTATAAATGGCAATACTATTGCATTGTATGCTTTTTGTATGTGACTCCCCTTTTTACTTCTTACAAGTTCTAAAATGCAAATGCATATAAAGTAATGACAAATCTATGATTTTGGATATACAATGTATAAAGATATGATTTGTAACAAATACAACAAATAGGAATGTGGAGAAAAATAGAACAGTGTTTGTGTATGTTAGTGAAGTTAAGTTGGCATAAAATCAAATGTGATTGTTATAGATTTAGGATGGTAAATTTAAACCCTCTGGTATCCAAAAAGATAATATCTCAAAAATTTATGAAAAAAAATGAGAAGTGATTGTTGTAAAATTACAAAAAAATCAGATAAATATGAAAGTAGGTATTAATGAAAAAATTGAGGGACAAATAACAAAATGGCAGAAGAAAGGCATGCATTAGTAGTATTTACTTTAAATGCAATTGGATTAAACTCCCCAGTCAAAAGGAAAAGAATGGCAGAATGGATAAAAAAGCATAATCCAACAAAATTCTGTTTAAAAGATACTCACTTTAAATTCAAAGACACAAGAAGGTTGAAAGTAAAAGGATAGAAAAAATATACCATTCAAGTAGTAGCCATAAGAGATTGGGGTAACTATACTAATATCAGATAAAATGGACTTTAAGTAAAAAAAACTGTTATGAGGGACAAAGAAGGTCCCTATATACTGAAAAAGGGGTCAGTTCAACAAGAGGGCATAACAATTATAAATATATATGGACCTAATGGCAGAACCCCAAAATATATGAAGTAAATATTGACAGATTTGAAGGGAGAAATGGAAGTTCTACACTAATAATAGGAGAGTTCAATACCCAACTTTCAATAATGAATAGAAAATCTAGACAGAAGATAAATAAGGAATAGAAGATGTGTGATACGCTAAAAAACTAGATGTAACAGACATCTATAGAACACGCCACTCATCAGCAGTAGATCATGCATTCTTCTGTAGTGCATATGGATAATTCTCTAGGGTAGGGCATATGTTAGGTAACAAAATAATTCCCAATAAATTAAAAATCATACAGGATATCTTCTCCAACCACAATGGAATGAAACTAGAAATTAATAACCAAGGGAAAATTCACAAATAAGTGGAAATTAAATAACAAACTCTTAAATAAAGAAGAAATCACAAGAGAAATTAGGAATTATCTTTAGACAAATGAAAATGAAAATGAAACATATCAAACTTATGGGATGCAGTGAAGGCAGTGCTGAGAGTGAAATTTATAGCTCTAAATGCTTATATTAAAAAAGAAGAAAGCTTTCAAATCAGAGATCTAATATCACAACTGGAGAATCTAGAAAAGGAAGAAGAAAAGAAACCCAAAGTGAGCAGAAGGAAGGAAATAAAGATAAGAGGAGAGAAAAATGAAATAGAGAATTTAAAAAAGCAGTAGAGGGGAGTGGATGTAGCTCAAGTGGTTGAGTGCTTGCTTCCATGTACAAGGTCCCAGGTTTGATCCCCGGTACCTCCTAAAAATTTTTTTTGACAAACCTTTAGCTAGGCTGACAAAGAAAAAAAACAGAGGATGTAGATAACTAAAATCAGAGATAAAAGGCCATTTGTATGTCTTGTTTGGAGAGATTTTTTTCAAGTCTTTTGCCATTTTAAAAATTGGATTGTTTGTCTTCTTGTTGTTAAGTTGAAGGATTTCTTCATATATTCTGGATATTAATCCTTTATTGGATATATGATTTCCAAATATTTCCCCCCATTGTGTAGGTTGTTGTTTTATTTTCATGATGAAAAGTTCTTTGAGGAACAAAAGTTTTGAAATTTGATGAGGTCTCATTTATCAATTTTTTTTTTCCTTTATTGCTTGTGCTTTGGGTATAAAGTTTAAGAAACTATGGCCTAACACATAGTCATGAGGATGATTCTCTGCATTTTCTTCTAGGATTTTGATAGTTCTAGTTCTTACATGTAGGTCTTTGATATATTTTGAGTTAATTTTTGTATATGGTGTGAGGTAGGGGCCTTCCTTCATTTTTCCCAAGTGGAGAACCAGTTTTCCCAGGACCATTTGTTGAAGAGACTATTCTTTCACAATTGAGTAGTCCTTGCCACCTTTTCAATGATTAGTTGGCCATTAATGTGAGAGTTGATTTCTAAGCTCACAATTCAATTCCATTTATCTACATGTCTGTCCTTGTGCCAGCGCTTTGATGACTGTGACTTTGTAATAAGTTTTAAGTTCAGGAAGTGTGAGACCTCCAACTTTATTCTCCATTCAGGAAGTGTGAGACCTCCAACTTCATTCTTCTTTTTCAAGACAGCTTTAGCTATGTGGGGCCACTTACCCTTCCAGATAAACTTGAAGATAAGCTTTTCCGTTTCTGCAAAAAAACGTTGTTGAAATATTGCTTGGGATTGCATTGAATCTATAAATTGCTTTGGGTAGTATTGGCATCTTATTGATATTTAGTCTTCCAATCCATGAACATGGTATAACCTTCCATTTACATAGGTCTTTAATTTATTTTAGCAATGTTTTGTAGTTTTCTGTGTACAAGTCCTTTACATCCTTGCTTATATTAATCCCTAGATATATGATTCTTTTAGTTACTCTTGTGAATGGATTTTTTCTTGATTTTATGTTCTGATTGCTCATTGCTTATAGATAGAAAAACTACTGATTTTGGGGTGTTGATTCTTGTAGCCCACCACTTTGCTGAATTCAGTTATTAGCTTTAGGAGCTAAGTTGTGGATTTTTCAGAATTTTCTGTATATAGGATCATTTTATCTGAAAATAAACTGTAATTCTTCCTCTTCAATTTGGATACCTTTTATTTATTTTTCTTGCCTAATTCTTGCTCTGGCAAGAACTTCCAGTACAGTGTTGAATAACAGTGGCGACAGTGGGCATTCTTGTCCTGTTCCTGATATTAGAGGGAAAGCATTCAGTCCTTCACCATTAAGTACAATGTTAGCTGTGGGCTTTTCAAATATGCCCTTTATAATGTTAAGGAAGTTTCCTTTTATTCCTAGTTTCCAAGTATTTTTATCAGGAAAGGGTGTTGTATTTTGTCAAATGCCTTTTCTGCATGATCATGTGTTTTTTCTTTTGATTCTCTTAATGTTGTGTATTACATTAATTGATTTACTTATGTTGAACCAACTTTGCATACCAGGGATAAAATCCACTTGACCATGGTGTATAATTCTTTTATTATCCTGTTGGTTTCAGTTTGCTAGTATTTTGTTGAGTACTTTTGCATCTATATTCACAAGAGATATTGGTCTGTACTTTTCTTTCTTGGGTTATCATTATCCAGTTTGGTATAAGGGTAATGTTGCCCTTGCAAAATACATTAGGGAGTGTTCCCTCCTCTTTAATTTTTTGAAAGACTTTGAGCAGAATTGGAGTTAAGTATCCTTGAAATGTTTGGTAGAATTCCTCTATGAAACCATCTGGTCCTGGGCTTTTCTTTATTGGAAGGTTTTTGATTACTGATTTAATCTTTTTTACTAGTAACTGATTTGTTGAGATCTTCTATTTCTTCTTGAGTAACTCTAAGAATTTGTTCCTTTCATCTAGGTTATCTAATTTATTGGAATACAGTTGTTCATAGTATCTACTTATAGTCCTTATTTCAGTATATTCAGTAATAATGTCCCCCATTTTCATTTCTGATTTTCATTATTTGTATCATCCTTCTTTTTTTCCTTTGTCAGTCTAGCTAAAGATTTGTTGATATTGTTGAGTTTTTCAAGGACCCAACTTTTGGTTTTGTTGATTCTCTCAAATTTCTTTTTGTTTTCTATTTTATTTATCTCTGCTCTAATCTTTGATATTTCCTTCCTTCTGCTCCCGTTGTGTTTAGTTTGCTCTGTTTTTTTCTAATTCTTCCAGTTTTAAGGTGATGTCTCTGATGTGAATTAATTTCTTTCTTTTTCCTTCCTTCCTTCCTTCCTTCCTCCCTCCCTCCCTACCTTCCTTCCTTCCTTCCTTCCTTCCTTCCTTCCTTCCTTCCTTCCTTCCTTCCTTCCTTCCTTCCTTCCTTCCTTCCTTCCTTCCTTCCTTCCTTCCTTCCTTCCTTTAGGATGTACTGGGGATTGAACCTGGGACCTTGTATGTGGGAGGCAAGGACTCAACCATTGAGCTATATCTGCTCCCCTCTTGTTTTTTTAATGTAAGCATTTACAGCTATAACTTTCCCTCTCAGCACTGCCTTTGCTGCTTCTCATAAGTTTTGGCTTGTGGTATTTTCATTTTCATTTTCGTTCACCTCTATCAAGATATTTCCTAATTTTGCTTCTGATTTCTGCTTTAACCCATTGGTTGTTGAAGGAAATGTTGTTTAATTTCCACATATTTGTGCATTTACCCTTTCTCCCTCTGTTATTGATTTCCAGTTTCATTCCATTGTGTTTGGAGAATATACATTGTATGATTTCTATATTTTTTAATTTATTGGGACTTGTTTTGTGATCCAACATACAGCCAATCCTGGAGAAAGATTCATGTGCATTTGAGAAGAAAGTGTATTCTGTTTTCATTGGGTGCAGTGTTCTATATATGTCTGTTCGGTCTAGCTATTTTAGTGTGTCATTCAATTCCTGCATTTCCTTATTGATCATCTGACTAGATGTTCTATCCATTACTGAGAGTGGTGTGTTAAAGTCTTCTACTCTTAATATAGAACTGTTAATTTCTCCCTTCAAATCTGTCAGTATTTGCTTCATATACTTTGGTATTCTCTGCTGTTAGATGAATATGTATTGGTAATTGTTATATCTTCCTGCTGTATTGTCCCCTTTATCAGTATGTAATGACTATCTTTGTCCTTTGTAACTGTTTTTTACTTAAAGATTATTTTTTTCCAATATTAGTATAGCCACCTCAGCTCTCTTTTGGTTACTACTTACTTGGTATATATTTTTTTCAATTCTTTCACTTAAACCTACTTGTATCTTTGACTTTAAAGTGAGTCTCTTGCAAAAAGCATGTAGTTGGGACATGCTTTTTTTTTTTTTTTTTTTTTTTTTTTTTTATCCATTTGGCCAATCTCTGCCCTTTGACTGAAAAGTTTAATAGATTTTCATTTAAAATCACTACTGATCCTGAAAAATCCTCCCCTGATACACTGGATAATGTTAGAGGACTCCACAAATGCTGAATCGAAGAAAGAGAAAAATATCAGAGCCAGTACCTTAAACCTGAAAGTGGACATGCATTGTTAAGATAACTTGTAGTTTGTGGAGGCACTTGGACTATTATAAGGACAGCTGATTGGGGACAGGATCCTGCCCAAGTGGTCTGTTATGGGAGCATACAGATTAGGAACCTTAGGGACATTGATCTGGAGGGAATGGGACAATGAGGTGGATTGCTCAAGAAATAGTGGTGAAAATAGTGGATGTGGCTGGCTAAGCTCCACCATCAGGGCAAAGGGCTAGGATGAGCCCTGACT
Source organism: Tolypeutes matacus (assembly GCA_026826555.1). Lineage (NCBI taxonomy): Eukaryota > Metazoa > Chordata > Mammalia > Cingulata > Chlamyphoridae > Tolypeutes > Tolypeutes matacus. The sequence goes on along the minus strand of JAKSZT010054487.1, from coordinate 7,140,963 downwards.
CCCACCGGCAACCTGGTGAAGAGGAACATTCTCCAAGAGTGGGAGAGTTCTGGCAGAGGGTGGAGAAGGGTTTCCTTTCTGTGGGTTTGGCTGCCTGGACCCCCTTGCAGCTTTGGGGAGCAAACCAGTCAGCTTGAAGTGGCACCAGGCTGAGGGGAGAGGTGAATCTGCTGAGGAAGCCTGATTTACCTAGCCACCCTGGGATACGGAGGCTTGGCTCGGGAGGGGGTGGAGTCAGCCAACTTTATCATTATGCGCTGAGGAGTATCAGAGTTTCAGCACCACTGGGAGGGCCAGGCAGTGGGAATTGTTTGATAAGTTTCCACGAGCTTATTTAGAGTCCCTTTGGCAGAGGGGGTGGTCCAGAAGATGCCTTCTTTTGGGTCCCTTATTTCTCCAAAAATAAATAAATAAATAAAAGGTTACTTAAAAATTTTTTTTGACTTAGTTTAATTGCTAAAATCTGCCTCAAAACCTGCATATAGAAGCCTGTAGGGTAATTGATTGATGAACACAGGTAGGCTGAGAGGCTCCACAAGGGCCCAAGAAGGAACGCTATTCTTCCTTAGCTTTGTTTGACTGCTTGCTTGTGTGTTTGTTTGGTTTTTCTTTATTTGTTTGTTTGTTTCTTGCTTTTGTTTCCTCTTTCCTCCCCTCACCCTTTTTTAAATTAGGTGCTGCTAGCTTGTTTCTTCTTTGCTGTGCTTCTTCTTCCTTGATTTCCCATTCTCTGTGTATATTGATTTTGTCTACCAATGCTATCTTTTTTCCTTCCTTCATCTTTCCACCTTTTACTTTCTGTTGTGGTTCTCACATTCCACCTTTTTTCATTAGTCCTCAACTTCATGGGTATCAATTTCTATCTTGTCTATTCTGTTTTCTTTTTTTAAAAAAATTATTATTAACTTTTTCCTTTCAGCCCTTTCTTTACTCTTTCCCTCTCTCCTCATCATTCTGGCCTTTTAAGTCATTCTGTATATTTTCCTCTATTTGGTTTCCCATTCCATTGTAGGTACTCCACTTTTTTTCCTGTATCACTCTACACTGCCTACATGAGTTAAATATTCATTTTACTAAGTATTATATGGCCCTTCTTCTAACTTTTATCAATATTACTATTATCTTTTTTCCTTTCTTACCTCTTTCAATTCCTCTGGTCCTAATATTTTTCCTTCAAGGGAACATAGAAAAAAGCAAGGAAATAGAACAAGAAGAACAATGTGTCAAAGAGAAAACTTAACACAAACACAGAACCACCAGTTAAATAGAACTCTAGAGCAGAGAGAGAAGCTAATCAACTGAATAAACCCAACAAGATAAAATGATGACCAGAGGGCAACAAAAAATTACAAACCATACTGAGAAACAGGAAGACATGAACCAGTCCAATGAACAAACTAAAAACAAGAAAGAGATACAGAACATTGAACAACTAATCAAAGCTGTCCAAACAAATATCATGGACCAACTTAATGAAGTGAAGGAAGAGACTAAGCATATTAAGAAGACACCAGGAGAACACACTGAAGAAATTGTAAACATACATAAAAAATTAACGGATATGATGGTGATGAATGGCACAATCCAAGAAGTCAAAAAGACACTGGATTCACTTAACAGCAGATATGAACAGGCAGAAGAAAGAATTAGTGATGTGGAAGACAGTATATCTGAAATTAAGCAGATAGTAGAACAGATAGATAAAAAGATAGAAAAAATCCAGCAGGGACCTAGGGATTTAACTGACAACACAAAATGCACAAACATATGCATTATAGGCATCCAAGAAGGAAAAGAGAAGGGAAAGGGAACAGAAGAAGTGTTGAAGGAAATAATGGCTGAAAACTTCCCAAACCTATGAGGGAGAAGGATGTACATGTCCAGGAAGCACAGCACACTCAAAACAGTATAAATCCCCACAGGCCTACTCCAAGATATATAATTATCAAAATGTCCAATGCTCAAGACAACAAGAAAATACTCAAGGAAGCAAGAGAAAAGAGAACCATCACACACAAGAGAAGCACAATAAGATTAAGTGCTGATTTCTCATCTGAAACCATGGCGGCAAGAAGACAGTGGTATGACATAATCAAGGTACTAAAAGAAAAAAAACTTCCATCCACGAATTCTCTATCCAGCAATGCTGGCATTAAAATATGATGGAGAGTTCAAAATATTCACAGATAAACAGAAATTAAGAGAGTATGCTAATAAGAAACCTGCACTTTAAGAAATACTAAAGGAAGTTCTACAGGTTGAAAGGAAAAAACAGGAGAGAGAGAGTTGGAGGAGAGTGTAAGAACAACTAAAAAGACAAAAAGAGGAATAAAAACAACATATGACATACATAAACCCAAAGAAAATAGGCTGATGTAAGAAATTCATTGAGAGTAATAACACTGAATGTTAATGGATTAAAATCACCAGTCAAGAGACACAGATTGGCAGAATGGATAAGGAAATATGATCCATCTATATGCTTTCTACAAGAAACCCATCTCAGATCCAGAGATTCAAGGACGCTGAAAGTGAATGGCTGGAAAACAATTTTACAAGAAAACAATAACCAAAACAGGGCAGGAGTAACTATCCTAATATCGGGCAAAATAGACTTTGAATGCAAAACCATTGTAAAAGACAAAGATGGACACTATATATTAGTAAAAAGGGTAATATTTCAAGAAGAGAGAACAATCATAAACATTTATGCACCTAATCAGGGTGCCTCAAAATACATGAGGCAAATGCTGGAAAAGCTAAGTAGAGAAATAAATGCCTCTACAATTATAGTGGGGGACTTTAATACACTATTATCACCATTAGACAGAACATCTCAACAAAGAATCAATAAAGAAACTAAGACTCTGAATAATACATTAGAGGACCTAATAGACATATACAGAATGCTACACCCAAATACAGCAGGATATACATTCTTCTTGATTGCACATGGATCATACTCCAAGACAGACCACATGCTAGGCCACAGAACAACTTTAATGAATTCAGAAACATTGAGATTATACAAAGTAATTTTCCTGACCACAATGGAATGAAATTGGAAATCACTAAGGGCCAGAGAAACAGATTAGGCACAAAGATATGGAAGTTAAACAACACACTCTTAAACAAACAGTAGGTCAAGGAGGAAATCCCAAAAGAAATCAGAAACTACCTTGAAATGAATGAAAATGGCAACACAACATATCAAAACCTATGGGATGCAGCAAAAGCTGTACTGACAGGGAAATTCATAGCCATAAATACATACATTAAAAAAGAAGAAAGAGCTAAAATAGAAGACCTAACTGCGCACCTGGAGGAATTGGAAAAACAACAACAAACTACCCCAAAAGAAGTATAAAGAAGGAAATAACAAAGATTAGAGAAGAACTAAATGAAATAGAAAATAAGAAAGCACTAGAAAAAATAAAATCAAAAGCTGGTTCTTCGAGAAGATCAATAAAATTGACAAACCCTTAGCCAGACTAACAAAGAAAAAGAGAGAGCAGATGCAAATACACAAAATAAGGAATGAGGAAGGGGATATCACTACTGACCTCACAGAAATAAAGAGTATCAAAAGCGGGTATTTTGAAAAATTATATGCCAACAAGAATGATAATTTAGAGGAAATGGACAAATTCCTAGAAACTCACAAACAGCCTACATTGAGGAAAGAAGAAATTGATGAACTCAACAGTCCAATTACAATTAAAGAGAGAGACTCAGTCATCAAAAACCTCCCAACTAAGAAGAGCCCAGGACCAGACAGCTTCACAGCTGAATTCTACCAAACATTCCAGAAAGAGCTAACACCAATCCTGCTTAAGGTCTTCCAAAAAATAGAAATAGAAGGAACATTGCCTAACTCATTCTATGAAGCCAACATTAGAAAGGAAAATTACAGACAAATTTCTCTAATGAACCTAGATGCTAAAATTCCCAACAAAATACTTGCTAATTGCATTAAACAACATATCAAAAGAATTATACACCATGACCAAGAGGGTTTCATCCCGGGTATGCAAGGATGGTTCAACATAAGAAAATCAATGTAATACACCATATAAACAGATTGAAAGAAAAAAAATCACTTGATCATCTCTATAGATACTAAAAAAGCATTCGACAAAATACAGCATCCTTTCCTGATAAAAACACTGCAAAAGATAGGAATAGAAGGAAACTTTCTGAACATGATAAAGGGTATATATGAAAAACCCAAAGCTAACATCATCTTCAATGGTGAAATCCTAAAAGCCTTCCCTCTGAGATCAGGAAAAAGACAAGGAAGCCCACTATCATCACTCCTATTTAACATTGTCTTAGAAGTACTTGCTCGAGCACTTAGGCAAGAAAAGGATATAAAATGCATCCAAATTGGAAAAGAAGAAGTAAAAATTTCATTATTTGTAGACGACAAGATCCTATATATAGAAAACCCTGAGAAATCTACAACACAGATTCTAGAACTAATTAAGGAGTTCAGTAACATCACAGGCTATAAGATCAATGCTCAAAAAATCAATAGCATTTCTGTACACCAATAACGTGCAATCTGAGGAGGAAATTTAAAAAAATACCATTTACAATAGAAACTAAAAGAATCAAATACCTAGGAATAAATTTAACTAAAGATGTAAAGGACTTATATACAGAAAACTACACAACACTGTTAAAGGAAATCAAAGAAGACTTAAATAAATGGAAGAATATTCCCTGTTCATGGATAAGAAAATTAAACATCATCAAGATGTCTATCCTACCTAACTAATCTACAGATTTAATGCAATCCCAATAAAAATCAACACATCATTTTTTAAGGAACTGGAAAAACTAACTACAAAATTTATTTGGAAGAGTAAGAAGCCCCAAATCACCAAAGACATATTGAAAAAGAAAAATGAAGTTGGAGGTATCACACTACCTGACATTAAAACATACAACAAAGCTACAGTGGTCAAAACTGCATGGTATTGGCACAAGGATAGACATACTGACCAATGGAACCAGATTGAGAGTTCTGATATAAATCCTCGCATATACAGTCATCTGATATTCGACAAGTCCACCAAGCCCACTTAGTTGGGAAAGAATGGTCTCTTCAACAAGTGTTGCTTGGAGAACTGGATATCCATATCGAAAAGAATGAAATAGGAACACCATCTCACATCTTATACAAAAATCAATTCAAGATGGATCAAAGACCTAAATATAAAAGCCAAGACCATAAAGATCTTGGAAGATAATGTAGGGAAGCATCTACAGGACCTTGTAATAGGAAATGGTTTCATGAACTTCACACCCAAAGCACGAGCAGCAAAAGAAAAAATAGATAAATGGGATCTCCTCAAAATTAAAAACTTTTGCACCTCAAAGGACTTTATCAAGAAAATAAAAAGGTTGCCAATTATTTTCAGTGGAGCAGCCATATATCTGATAGGAGCCTAATATCCTGCATATATAAAGAAATCTGCACCTCTAAAATAAAAAGACAAACAACCCATTTAAAAAATGGGCAAGTGACCTGAAAAGACACTTCTCCAAGGAAGAAATACAAATGGCTAAAAAGCACATGAAAATATGCTTGACATCACTAGCTATGAGGAAAATGCAAATCAAAACTACAATGAGATACCATCTTACACCCATTAAAATGGTGGCTATTAAAAAAACAGCAGACTATAAGTGTTGGAGAGGATGTGGAGGAATGGGAACCCTCATCCACTGCTGGTGGGATTTTGGAATGGTCCAGCCACTATGGAGGGCAGTTTGGCGGTTCCTCAAAAAACTAACTATAGGTCTTCCATATGATCCAGTGATTCCACTGCTGGGTATATACCCAGAAGAATTGAAAGCAAAGACATGAACAGATATATGCACACCAATGTTCATAGCAGCATTGTTAACTATTGCCAAAAGTTGGAATCTACCCAGGTGCCCATCAACAGATGAATGGATAAACAAAATGTGGTACATACATACAATGGAATATTACTCAGCTGTAAGAAGGAATAAAGTGCTAACACATGGAATAGTCTGGATGAATCTTTAATACCATATGTTGAGTGAAGCAAGCCAGGCATTGAAGGATGAACAATACATGACCTCACTGATATGATTTAAGGAAATTGAGCAGTCTCCGAGAACTATTGTCTGAAAGATAGGTTTACAAGAAAGAGCAAGAGAAGAGAAAGTTGTGAGCCATCACCCATATGGAAATAATCTATGGTAAAGAGATAGAGTGTAGTTGCGTATTGAAGGTGGGTAGTGATATTATTGGGTTTGGTGGTGCAGGGTTGACAGGTGGGTAGGTTGGGTAGATTGGGAAGGGTGGGTTAGAATACCCAGGATACTGGGGGGAGAGATGGGAGAGGGACTAGGTGAACACTTGAGATTTGTGGGTATAAGATTGAAAGTACAGAGGTGGAAATGCTCTTATGGCAATATGACAAGGAAGTGTCACTGGTTTAGGGTGTTGGCAGGGGGGCATTTGGGACAGGGCGCATCTGGAGCAGGCTTCTAGGGAGTGTGTGAGTGTTCATCCTGTCATAATGTGTTGTGTCAGTGGGTGGAGACCCATACAATGAGCGGGAAGGAGATGGACTCCCATCTTTGGGAGGACTGATTTGCTCAGAAAGACATGTGGGTGTCTCTTATGAGGAAGGGTGGTTCCTAATAGGGGAGGACAAACCAGTATGTCAAGACCTTTTGTTGCATGTAACTGTGAATCTTGTCATCCAATGCGTCAAGCCAGGGAGTCATTGTGGGACCCGGGGGTATGAGGAGGGAGGAACAGAATAGACAAACGGGGTATTTAGTGGTCAGTGGAAATGTTTTTCATTACATTACAGTGATGGACACAGGACATGGTAAATATCATAAAAATTTATAAAAGTATACAGTCTAAAATGTAAACCATGCTGTAAACCATTGACAATGTTTTGTAGCTATGTTTCACTATCTGTATAATGTTATAACAATGCTACCATCCACATATTAAAAGGTATTAATATTGGGGGGAGGGAAGGGGGGCGAAGTTGGGTATATGAGAGTTTCTTGTATTCTGTGTGTGACTTTGTGGTGACCTAAAACTTCTCTGAAAATGAAAGGAAAAATAGTGAGACACTGGGGAGTGAGAGGGGGAAGGTGCCATGGTACAGACTGGACACCCGACATTGCAGTGATAAAAGGCAAAAATGTCAAAAAAAAATTTTTTTTTTAATTTTCCCCCATATTTTGAATATCCTAATCCTTTAATTTTATTTTGTTTTTAGTTTTTTTTTTTTTAAGTTTTCATGTGTTTTATCTCTTACATTTTAACTTATTATTATTTCATTTTCCTATTAATTGTATTTAGCTATTGTATTGGCTTCATATTTGAAGAGGCTTTGGATCACAGAAGGGTTACAACTGGAGTGGGAGAGGATCATTAGTGTGGGGTGATAGGAATGGGGGGTGCATGGGAGGAAGTTCACCTGAAGATACATAAAACATATAAAATTGTTCAAATGCTCATGGGGCATGGTCACAATTGGTGGAGAATCACTCAATAAATAAGAGAACACCAAATTCCCATCCTGGAGAGCTCTGCCACATTCTCCAAGGGAGTAGCAACAGTCCCCCAAGTGCAGGGGCAGTGTTTGGCAAAGGAGGATGATCCACTGATGGGCTCTTGTTATTGATGACTAGCCTTACAAGTCTTTGTTCTTGAAATTGAAACTTAGTTTATTGTTATGGGATGCCAGGTGTTGCCTACTGAGAGCCTCCTTGTTGCTCAAATGTGGCCTCTCTCTAAGGCAAACTTAGCATATGAATGCATTACCTTCCTCCCAGCATGGGACATGACTCCTGGGGATAAGCCTCCCTGGCACTGAGGGATTACTACCAAGTGCCAACTGGCAATACAACTGGAAAAAGTCCTCGAATAAAAGGGGGAAAATGTAAAGACAAATAAGTTCGTATGGCTAAGAGACTTCAAAGTGAGTTGGGAGGTCATCCCAGAGGTAACACTTACGGACATCTCAGTAGGATCTCATAGGCTTACAATATGGATATCACCCCAAATAGAGGGGCTCCTGAGGGCTCTGGAGACACCCAGGTCCTATATAAGGGTGGATAGCTCCAGAGTTTGGTGCCTTATCAGTGGGCCCTACTTTGAATCTGTGTTCCTGAGAGTGACAGTGTTGGACTCAAATACATCCTCCCTGCACATGGTCCATCTGTCTCTTGTATTCAAACCTATATGTGGTGCTGTAGTTTGTAGGTGTACTTCCAGAGGCTTGAGTCTTTGGGCTGTCCATGTGCCAGCTGGGCCCAGAATCTCAGTGCAACTCCTACTCTACAGCTTAATGGACTCATCCAGGACACCTGGCAGGGAGATGATGATGGACAACGGCTATCCCAGGGAATGGAGAGAGTCTGCTGCTGCAGGCAGGATAATCCCATCCATCTTATCCATGGGATATAAGCCCTCTTTTACTTGGAGGTGGAGTGGACATCACCATCCCAGACTCCTCAGGATTGTTGGAAAAGCTACTGGTAGTCTGTTGTAGACATATTTTGATTTAAGCAATGGAAGTAAATACAACATTAATGTGAGCCAGTGGCCACTGGATGCTTTGGGGGCAGGGAGAGGGAAAAGCAGTTGTAATGTAGGGCCTTTTTGGGACTTGGGAATTATCCTGAGTAACATTGCAACAACAGATATAGACCATTTTATATCATCATATAACATGCAGAACTGTGTGGGAGAGAGTGTGGTCTACAATGTGAACTATGGTCCATGTTTAGTGGCAAAGCCCCAGGATGTGTTTATCCATTGCAGGTGATGTGCCACACTAATGAAAGATATTTATGTGGGAGATTGTGGGAGGTCTGGGGGGTGGGGCATATGGGAATCCCTATAATTTTTGTGTAACATTTATGTATCTTTAAAAAAATTATTATTAAAGAAAAATAATAAAAAATAAAATGAGATCACTACTGATAATACAGGTCTTTCTTCTGCCATTTTGCTATTTAGTTTTTGTACGTCTTATACATTTTTTGCCCCTCACTTCTATTAAAGTATATATATATAATTTTTACCAGGAGGTCCCAGCGATCGATCCCAGGTCCCTCGATATGGAAGACAGACACCCAACCATTTGAGCCACATCCATCCCCCTGCTATATCTCTTAAGGTTGACCAAAGATACCTAGAGTTACAGTCTTTTCCCATACAGGATGGTCATATAATAAATCAGGCTTAGTTTATCACCAGCATCTAGGGAGAAAAACTAGGACTGGGGAAACATGCATGGTTTCTAATACAGCAAATGTTTAGCCTACCCTGATTATCAAAGTCTACTGTTATATTTACTGTTTAGCCTATCCTGATTATCAAAGTCTACTGTTATGTTAAGTGCCTTCTCATTTCTAACTGGATATATTTTTCTTCTGTTTTCCTTGCAGTTGTCATTGGGTTAAAATTTAACATCCCAAATATATAACAATCATATTTTGTTTGAAATTAACTTAACTTCCATAGCATGCACATATATTTTTCTTATACTCCTTTGTCCCCTCGCCATTTTTTGTACTTGTTACCACTTATATCTTTGTACATTGTACGTCCATAAGCCTAGATTTATCATTACATTTTTTGCATTTGCATTTTAGCACTTGTAGGAAAAAGTGGAGTTACATACCAAACAATACAGTACAATAATGCTGGCATTTATAACTACCCAAATGATTACCTTTACTGCAGGTCTTTATTTCTTTATGCGACTTTTAACCACTATCTAGTGTCCTTTTGTTTCAGTCTGAAGAACTCCCTTTAGCATTGCTAATAGGGCAGATCTTGTGGTCACGTTTTTCCTTAGATTTTGTTTATCTGAGGATGTCTTAATTTATCCTCAATCCTCAATCCCCATCATCTTGTGGGAGATCCTCCCACAATCTCCCACAATCTCCTTCATTTTTCAAAGAGAGCCTCACCAGACAAAATTTTTGCTGGCAGTTGTTTTCCTTCCTCACTTTAAGTATTTCAACCCACTACCTTTTTGCCTTCATGGTTTCTGTTGAGAAATCAGCACTCATTTAGGGATACCTTTGAATGTAACACGTTGCTTTTCTCTTGCAGCTTTTCAGAACTCTCTACTTCTCTTCTTCATTTGACAATGTAAGAAATATATGAAAGGGTGTGTTTTTCTTCATGTTTGGTCTGTTTGGTATTTTCTGAACTTCTTGGATGTGCATACTCACATGTTTTGCTAAGTTTGGGAAGCTCTCTGTCATTCTTTCTTTCACTATTCCTTATGCCCCTTTCTCTCTTTCTTCTTCTGGGACTCATATAATGTAAATATTGGTGTGCTTGATGGTGTCCCATAACTGCCTTATGCTATTTTCATTTTTAATATTTCTCCTTTCTTTCTGCTCCTCAGCCTGGCTTATTTCAAGTGTCTTGTCTTCAACTTCATTGATTCTTTCTTCTGCCAGCTTCTTTCTGCTCTTGAAATTCTTCTAGGCATTTTTCATTTCAGTTACTGTGGTCTTCAACTTCAGTAATTCTATTTGACTCCTTTTAAAAGTTTTTATCTCTTTACTTAGATTCTCATATTGTTCATTCATTGTTTATCTGATATCCTGTAGTTCTTTTTCTGTACTTTCCTGCATCTCCTTAAGCATTTTTAAGATGATTTTAAAAAATGATCCACATTCTCATTTTCTTCATTGGTGGTTTCTGTATATTTATTATCCATACCCCATTGTTTCCTGTTTCTTTGTTTGTCTTGTACTCTTTTCTTGTACACTGTACATTTTAATATTTTAAAATGTTAACTCTGGGATTACTCCCTTGGATGTCTGTTTCTTAGTTTTATAACCAGCTCATGATAAGACGGAGATTTTCTTGAGCTTCAGCCCTCCTATCAGGAAGGTCTGCCCAAGACAAATGTGCTTTACAAGGTTTTCCCTGTCTTACTGGGCCTCTGCCTTGTCCTGGGCTTTTGCTTGTTAATTGTTTTGTAGTTCCACTATTTACAGGAGTTTGGTTGTCCCCTCTGTTTCCCAGGGTACAAATCTCTTTGGGAAGTATCTGAAGTCAGCAGACCTTTGTCCCAGACTCTTCTCCACTACATATTTTTACACTCCTTTCATTGGCTCATGCTGCTTTTGCTTGGAAGCAAATTCTGGGAGGAGAAATCCAGGAAGGATATTCCCAACTTGGTCTTTTCTAGTCAAAACAGGGGCAGGGACCCATGAAGGGGCAGGCTGGCTCCAAAGTGCTCTGTGAATGGAGTCAGGAAGTAAACAAAAACTTTTCCAATGACTCCCCAAAACTGAGCTTTCCTTGTCTGCCCAGCAAATGCAGCCTTTCAGTTAACTTTCTCCCACAGCACTCAAGAAGTCCTGCATCTTTAAATAGCCACTGCCTCAACCCCTGTCCAGGGATAGTTGGCACAATGGCTACTGCTATTGTTTGGGACAGGTTGAAACAATAGCTGCCCTCTGAGCCAGGACCCAGAGATCTGAATTCACTAATCAAAAGCTGTGATCAGTGATTGGCTGTGCACACCTCTGTCCTTGGAGAAGAGGATTTTTTTGTCCCATTCTGTTAGCAGTCGCTAGTCAGGAACTGGACCTTGTGGTGCCCTGCCATGAGAATGGGGGATGGGTGCTGGTAGCTGCTGTGCAGACACAGCAATTTACAGTTCCCCACTATAATTATTCAGCCTCTTTCTCTTGCTCTTCCCTGGATGCTATGTGGTATTCTGGCCATTGGAGTTTCAAAATAGTTGTTTCAGACAGTTCCTTCCTGCTTAGTAGTTGTATTGGTGGAAGGACTGAGTTCTAGAGCTCTGTACTCTGCCATCTTCCCCAGAAGTTCCCTACTGTAAACATTTTTTAGCGTAACTTGTGTCAAGCACTAGGCTAAACATTTTTCACTCACTATCTTATTTCACCTTTTTTTAAAAGGAGGTACCAGGGATTGAATGCAGGATTTCATACATGGGAAGAAGGCACTCAACCAATGAGCTACAACCACTCCCCAATATGAGTTGTTTTGTTTATTTGTTTTTAGGAGTTACCAGGGATTGAACCCGGGACCTTGTATGTGGGAAGCAGGTGCTCAACCAATGAGCTACAACCACTCCCCAGTGAGAGTTGTTTTTTTTTCCATTTGTTTGTTTGTTTTTAGGAGGTACCAGGGATCGAACCTGAACCTTATACAAAAAGCAGGCACTCAACCACACCCGCTCCCTATCTTATTTCATCTTAAAATCTATATTGTGACTCATGTACTACAATCATCCCCATTAAGAGGTAAGAAAGCAAAGACTTGGAAAAGATAAGCATCTTTTTCAAAGGTAAATAGTGGCAGAGCCTAGATGCAAACCCAGATTTCATTCCAGTTCCTTCTCCACTGCCTATTTGGACTATTTCAAGTCATATGACATTAGCCACTAAATTTTTGAGCCTCTATTTTCTCATCTTTAAAATAGCTAAACACCTGCTGCTAATTTCCCAGCGGCTATGGCAAATACCACACATTGGGTTAGTTTAACAACAGGTTTTATTGGCTTATGATTTTAGAGGCTAGAAGTTCTGGTTGGCAGGCAATTTTTGCTTACTTGACTTTCTCATAAAATGGTGATGTCCTCTCCTCTCTCTTCTGAGTTCTGTTGTCTTCCAGCTTCCAGCTCCTCCCTGTGGCTTTCTCTTTATAAAGCTTCCAGTAATAGGATAAGACCAACCTGATTCAGTTGGCCACATCTTAACTAAAAATAACATCTTCAAAAGGTCCTATTTACAATGGGTTCCCACAGGAATGGAGGTTAAGATTAAGAGCATGTTGTATGACGGTTAAATGTCGGGCAGCACCCCAACTGCTGGATCAGCTATTAGCTCACAAAGTCCTTGGTTCAGTTTCTTGTGTCCCCCGACTCAGCATACCTTGTATCCAATTCATAAATCCTTGGCCCAGCACACATAGTCCCTGGGCACAGCAGAAATGATTCCAAAAAGTTGTACTTTGTGTTTCTTTGTATAACGCTTGAGTGATAACCGTAGGGTATAAATAACCATGCTAATAAAGAACAGACATGCCTGTACGTCTGGATGAGACTGTGACTGTGCAAGTATGAGCAAACTTCCCTCTCTGCCTAGATTCTTATTTCAGCCCACCTCCCTCGTGAGCTCCTAAGGTGGACACAGTGCACACATGGCGTAGTAAGCAAGATTTGACATGTTCTCCCACTGCTCCCCTGGCTGAGGAAGTAGGGGGTATGGACCCTGGGTGGTCTCCAACCTGTATGTGGGCTGGTGTAGCCGATTGGCTATCCTGGTGGTGTACGTGTCCAGATATGACAACCACCAATAACCCGGCAGCACTGCAGAGTGTCCTGCACCAGGCTGAGCTGGCAATAAGGGAAATGAAGCCTGACGTGACTGCTGCGTGGGTGGGATGGGTGTTCCTGTCTCTGCTGTGAGACACCACCCAAGAGATATTGAAACAGGCTAGCCAATTGCATGAACAGGAGAGGGAAATCAACTGGTTGTGTGAGCAACTGCCCTAGTCACATGTGCAGCTAGAGTGTCGAGACCTGTCGGATGGTAGTAGTTCGGATGAGGAAGACGAGATGGGGCCCATCTGACGAGCTCATCCAGTCGTAACGCAAAAGATGAAACATGATCAGGATATGGGGCAAGGAGGGGCCATAATTGGGCAACTGCACATGGTGCAACATACCGTGTATCGCCCATACACCTAGGCTGAGCTGGTAGAGTTAAGCCGGCAATTTCGACAAAAGCCCAGCGAGCCTGTGGCCGCTTGGCTGCTGCGCCTGTGGGTACACAGGCGTGGATGGCATTTTGTGCTCCGGGACTGAGATAGAGAAGTTAGCGTCGCTTACTGGCCATCCCTTGCTGTGCCAGCATTTCTTAAATGTGTGGCGGCATGCTGGGGGAAACCCCACCTACCCATTGATGGGGTGGCTCCAGACAGCCGTTTGTGTGGTCTGGAATGATGTGGGGGACTCAGTGAGCCGACGGAATATGTATGCTGACCTCGTACAGGTAGTCCAGGAAATGGGCATGTGTAGTGCTACCTTTAACCTCGATAACAAGGGACCCAATGCCGATAGTTTCACGAGTCGAAAGAGGGACCTGCTCGTGCAACATGCTACTGCTCCCTCGTTCGTGTCTCTGATGGCTATCTTGACCCCATATGTGGGGCACCCGATACATGAGGTGACAGCCATGATGCCTAGTCTCGGTCAGGCCTAGAGCCAATGGGCCAAGGTCCGCCCAGTGGTGACAGGGAGAGATACGCTCCCGTCTCATAAACAGTTAAGCCCGCAGGTGGGGGCTGTAAGAAAGGTCCTGTAAAAGTCATGTGGATACAGATGTGGGATGATTTGTTGGCTGCCGGGGTAGACCAGGCTAAAATAGATGGAAAACCGAATGTGATCTTGTTAAACCTTTGGAGACAGCTAGAGCCTGCTCAGCGGCGAGCAGGAAAAGCCCAGAAACCAAAGCAGGTTAGGGCAACTGTGCAACTCAGTGACGACCTATTGGAGCACCCCGAGCGCTCCACGGAGTTGGTGTTTACCTTCACATTGGAAGTAGGTCACAGCATCCGAGAGGGGGACCCTCGGAAAGACTGGAGGCCCTACGTGAAGCTAACAATCCACTGGTCCCCACGGAATGTACAGCATGTCTTGGCCCTTGTGGATACGGGCATGGAATGCACCCTTCTTTATGGGCAACTGGATAAATTCACAGGCACTTATGCCTATGTAGACAGCTATGGTTGTACCGGACAAGGCACCTTATGGGTTGTCCAGACAAAGGTGATGTTGGGAATTGAACGGTTGCCCCCGCAAATGTACACTGTATGCATTTCTACTATCCCAGAGTATATACTGGGTATAGGTGTGTTAAGAACCTTGACCTTGACCTTGCAGACCACTATTGGTGAATTCCATCTATGAGTACGGGTAGTGAAACCCATGGTGTGGGGACATGCTAAACACTCCCCTGTTGTGCTGACTCAACCCTGCAGGACAGTAACCATAAAACAGTACCGTTTGCCTGGAGGGCATGAAGAAATATTGGCAACTATTAAAGAATTAGTCAAGGTACAAATCCTTCGTGAAGCCCAGAGCCCATTTAATGCCCTGGTGTGGCCAGTATGTAAGCCCGATGGGATGTGGTGTATGACTGTTGACTATCGGGAACTCATTAAGGTGGTTCCCCATTTACATGCAGCTGTGCCTTCTACCATTTTGTTTTGGACTCGGCAAATGCCTTTTTCTCCATTGCCATTGCTGACGAAGCTCGGAACCAGTTTGCCTTCACGTGGGAAGGTTGACAATGGACTTTTACCGTATTGCTCATGGGCTATGTTCATAGTCCCACCACTTGTCATGGTTTAGTGGCTAAAGACCTAGAAAAGTGGCAACATGCTGAAACTGTTGGGGTGTATCATTACATTGATGATGTAATGCTAACCTCTGATTCTCTCACAGATTTGGAGGATGCTGTTCCCACTCTGGTCGCCCACCTCGAAAGTCAAGGATGGGCAATAAATCGGGATAAGTTGCAAGGACCTGTGTTGTCTATCAAATTCTTGGGTATTGAATGGTCAGGTAAGACAAAAGTAATCCCTGAAGCAGTGATTGATAAGATTCAAGCCTTCCCATGCCCCACAGCAATGAGACAGGTGCAGACCTTTTTGGTTCTCCTGGGCTACTGGTGAGTGTTCATTCCCCAATTGGCACAGGTCCTAAAGCCTTTATATAAGTTAACAAGGAAAGGAGGTAGATGGGATTGGGCTGATGAGGCCGAGCAGGCCTTTGTACAAGCTAAGAGGGCTGTTAAACAAGCCCAAACTTTGTTAGTGGCTGACCTTAGCTACCCGTTTGAGTTAGATGTATATTACGTAAGAAGGCTATGGTTGGGGCTTATGGCAATGGACTGAGTGGTTGCGACAACTGATAGGATTTTGGAGTCAGCTATGAAAACAAGCAGAAAAGCGCTATAGTGTCATAGAGAAGCAATTGGCAGCCGTGTGCACTGCCACGCAGAGTGTTGACACCATAACCCAGGAAGCCCTGGTAAAGATATTCACCACCTATCCCATAAAAGGGTGGGTACAGAATTGGATCGCCCGGCCACGAAGTGGCATGGCCCAGATGATGACCCTGGCCATGTGGGGTCCCTATTTGGAACAGAGGAGTGCGTTTGCTCCCAGTCCATTGAGTAAAGAATTGCAGCAAGTTTTAGGTCCCTTAATGTATGCTGGGACACTGGACCCTGAGGCCACCTTACAAGTCCCCGTGAAAGAAGTTTCCATGTACAAAGCTGGGATAGGTACCATGCCAGAACAGGCATGGTATACTGATGGGGCCAGCCAAGGGAAAGTGGCTCAATGGACCACCATGGCTATATACCCTCAGACCAATACCAGCTGGTATGAATTAGGATTTGGTCAGACTAGCCAATGGGCTGTGAGGCCAGCCCCTTGGTGGTATGTACTGACAGTTGGGTGGTATATAAAGGTCTTACCTTGTGGTTACCAGAATGGAAGCACATGGATTGGTCAGTGGCCCATTGACTCCTGTGGGGATGATCCATGTGGGAAGACCTATGGGGTTGGGGGTTGTCTAAAGAAGTGACAGCGTACCATGTAGCGGCTCACTGCCCTCTTTTACATCCAGGCAATGATGAAGCAGATCAATTAAGTAAGCTTACCCTGAGGGTAAACAGTGCTCAGGATGTGGCCGTGTGGCTGTACCAAAAACTCCTACATGCTGGAGTCCCCATGATGATGAAGTCTGCATGCCTCTGGGGTTTAGCTGTGGACGCAGAGGCCGCTTGGGCAGTGTGACATGCATGCCCGCCATGTTCCTTGTTACATCAGAGGCCACTGCTCAGGACTATGGGTCAAATTGAAAGAGGACGTATCTGCCTCACAAGATGGCAGGTAGATTTTATTGGGCCATTACCTCTGCTTCAGCAGTGCCAATGTGCTCTTCTGGCAGTTGACACGGCCACAGGTCTACTTTATGTGTATCCTGCCCCCCCCCCGGGCAACCCAAGCTGTGACTGTACGAGCGTTACAACTGTGTGCCATGTATGGCTGGCCATTGACTATAGAAAGTGACAGAGGGTCCCATTTTAATGGGCAAATAGTGCAGCAATGGACCCTCTGACAAGACATACAATAGGTATATCATGTGCCCTGCAATCCCTTAGCAGCTGGTATGACTGAGCATATTAATAGCCTTCTTAAAACCGGCCTGCGGGCAACAGCCCAAGTGACTCTAACCTTGCAGGGGTGGCATGATCGCCTGTGGTTGGTAGTATAATGTTGAAATGAAAACCCCGGCAGGAAGGGGAAGCACCGGTAGCAGCCCTGTTGCAGCATGTAGCTGCCCCCTTTCAATTGCAGGTCACTACGAAGGATCCACTGTTAAAACCACAAATATGGGGAGGGCAGATAATGCTGCCAGCGCCCTCCGTAATTCACGGAGGAGAAACAGTCTCCATATCATGGCCTTGGACTTTTAAAGCCCCCCATGTTTGGTGGGTAGCTCTGGTGGCACCCTGGGGAGATGGGGCACAGCATCAATTAACTGTAACCCCCTGGATTACTGATGTATGGCCACTGAAGTTTACAGTGACCGTGCCTGCCACAACAGCCACCATACTGAAAGGCATGGTTATTTTGGCATTATGGCCCATCCTGAGTTCTCCCATACTATTGCAGGTTGAAGAAAATGTCTCACCGGCTGTGCTGGAAGGTCTGAGAGTATGGTATACTTGCCCTCAGCGCACACCACAAAATGGCACTTTGTTGTCTAAGGATGACCAGCTGGGATGTGTCCTGCTAGATAGGCATGACCTGCCTCTCTTAGTTATGCTTACACATTTGTCTTACCACCTCTAGGTGTTCTGCCAACAGCTTGCTGGCTTGGGCACATGTATATGCTCAAGTATACAACACGTCCTGCTGCTGGGCTTGCACTGAACTACCGGCCAGTTCGGCCGATGGGTTTGGCCTGGAGCATCGCCCTGCAACACAGAGCAATTGGACGTGGTTGGAGACAGCTGATCGAACGACAGCAGAATGGGAAGCAGTTCACTGGCAGGTTGAGAAACTCCTCCACCGGGATATGGACCTGCATCCTCTGTGGTTCGGTTATGCCCTGTAAAATGGATGGGGTTGGCTCCCCGCTGAACATGTTGAACTATGGAGTATTGCCCCAAAGTGTATAGAACAAAAAGGGGATCCCAAAAGACTAGCAGGGGAGGTACCTCTACACTTGTATAACACTACCCAAGTAGTGGTGAGCGGTTCCTGCTGGTGGAATGGCCAGCTGTATGTTGGAACTAAACCCACCGACAGGTTGCTGGCTGGGTACTTGTGGGTCTGTGGGCCCCATGGGTGGCCATACCTCCTAGTCAATTGGAGTGGGCGCTGTACTTGGGGATGCCCCTTCATCCTGAGTCGCATCGTTCCCACCTTAGATCAGAAACCCCAGCACTGGGGTACAGTATATTATAGATGGCACAGGACGAAATGCACACTTTGGTGGTTTTACGCAATGGCTATTTTCCTTCCTGGGGGAGGGGCCATCAAAGTTGAATTAGATGTAGAGGCCTTAGTGTGTCACACTGCTCAAGCCCCGAATGCTTCAGAATATACTATAGCCCAATTAACAGAAGAAACCAACCAAATACGATGGGTCATGCTGCAGAATCGAATGGCCCTAGATTTGTTAACCGCTGTGCAAGGAGGAAGTTGTGCATTAATTCATACAGAATGTAGTGTTTACATTCCTGATAATAAAGAATCCATTGAGGAAGCCCTGCAAGAAATGAGTCATGAAATACTAAATATACAGAAATCACGGGTAGACCCTGTACAAGACTGGTGGGAGTCTCTAGGTACTTGGAAATGGGCTCTTGGGAGATCCCTAACAGGCTTAGGGTGCATATTTCTATGCTGTTGTTGTCTATACTGCTGCTGTGGTGTTTGGTTGCAATGTACCCCCACAGCTGCTAAGGCCGCTGTTCTCGGGGGTGCAGTGTGTGAGGGTTAAAACTCAGGCAGCGGCCCAGCTGCTGGATCAGCTATTAGCTCACAAAGTCCTTGGCTCAGTTTCGTGTGGCTCCCGACTCAGGATGCCTTGTATCCAATTCATAAATCCTTGGCGCAGCAAACATTGTACCTGGGCACAGCAGAAATGATTCCGGAAAGTAGCACTTCGTGTTCCTTTGTGTAATGCTTCAGCGATAACCTTAGTGTATAACTAACCATGCTAATAAAGAATGAACACGCCTGTATTTCTGGACGACACTGCGGCTGTGCCTGTATGAGCGAACTTCCCTCTCCACCTAAAGTCTTTTTCTGCCTCCCTCCCTCGCGAGCTTCCGAGGTAGACACAGTGCACACATGTTTTTTTCTAAGATACATAACTCAATCTGCCACACCTGGCATACATATCTCAGTTGGTTATTGATTGAAGTAAGAAAATATATTTCAAAAGCTTCAAAAAAGTGAAAATGACAAAGCTAATGTAAAATATACTATGAATCTCTGAAATAGAATTGATCAACCCGTTGTTATTCTCTAGTTCAGTGAAATTGCATTTTTTTTCAATTGACATATTTAGATATCCTAGGTATTTTAAAACCAGATATTTAAGATCCAAAAAGTCTATTTGAGAATCACATATTCTGTATTTGCCATAACATAGCTGTTTTAGTATTGCATCATGAAGATGTGAATAGACATATTTCCTAATAGCTTATAATGAAAACCCCCAATTAATCATCAGGAAATCTCATCAGCCCTTTCCACTTTGACTTGCCCTGAATTAGGGACCTGATGTATAGTCTTGATTCACAACAACTCTTGGAAAATGTAAAACATGGCATTAATTGAGACCATCTGTGTTTTACCATATGGAGTTGGTTTGACTTGAAAATTCAGGGAAACAACTGGTTTGACTCAATTTTTAATTATGTTAAGAATTCATACTATTTAAAGCAATCAAATTAATTAGAGAATTCTATATTTATCATATTTCTTAATAGAAACAACACCTAAATATGCCGTACCGTTTGCATAAGCTGATACCATAAGTTTCTGGTTTTTAACTTTCTACTCTTTTGGTTTTAGTTTCCATGTGTTGTATATTTCTGTTAATGAGGATGGAGTATTGGACTCAGGCTCCGGGTTCTCTGAGGCCCAGAACGAGTTCCTCCTCTAAACTCCAGCAGGTTGTGGTCCTTACTCTATACACACAAAGAGGACACTGAAAATCTATGGATGGATTAGAATTTAGGTAAACTAAGCTTATCCTGCTAGGCCTTCTGACAACTAAAACATACCCCTTCCTTAATCAGGACCACTTACTCTAGCCTCTGCTGTGGTGGAAACTCTACAGGTTCAGGGCTCCTTGTGTCCCTAGTGCTGTCGCAGTGCCTGGCATGTGCTCAGTGTGTGTAAGTATATGGGCGTGTGTGAGTGTATTTGTGTGTGTGAATGTGTGTGCAAATGCATGTGAACGTGACATGTGTCTGCATTTATGTGTGTGGGAGTGTGTGTGAATGAGTGTGTGGGGGCATGAGAGGGTGTGTGTGTGGGAGTATGTTGAGTGAGTGTGTCAGTGTAAGAGTGTGTGAATATATGAGTATGTGTGTGAGTGAGTGTGTGTGTGTGTGGAGAGAAAGGAGGGAAGAGAGAGAAAACTTTACCATCTGAAACATAGCAGAGAAGAGAAAATGCAAGCAAAGGATTTTCCAGTTAAGCTGATTATCGATCAATGCTTGATATACCAACTGTGTCCTAAAGACCTTAAGATCCATACATTAAACTTTATGAACTTTACTCATCAGGAAATTTTCAGGTATTTCTTTGTAGTCTATTAACATTTTTGACAACTGAAACAAGGATCTGAATTCCCACCCAAGGAATAGCCTATTAAGTGTGTGATGGATGCCACTTGTCCACATGTGACTGCAGCAAGAAGTGACATCCTCAGAATGAAAGATATAAACCGTTTGCAACAGGGAAAAACAGGAATGTGAATAAATCGAGTCTCTGTTCTTCTTCAGCCCTGCTAAAGGAAAATGGGTGTATGCGTGTGCCCTGGGCTTTTGTTGTACAGAAAAGGGATAATAAGTGAAAGAGGAAAAAGAGAAGGTCATGGTTAGAAAATGGAAATAAGTACTAACTAGGTTTACATGAATTTGTGGAGTTCTGAAAGGTGATATAGCAAGACAAGACTTAAGGAAGTTTTTCTGTGGGTTGTGAACGTATCTCTCCCTTATCATTTTTTTCAAAAACTTTTTGTTATAAAATAATTATAGATTCACAGGAAATTGCAAAGATAATAGAAATGTCCCATGCACCCTTTCCTTGACCATTTTTGTTTATTTGCATTCCTTTGTTTAAGAAGTGGCTCTGAAGGGTTAAATTGCTTTTCCTTTATGCTTGGTGATCTGGTTGGTGTTTTCTCTGACTGTGACATCATGTCATGACAGACCACGTAAAGGTTTAGCCTTTTATGAGTCACATAAAGAAAACCGACACATGAACTTCAAAAACAGTCTAAATATATTTAATGTGCATGAAGACCTACAAAACCTAAATAGATACTGAAAAAACCTATATACTGCCATACAATGACATAATAATAATGATGATCGTAAGTTATGCAGAAGAAGATTTGTGATCTCTGTTTTAGGAGGCAAAAAATGTATGAAATAAATCTAGGGATTCTATAGCCCCAAATTGGAAAGAACCCAAATGTCCATCAACAGGGAATCAGTTAAATAAATTACAGTATATTTATTTAATGGCAGGTCATGCACACATTAGAAAGGATGAGGAAAATATGTTTGAATCGTCATGGGAAATGTTCACAACATAGAATTCTTTTTTTTTTTTTTAAAGCAATCACAAAACAAAAGTTTTTAATATAATCCCGCCTTTGTGGTTGTGCTTCTGTGTGAATCATCAACAGTTTCCATGTTGTCAAATCCAATGGTCATTTCTCTGTCATCTTTCTTGTCCTCAAAGTAGCATGTGATACAGCTCATCACTCATCTTTCTTCAAACACATTCTACTCTTGCTTTCTGTGACATCACATCCTTTTGGTTTTCCTCCTGGTTCTTATACCTCCTCTCTCCTGCTCCTCCCCATGACTGATCTCTATAAATGGAATTCCCTATGGCCTGGCCTTGGACTTTATTCATTTCTCTAGATTACTCTCTCCCTAGATAAATGCCTAAAGTCTCTTGGTTGTAAATACCATCCAAATGCTAAAGGCTTGAGATTTTTATCTCCAATTCTGGCTTTTCTCCTAGTTTCAGACCCTTATCTGCCATTGTCAACTTTAGGTTTACCCTTGAATGCCTAAAACAGCTCTCAAACTTCAAATGTCCAAAATGGCATTCTGATCTGTTGCCCTCCAAAACTTGTCTCTCCCCATTCCCGATCTTCCCTGCCTCCACAAATAATATCACTCTTTAGTCCAGGAAAAAAAAAAAAAATGCAGGAGATACCCTTGATTCCACACTTAGTTTTGGCTGAGCTGCTATGACAAATACCACACAATGGGTTGGCTGAACAACAGGGATTTATTGGCTCACAGAGTCAGAGGCTAGAAGGCTGGCTTCCTGCCCAGGTCAGTAGCATTCTGGCTGGCCAGCAATCCTTGGGTTCCTCGGCTTTCCCATCACATGGTGATGCCCTCTTCTTTCTCTTCAGTGTTCGTTGACTTCTGGCTTCCAGTGACTTCCGGCTCTTGGCTCCTCCTTGTGGCTTTCTGTGACTATGTCTGATTTTTTTACTGCTTATAAAGGACTCCAGATTGAGGCCCACCCTCATGCAGGTGGGCCACACCTTAATTTAAATAACATCTTCAGGAGAGCCTGTTTACAATGGGCTCGCACAGGGCTGCAGATTAAGAACATGTGTTTTGGGGTACATAATTCAATTTACCATATTCCCTCCTTCTCTCACCTCCCTCCACTCCCAGCCTATCTTATCAGTAAATCTGTCAGCTCCACTTTCAAAATATAATCTGAATCCACGACGTTTCTCCAGCTCCACAGTTACCATTCTGGTCCAGGGCAGCAAACCCCATCTCTTCCTGGTCTACTGCAGTGGTCTCCTAACTGATCTTCCTGTTCTCACTCTTCCCTGATGCCTGCATTCCATTCTCCACATAGCAGCCAAAGCGACCTTTTGAAATGAAAAATCAAACCTTGTCCCATCCCTGTTTCAAAGCTTTGATGGCTTTAATCTTAGAATACAACTGATACTCTCTAACATGGGTACAATCCCCCATAGGATTTGGCTCCTGCCTACCTCTTTGTTTTCATATTTGAGTCGATTTCCCCCTCATTCACCATGCTCCAATCTAATCTTTTATTTATTTATTTTTTGTTTTTTAGATGATACCGGGGATTGAACCCAGGACCTCATCCATGGGAAGCAGGTGCTCAAACACTGAGCTACATCTGCTCCCCAAAGAAAGCTGGTCTTTTT
This sequence comes from Tolypeutes matacus, assembly GCA_026826555.1. Taxonomy (NCBI): domain Eukaryota; kingdom Metazoa; phylum Chordata; class Mammalia; order Cingulata; family Chlamyphoridae; genus Tolypeutes; species Tolypeutes matacus. The sequence goes on along the minus strand of JAKSZT010054487.1, from coordinate 7,117,399 downwards.
CCTTTGTTTTTAGGAGGTACTAGGGATTGAACCCAGGACCTTGTTCATGGGAAGCAGGCTCTCAACCACTTGAGCTACATCCACTCCCAATCTAATCTATGCTGTCTTCTTCCTGATCCTTAGATATGCCAAGTTCATCCTTGACTCAGGACCTCTGCATTCACCGGTCCCTCTTCCTGGAATGCTCTTCCTTCTGATGGTCACATGGCTAATCCTTTCTCATCAGTGAGGTCCCAAATGCCACCTCCTCAGTGAGGCCCTCCCCGCTTACCATATCTACAGTTGCCCCTCATTTCCCAATTGCTCTCTAACACCCTGTTTTATTTTACCCATAACACTTTCTGTCTTCTTTTTTTTTTTCTTTCCATAACACTTTCATTCATTTATTTGCTTACTTGTTCATTGTCTCTTCCCTGGAACAGAGTCTCTGTTAGAGTAGGGAATCCATCTATCTTGTTAACATCTATACCCAAAAATTCCTATGAAGAGTTATTGGCACATAATAAGTGCTCAATTAATATTTGTGTGTGCATAGAAAGAAAGTTTTGTAAGACATACACCAAACAGCAGTGGCTACCTCTAAGTGGGGAATACAGAAGGTAAGTTATGAAGTGATTTTCACTTTCTACCAACATATGTTTCGGTTTGTCTTAAACTATTTGAAATAAAATGTATTACTTTGGTAACTAGAAAAAAAACAACATATCTTCAATTAGAAAAAATGGTTGATACACATTTTTGATGCCTAAAATAAGCTTCCATTATCTGGAAGATGCATTTATATGGAATACTTTCTTCTTTAAGGGTATTAGGTAAGTGATGTGTAAAATATCTATGATTTTGTAAAATCACCGAAACATGAAGCAGCAGAAGCATTTCACCCAGTTTTCTTTCTTTTGAACTTTGCCACCATATCTCTCTGGTAAATCATTTAAATTGATTTCTTCTTTAACAGATAGCAAGATCAGATCATTAGCTTGATAAAAAATTCATGCCTATTTTTATTTAGAATTTTATATTTTACACACATTATATATATATATATATGAATATATATATATATATATATATATATATATATATATATTCAACCTGAACAGGTATATTTGTTCTTTTTATAGACATACTAAACTTGAAGTAGTCACTGTTGTCCCCAGGTGCTAATGTTAAGTCAACATGTGTTTGAGAGACCTTCACTTTATCAAGTATTGCAGGTCTTTGGTTGTTTTGGAACCTCTTCTGATACCTGTGGACTTAGTTCAAGGCCAGTTAATACCATTTTTTTTCCCCTAATAGGATGAACAAATGGTTAATTGTTTGCTTTGGTCACTCGGGTTCAAGTTAATGGATCAGGGTCTTGCTGTATATAAAGCATCTCTAACTGGAGTCTCTGTTAAGTGCCACCCTCACCTTTCTAATCATTGACTGTCCTTAGAAGTTTTGTAAAATGATGACGATATCTTTGATCTGGGGGATTGTTGTAGTAGTATGCTGCTGTTTATGGCTTATTCTTGGAATAAGGAGAAGGTAAGGAATTATTTATCCTTAAATTGCATTTTAGTTCATTCATTTAATGTTCTTTTGCCTTCATTATTATAAAATAAGTTTGCTTTTCTGCACTTAGACACATTAGCATTTTCTTCTTTAGATTTTAAAAGGGGTATCTTGTTCTTATTGTGTCTAACAAAATGTAATCACAGTCCTTCTCATTTTAGTACTGACATATACCATTGGTAATGTGTAAATGTGTAAATTTGTTAAACTTTATGGACAGATTTTTATAAGATCTGTGTGTGTGCTTATATGTGTCTATAAAGAGGAATCCCACATTAGTGAGGATGCAAGTGGCCTATGAGAATCTGGAAAGGAAAGAGTTTCTTTCTAGAATGTGGATAAAATATATTCCTTAATTAAATGTTCTTTTTTTCCAGCTAGTTCTTGTACCTTGTATAGATTTAGCCTAAGTCTGGATGTGAACAAATAGCCTGCGTTGATAATTTGATTGCTTCTTTCCCATTAATGTTAATCAACCAGTGTGGACTGGAAAACTTTTCTAAGTGTATGGGACATCACTTGCAGTTTTATGTGTCATTTATTTATAATTGGTTCATGAATATAAGAAATACAAATAGAGTCTGAGCCATAGTTTATTTAATTTCTGATGGTCTCAAAGAGTATTGACTGTATATGTGTATCCTGTTATGTCAATCTCAAAAAAAAAAAAAAAAAAAAAGAGGAATTATCCCCAGCATATCTTCAACTATGTAGGTTACTATGTTATCCACCTTTTACAAGCTTCTTTATCCTCTTAGATATTTTTAATCAGGTTTCGTAGTTTCTAGTTTTAATTAGACTACATATCTCCAAGCTAAGAAAATGCAAAGAAATATTTCATGCTGTTTTAATCTATCTCTTGAGAAATAAAGCATTTCATATTTTCTAATAAAACACTTTTAAAAAACCATGAAGGAGCTTTGAATTACAATCGATAAGCCTGTCAATATTTATCTTACCCCCATTTGCTTTACAATAAGCTAATTTCTCAGATGAGATTCTCCTTTTCTTCAACTAGCATTATAGAATACTCATATCTTAAATAATGAAGATTTGGGAAACTTCAATTCTGCAATCCTCTCTGTTATTTAATACTCTATGTCTTTAAAGAAAACAATCAAATGAATCATTTTGAGATATTTAGGCAAATGATACTTTGAAAACAATATGAACACTAGAATGCAGTTTCATCTCTACACAGAGAACAAGAATTTTGTTGATTTTGTTGATCTTTGTATCCCCATCATTGGGAAAGTGACTAGCACATAGTAGGAATTCAGTAAGTGTTTGCTGAATGCATGCATGGATGAATTTAGTAATTATTTTCACCAATGTATCATGGGAGTGTGTCAATATAATCCAGTATTTTAATAAAAGAGTAGGGCCCTATCAACAAAAGAAGCATCTATAAATTGTGGGATTTTGAGGTTTGAAGTCAATGGTAAAGTTTTAAAATTTTGGTGTAAATAAAAAACCTAATGTATCAATTTTCCATACCTAGCATATATTTGTGTCTCACAGGCAGGTAGATGAACCACCTCTGGAAAATGGGTTGATTCCATATCTGGGCTGTGCTCTGCAGTTTGGTGCCAATCCTCTTGAGTTCCTCAGAGCAAAGCAAAGGCAACACGGTCATGTTTTTACCTGCAAACTAATGGGAAACTATGTCCATTTCATCACAAACCCTTTGTCATACCATAAGGTGTTGTGCCACGGAAAATTCCTTGATGGGAAAAAATTTCACTTTAATACTTCTGCAAAGGTAACCAGCTTTGCATTTCTACAGTATCCTGATTGTTTCCTGCCTTTTTATATGTCAGTCTATTTAGTGATGTTGATATATTTAGATTTTTTTGAGGTACTGGGACCAAGGATTGAACCCAGGACCTTATTTATGGAAGGCCAGCACTCAACCACTGAGACACATGGGCTCCCTGAATTGGCTTCCTGCATGTTTGCTCATTGTTTGCTCGTTGCCTGCTTTCTTTAGGAGGCACCAGGAACCAAACCTGGGACCTCTCACATGGGAGGCAGGCACTCAGCTCCTTGAGCCACATCCACTCCTGATATATTTGGATTTAAGGATAGAGATGTTCAAGAAAATTACTCTTATCTGGGGATTTCTAGAAATCATATAAATCAAATTAGACATAACCTCTTGGTACTAATTATTTTAAAAGTTGAACTAGGTATAGATCTGTCATTTCTTAACAAGTTATAGAAAGTGTAATAAAAATGAAATGCCCTACTGAGAAGATGATGCTGTATGAGTAAGATAGATACAAATTCACATTAATGAAGTCTACAAAACAGAATGAGTGTGGTAGAAACTTCAGGCATTCAGAAACTGCCTTGCTACACAATCATTTAATTTTGTGAAAGAACTGACCATATATTTAGATGTAATATAAGAGTCTCTGCTATAGAGAAAACAATCAACCAATATTTACTGAGTCTCTGCAAAGAAATATTAGCCATGGTCTCTGAAACTTAGTAGCTTAAAGTCTAGTTATAATATATCTACAAAAAAATATGAAAGAGAACTAATGATACAAAATATTATCCATTGGTACCAAATTTGTGTGCAAGTAAGCACATAGCACAAGAAATAAGGAATAGATGCCAGGAGTACTCCAGGGAAGTTTCACTGAAGTGCTGGTATTTAAACCGGGCCTTGAAGGATGAGGATGATTTGTAAAGTCCTGTGAAATTTCATATGACGAGACCAATTTCCCTTTTTTAACAGTTGGAGAATTATGAAAGTATCTAATCTGTTATTCAGCTAATTATTAGCATTAGGTCGAGTCTGACTTCTTTTTTCACTGTTTTATTTGCTGGCAGGTATTTGGGCATAGAAGCATTGACCCAAGTGATGGAAATACCACTGAAAACATAAACCAAACTTTCATCAAAACTCTGCAGGGCGGTGCCTTGGATTCCCTTACGGAAGCCATGATGGAAAACCTCCAACTTCTCATGAGACCCTCCACCTTGTCTAAATCAAAGATGGCTGCCTGGGTGACGGAAGGGATGTATTCCTTCTGCTACCGCGTGATGTTCGAAGCTGGGTATTTAACCCTCTTTGGCAAAGATCTTACAAGGCAAGATGCACAAAGAGCACGTATTCTAAATGCCCTTGACAACTTCAAGCAATTTGACAGAATCTTCCCGGCCCTGGTAGCGGGCCTCCCCATTCATGTGTTCAAGACCGCGCACAACGCCCGGGAGAAGCTGGTGGAGGGCTTGACGCACAAGAACCTCCGACAGCGAGACCACATCTCAGAACTGGTCAGCCTGCGCATGCTTCTGAACGACACGGTCTCCACCTTTGATGACACGGAGAAGGCCAAGACGCATCTCGCTGTACTCTGGGCCTCGCAAGCAAACACCATTCCAGCAACTTTCTGGAGCTTATTTCAAATGATTAGGTAACTCGCAACTCATGTATTCTTTCGTTTATTTGGGTAGCAAGCAGGAATCCAGCCCTTTCAACTAAAAAAAAAAAAAAAAAAAAAATGGAGGAGGTACACCGAACCTGAATCCTCACAACATAAGCACGGCGGACTAGTAAACCCATTTTATAGAAGCAAACAGAGTCGGAGGGAAAGGACCATACCGGAAGTCACACTGATTGTATGTGCTGGCACTGGGGTGAATTCAGGCTGCCTGTCCACACATCCCTTGCTCTTAATATCACACTGTTCCACATGAATGTTTTTCATAATCCTATGATTGATATATATATATGATTACTTACCAGTGGGAAATATCTATGCCTTATACATTTGTGCATTGACTGTTGATTTTTTCCCCCATTTAACTAGTAATTGTTGTCTTACTCTTTCTTTCATCAACTAGGATAGTTATGGATTAGTCAAAATCTATTGTTATTGATAAGAGATCTAACTAGATTTTTCCTACTAAAGCTGTTTGCAACATGTTTTCCATCACATGCTTTCTATCTACAGTGTTCATCTTTCTGGCAGTTGACATTCAGATGGTTTATTGAGTAGTTTCATTTCTATTCCACAGATTTGGGAATGACAAATTATGGATGGCAGATAATTTTATGTCTTTAATAGAAAAAAAAAAAAACTTTAAAAAAGAATTTCAGATGTAAAAACTCATTACTTGCTAGTCTCAAATGTTAAATGCCTCCCAGAGTTATTACTTGAGATAGCTTTGACTGGAATAAATTCACATATTTGCAGTAATGCTATACTATCAATTTAATTTCACACAGGTAATAGAAGCCATATTTTATGGTCATCTCACAAATACTTCCCAGCTAGACATTTCTAAGAGTCAATTTACTGTAATTTTGTAATATGGATTCCTTACCATGGCACTGATGTTCCAATAAATTTGAAAGCACTAAAATGAAGTAGGCTTCGTTTCACAATTCCAAGTGCTATAATAATACATTATAGTATAAATGGAAAAACTGTTGTTCTACCTGAAATCATGGTATGAATTAAAAGAATAATTTTAATTTGCAATTGGAATGTAGCCACTTACTTTATAATTGCTATCTTAGATATGATTTTCCCTCTAAATTACTATGAATTTGTCCAATTTGTCCATTTAATCCTTATTAGAATCATTCATCTATTAAAGTCTGGACCCAGTTTTACTTTTATTTAGCAAAGCTCTTTCAAAGCAACTGTTCTTGCCAATATCCAAAGACAGTAACACAATTATAGAACAGAATCAAAAGGAAAACAAAGTACGTCTTTCCTGCCTTCTCTGGTATTTTGACCACCTAGTTCAAAGAAGGGGAAAAATGCCTATTTATTTGCGAATCTTTTGGTATAGGAAATATTGATTTACTGTACATCTTTTCTTTTCTCTTAACTTATAATAGGAGTCCTGAAGCAATGAAAGCAGCTATTGAAGAAGTGAATAAAACATTAGGGAATGCTGATCAAAAAGTCAGCTTTGAAGGCACTCCTCTTTATTTGAATCAAATGCAACTGAATGACATGCCAGTGCTGGGTGGGTTTGCCTTGTTTAAATTTCAGTTACTATATATGCTACTAACTGTAACAGTCAATATGTACTAAGCGCTTACTAGGTTCTAGCATTTCATATGTACCTTCTCATTTAATGCTTGCAACAATCTTATGACCAGGGGATATTATTATTTCAATATTATAAGCGAGGAAACTGATACTTAAAGTTCCTGCCCCAGATCAAATGGTGAAATCAATTACTGCCTTTAGTTGGGACCCTGGATTCTATACTAAACAACTACCAGCACTACCTATGTTTCCCTTTTCAGTCTTCCCTTATCACCTACTTTACGGTTAGCAGTAGTGTTATTCATGCTTATGAAAAAAATGGGGAAAACATGCCATCAAGAAACTACAATCAACTGCAGTTATCTCTGGTTGATGGGATTAAAGGTTATTTTATTCTTCTTCTTTTTGCTTTTCTATATTTTGTAAAACACAAATTTTTTGTATTTTTATAGGAAAAAAGAGGTTTCTCTTTTTTTTTCGTAAAGAAAAGAAACCACTATATGTTTTCGGGGACAGTGGGTCTTGGTGGAACCTCAAGGATGCAAGATGCTGAGGTTCCTTCCATGTTGGGCTCTGCCCCTAACGTGGGACACTTGGATGGGTCACTTCCCTTTTGGGGACCTTACTTTTCTCCTTTGAAAAATGAAGTTGGTAACCTTCTGTGATTTTATGCACAATCCTGTGATGAGCACCTAAAACATGACAGTTAAAAGGGTAGAGGCTGGAAGGTCAGGCTGGACCTTCTCATTAGGTCAGTATATTTTAGCTATTCACAGAGTGGTTCTTTTTGTCCTTTTATGTCTTTCCATAGGCAGAGGGGCATTACAGTACAACCTCAGATGGTGTATTGATTTTAAAAAAAGTTCTTGTAAACATTGAATGGCGCTGCGTTAAAGACCTGAAAAAAACACTGCTATTTAAATATGTTATCAGTATATTTAATCACAAAAGTGATAAACTTTTGAGTAATTCACCTAACAAATGATTTACTGATTTTTCCATTCTTATTAGATGCTTAGTATCACGTGAAAATAAGATTACTTTTCCATACAATTAAGAAAGTCTAGATCCCATTGGTGACCAAGAATATTATATCTTTATCAAAAGATTATTAACTCAGCTTATGAGATTTAAAAATACATCAGGGCACAAGTGAATAATTAATTGATAACAGTATAGTGATAACTGAAAAAAGTTGGGGAAATTTTACCTGGTCCCTTTTTGACAGCCTGTTCTTTGTTAGAGGCTGCTAGAAGTATTTCAGACTCTGTATTATGAGGCCTTTAAATTCTTGATTTGTGCTTCCCTTCCTCCCTTTCTTCCTTCCTTTCTTCCTTCCCTCCTCTTTTCCTCTGTCCCTCGATTCTTTTTTTTTACTTCTTTTTATTTTAACAAATCAATTTTATTAATACATGTTAATAAATTATACAATTCATCCAAAGTATACAATCAATGGTATGAGGTATAATCACATAGTTGTGCATTCATCACTTCAAGCATTATTAGAGCATTTTCATTGTTACAGTAATAATATTAATAAACAAAAAACAGACAAACAAACAAACAAGAAAATTCTTCACCTCTCAGTCTCTCTCTCTTTCCCCTGCTGTACATAGCTGCTATTTCTGGCTATTTGTGCACAAATATTTATTTATTTATTAAGCAGTTTTATTGAGATATATTCACATACCATACGATCTATCTAAAGCTCCGTTCTTTCTTCCCTCCTTTTTTTTTCTGAAATCTTAGACAGTATCATCAAGGAGTCTCTGAGGCTTTCCAGTGCTTCCCTGAACATCCGGACTGTTAAGGAGGATTTCACTTTGCACCTGGAGGATGGTTCCTATAAGCTCCGCAAAGATGACTTCATAGCTCTTTACCCGCAGTTAATGCACTTAGATCCGGAAGTCTACCCCAATCCTTTGGTAAGTGGCTCACCATCCAAGTTTAATCTCCACGCAATGTCTACCCAGATGCAAATACAGAGGAAATTTACCACTGTATAATTTATTTGATCATTGTAGCCACCGGGATTGTTCCCTTATGTCAAATATTCATGTATTTTGGAAAATTTGGAGGATGGCCAGCCTGATATTTGTTATCCCATAGTTTCCACTAGGTTATATTTGCAATCATGATAATAGAGTGCCACCTTTCTTTTCCATGAAAAAGCACCTGCTCCACCTTGAAGACTAATGTACTTACTCTTCTAGTTTCTGATTTGAACCTTTCTTCCTAATTCTGCCTAACCAAGAAACTAGCTTCCCAAGTAGGATAGGCTCATAAAGCTTTCCCATTCTGTCAGTTCTCATTAAGCTCCTGTTCCTTACTATTTTCTGATTCACTGTGGGGGATATACTAAGTTACTAATAGATAGGATTAAGAAAGAAAATTACTCAAGAAAGAACTAAATTCCTTTAAAACTAGCTGATGGGTTTGTTTTCTTTGCATTTTTATTGCAGACCTTTAAGTATGATCGATACCTTGATGAAAATGGGAAAACGAAGATTGCCTTTTATAGGAATGGACGCAAGTTAAAATATTTCTACATGCCCTTTGGATCAGGAGCTACCATATGTCCTGGAAGAATATTTGCTGTCCATGAAATCAAGCAATTTCTGATTCTGATGCTTTCCTATTTTGAACTGCAGCTTGTAGATAATCATGTTAAATGCCCCCCCTTGGACCAGTCCCGGGCAGGCTTGGGCATATTACCACCATTGAATGATATTGAGTTTAAATACAAATTAAAAGATTTGTGACTATATGTTTGGAAAAAGAGGACACTAGTTGATGTCCATGACCTTAGATCACCACCACTTTCTCCCTTTGGACAAACACACTTAGTGGTAGTGGAACATCTCAGCAGGCATTATTCTCTTCACTGATGCTTGCTTGTGTATCTTAACATTTTGGTGACAGTCTCCAGATGCGGTCTCAAACTGTGCTATTGAAAAGAATTAGTTTCTAGAAGCACAATAATCTGCTTTCATTTGAATAAGTGAATCAATGTTCATATAGCCTGGGATGGAACTTCATTATTTTCAGAAGAAAAAAATGTCTTTATTTTTTCAGAATGAAGATATTGTAATTGGCAGAATGTTTTTTTTTTTTCCTAAGGAAACTTTTATTTTATAAAAACCAATTAACAATTATGAGAAAGGTACAAATTCACGTTTTAGTGAAACTGCACCGCATTTTTGCTGTATAATGGGACTACTTGACTGTGAAAGTAATATTCTAAAGGATGTTTTAAAGGAGTATATCATATCTTTTAATAAGACATATTTTTCAGCTTTCTCTATATACAGTATCCAGGGCTTTTAAAAGGATGATCTCGAAATCCTGAAAACATTAAAGACAGTTTTAATATTTTCCCTCCATGTTTTAATTTATTGTTGTTGGAAATTATGACAGTCCAACTATTTTATCTATACTTTGATTTGATTCCATATTAATGAGAAGGTTTTCCCCAGAGATTAGAAAGGCAGTTTTCTGTTATTTCTAAATGTTTATCAAAGAAAAGAATGTAGCTTTCAGGAGATAGGTTTTGAGATTATAAACTGGATGAAAATGATCACTTGAAAGCACTTGCTATAAAATATGCAAAGGGTTCATTAATACAGCTTGGCATTGTATTTTATTTTAAATACTTTTTATCTTTCTGTGACTTGTAGTTGAAGGAGAAATAATTTAAGGCTATATAACTGTTTACTGTGCAACAGAGCTTCAGTAAAATATTTTAATGGAGTTATCAGCTAGGATATTTTTATTAATATATGTATTTATATGTAAACTATATTTGCCTTTTACAATATTAAGAAAATATTGTAACATTTGATCATTTTGAAATGACTTAACTTTCAAAAATAAAAATATGAATGTGCATGTTTAAAATTTTTAAATATTCAGAATGTTTAAAATATTCACCTACTGATTACAAGTTTGTGCAGGATTCATCTCTTGGAAAAAGCAAAATAATCTTTCACTCAAAAATATCTACAATACTACAAATATTCAATAAAAAATTTAAATCTTGCTATTTAATATTATCACGGAATTGGCTTTTAAGGTTATTTTCATATGATAAAATTAAACTCATTTAGAGGTGGTTCGAGAATAACAAAATTCTGTTTTAAAATGTTATCAACTATATTTTGTAAGTTGCTGAATGTTTCCATACATCTTTCCATATCTTTATTCTTGTATAGCAGAAGTTGGCAAATGTTAGCCCATGGTCCAAATCTGGCTCACCATCTGTTTTTGAACAGCCTAAAAGCTAAGTTTTGTTTTTACATTTTTTAATGGTTGAAAAAAAAATCAAAAGAATAGTATTTCATGACATGTGAAAATTACATGCAATTCAAACTTCCATGTCTGTTAATAAAGTTGTATTGGGACACAGCCACGCCCATTTTTCACATATTGTCTATGACTGGTCTTGAGATGCAGTGGCAGATTTGAGTAGTTGCAACAGAAACCATGTGACCCACAAAGCCTAAAATATTTCTGTCCTGTCTTTTACAGAAGATATTTGCTGACCCCTGTTGTATAGCAATCTCAAAGGCTAATTTTTAACCATAATTTTATTAACTTTAAAAAAATGCACCAATATATGAAATATTTTTTCATGTTTCTTTTGTAAAAACTATATGAGTGGTAAGTTATTTTATTTTATTTTATTTTATTTTATTTTATTTTATTTTATTTTATTTTATTTTATTTTATTTATTTTATTTTATTTTTACCAGCAAAGATGCAGTTTATTACTAAGTTACAAGTTTACATGGGAGAACGCGAACGCAGTCCCCCACTACCACAAATTATGCAGCCGAGTTTCCCGCATTTGGGGAAATCGCAGGGGTCAGCACATCTGAAGTACAATAGATAAGCCTCATCCTGGGAAAACCACCTTCATGATCATGGTGTCTCTCCTGCCAGGTAAGTATAGGGGTAAGTATTTTAAAAGCCAGATATAAATTTAGTGTAAACCATCTTAACTTAGAACCTTATTGAAGGCTAACCCATTCTATTTAGGGGAAAAAAAACAAAACAGAAAACCTTACCTGTTGTAAGATCAAATAGGCTTAAAAGATATATTAATGGTTAAATTCTGGATTACTGTGGGCCAGCTCTAAGCTCAACCCTTCCCAGGCACCATCTCATTTAATCCTCCTAAGAGTCCTTTGGGTTTCTATTACTATTAATCTTATTTTACAGAGGAAAAAGAGGGAACTCCAGAAAGGTCAAGTCACAGCCCAAGGTCAAGGTCACAATGTTACAGTGACAGGGCTGGGCGTATTAGAATCCAGGGAGTTCCAACTTGAGAACCAGCTCTGTGGCAAGTCCAAGAGACAGATTGTCTCAACTCAGATCACTGAAAAGTAGCCACAGTCAACAAAACCCACGTCACTTCTATCCTGAAGTTCCCATTTTTGGGAGCATCACCAGGTCAGAGTGTGAACACAATGCAGCTGCCAGGCTCATGGGGTCCAGGGTGGCCAGAAAGGAGGTTGAAGACACTCACCTTTCAATGACTCTGTCTCTGAGCCTGTGAGGAGCTGCTGGATAATATAATACAACATTACCATACTGCAATATTAAACTCCCCTTCACACAGAAAGGTGCTTCTCCAACTGGCCAATAACCTGTGCAATCTCATCTGGTTCCTCCCAGGATCAGTTATATATCTGAGGTGGTAGGAATTAAGAATCAGCTTTGGTCTCACTAACGATAAGGGATTGGAGCTTCACACCAGGCCCCCTCCAATCACTTGGGTTGATACCAACTCAGAGGCTCAGACCTAGAAAGTGATGCCATGACAGCAGCACTGATGGTTCATAGAGCCTCAAAGATTATTTCCAATCATCTAGTCGAAGCTCTCCTACAGGTAGAAATGGACATTTAGTGAAGGAAAGGGATTTATGTTAAAAAGAGTTGCACACAAGCAACAAAAGAAAAAATAAATGGGACATCCTCAAAATTCAACACTTTTGCACCTCAATGGGCTTTGTCAAAAGGGTGAAAAGATAGCCAACTCAATGGGAGAAAATATTTGGCAATCACATATCTAATAAGGGTTTAATATCCATGATATATAAAGAGATCATACAACTCAACAATAAAAAGACAAACTACCCAATTAAAGAATGGGCAAAACACTTGAAAAGACAATTGTTCAAAGAAGAAATACAAATGAGAAGAAACACATGAAAAAATGTTCAACATCACTAGCAATCAGGGAAATGCAAATCAAAACTACAAAGAGATATTTCACACCCATTAGGCTGGCTGCTATTAAAAAGTCAGAAAACTGTAAATGTTGGAAAGGATGAGGAGAGATAGGAATGCTTATTCACTGTTGGTGGGAATGTAGAATGGTACAGCCACTGTGGAGGACTCTTTGGCAGTTCCTAAAGAAGTTGAATATAGACTGGCCATGGGACCCAGCAATACCACTACGGGGTGTATACCCAGAAGAATTGAGAGCATCTGCACACTGATGTTCATAGCAGTGTTATCATGACTGTCAAAAGTTGGAAACAACCAGGTGTCTATCAACTGATGAATGGATAAACAAATTGTGGTGTTTACACATGATGGAATATTATGCAGCAGTAAGAAGAAATGAAGTCATGAAGCATATGACAACATGGGTGAACCTGGAGGACATTATGTTGTGTGAAACAAGCCAGACACAAAAGGAAAAATACTATATGATTGTTCTATTATGGACTAAATATGCTGTGTAAACTCATGGAGTTAATAATTAGAATATAGGTCACCAGAAAATAGAAGGAGGGTAGAGAATGGAAAGCTGAGGGTTAATCTGGACAGAATTATTTTTAAAAGGTTGTTTGTAAATCTTTGGAAATGAATAGAAATGGTGAAAGCAGATCATGGTGTTTGTAAGTAGCAGTGCTATTTTATGGGTAGGACAGTGGTTGGAAAGGAAAGTCTAAGGTCACGTATATTACTAGGAGGAAAGCTAAAAACTGTAACATGGAACTATATAAGATAGTAAAACCTCATGTAAAACACGAATATGGGAGATATTGCATATATAAGGCTGTTTTTATAAAATTTAAATACAAATATACTAGAGAGAAGGAAAAAGAATAGCAGCTATGTATGCTAGGCAAGGCATAGAGAGCTTGAGAGTGGTGAGTTTTGTTTGTTTGTTGTTTATTATTATTATTGGAATAATGAAAGTGCTTTGGGAGTAACTGGGGTGATGAATGCACAAAAATGTGATTACATCGAATATCATAGATTGTACTCTTTGGATGGATTTATGCTTTACTAATATGTATCAATAAAATTGGGAAAAATGCTGGAAAAAAATAAAGGTTGCACAGCAAGTTCTAGGGCAGGCCTGGGTCTGGAAGTCACCTGGTTGCCCATGGAATGCTGCATCCCCTGAACTAACCAGGGTACACTTGCCATTGAAGGGCTTGCCCTTCAAAAGGCATTAGGGTAAGCAGATGTGGCTCAAGCAATTGGGCTCCCGTCTACCATATAGGAGGTCCAGGTTTCGATTCCCAGGGCCTCCTGGTGAAGGCAAGCTGGCCTGAGCAGAGAACTGGCTCCACATGGAGTGCTGGCCCGCACAGGAATGCTGGACTGCGTGGAGAGCTGATGCAGCAATATGACACAACAAAAAGAGACACAGAGGAGAGACGATAAGAGATGCAGCAGACCAGGGAGCTGAGGTGGCGCAAGAGATTAAGCACCTCTCTCCCACTCCAGAATGTCCCAGGATTGGTTCCTGGTGCCACCTAAAGAGAAGACAAGCAGACACAGAAGAACACACAGCAAATGGACACAGAGAGCAGATAGTGAGTGCAAAACGAGTCAGGGGGAAGAAATAAATAAATCTTTTTTTAAAAAAGGTATTAAGGATTCTAAGACTCTACATAGTTAGCCTATTTATAAAGTCATATGTGGAAAAATTTTTGAAGAGTAGAAAATACTCATGAATTCTAACATTACTATATTTATGCAACATCCCCTCCCATTTTGTGGAAAAAAGTGTACACCAACACTCTCTAGTGGCCTCAACTCCATCTGCTAAAGAACCATTTCTCATCAAAAGTTATTCAGCAATCTGTTGTCAAGTTAAATCAAATATAGATTCACCACTTAACACTTCTAGAGCAATCTATCATATTAAATTCACTACCTAACACTTCTAGAGCAATAGATCATGTTAGACTCAATACTTAACACTTCAGAGCAATCTATCATGATAAATTTACCACTTAACACTTCTAGAGCCATCTATCGTATTAAACTCACCACCTAACACTTACAGAGCAATCTATCATATTAGATTCACCTCTAACCCTTCTAGAGCAATTGTGCATGTTAGAGCCAACACTTAACACTTCTAGAACAATCTATTATGTCATTCAAAGTATGACAGTTTTAAGAATTATAGAGCTGGTGAGAGGGAGTTTATGAGAGAAGGCAGGGGTGACAAGAGCAGGATCACCCCTCCCACACTTGGTCTTTTGCAAAATTTCAAACCTAGAGAAAAGGTAAAAAAATTCACTGAATACCCTTCACTTCCTTTTAGATTCACCAGTTCTTATCATTTTGCCACATTTGCTTGGTTTTTTTTTTTTTTTGTTTTTTTGAGAAAGATGACTTAAAAAGTGATTTCAGTTATGGTTTTCATTTATCATTTATTTTCCTTTCAAGTTTCCAATTTGGGGTTTTATCACCTTGGTTCTGCTGAACCTTTGGAGAGGTAAGAAGGATGTGGGAGGTGAGTGAGTATTGATTTTCTTCTTCCCCACTTTCACCAATGCTACATCTAAATGTAGCCTTTTTTTTTTTTTCTTTTCTGGTAAGAGAAAGGGGAATTTCACTTAAATTCTCCTGGAAACTGAATTTGTTGCTTCAAAACATAAATATGTACAGGAAAATATTTTTCTCAATTTTTCGTATACGTGAGAACCTGGACAAGGAGAAGATGCAGTGAACATGGCAATAATATCCCCTTAAGTATCCAGTGTTTCAAGTAGCAAAGTGTGTATTTCACGGGTCCCTAGGGACATACCTGCCAGCGTGGGCAGGTGACCCCAGCAGTGCTTTGGAGATGTAAACACGGCGATTAAGCCGAGTCAGCAATCAGTTTCTCAGAAATTTGGCTGCAAGTACCATTACTTCATCACGTTTTTGGAGCAATTCCAGGGAATGCCAGCTCCGCGAGGAGAGCAATTGTATTTTACTCAACAGTATCCCACCAAAGCGCCTAATCGGTGTCTAACACATTTGATGACGACAGTGGGATAATAGGCGAATGCGCTGTGTGTAAGCATTTTGCTCTCCCGGGTCCCTTGTTCTTTTCAGTCCGCGTTCCAACAAGTTGCAAATGCTTTATTCGGTTGCTCCACTAGCAGGCCTTTTTGCTTCTATTGATCTCCCGCTCTATTAAAATATTGGGAAAGAGTTACACACAGATTCGAGAACACAGCTGGACTCCACTCAGTCAGGCCCACGTTGCGTGATAAGGCAGGGTTTACTATTTGCTAAGGCGTAGTGGAGGTGGACTGGGTCCCAGGCTGTGTGCCTCCGCAGGGGAGGTTGTTGACGGCTCTCAGAGAGGCCAGGAGAGGTGCAAGCAGAGACGAGAGGCCGGGAGGGAATAGGACAGAGCCTGCTTCATCCTTCTGTTAGGTCATTAATTTACTCAGTATCCTCTATTTAATTTCTATGTTGTTATTGAAGAAATTTTGGAAATGTTCGTTTTGCTGAAGGTCTAGGAATCTCCCTGATTATTGACTGTGGCACAATGAACTGCCTTTCACTATTTTCTAGGACTGGAGGATAGTTTTCTAAGACCTTAGATTTCTGCTCTTATAACAGGTCAAGCTCCTTGTCTCATAATGATTTAAGCTTACTCCAAAGAAATTGTGTCAGTGTATGTGACTCCTTTTAATTCAATTCCATATACAGAAAGCCCTTGATTTTTCAAGTAGTGTGTTCCAAATATCTGCTTGTGAATAATATATTTTGAAGTCAGAACATAATCTTACTGAAGAAACCTATGTTATAAATGGGACTTAAATTCCCAGAGCAACAAACTGAAGTCAGTTTAATCCATAACCTCAGATGGGTCGTTCTGTTTTTTGTACTTTTGCAAGGCAAAAGAAAAGAGGGAGGAAAAACAAACAAACAAACAAAAAACAACAACACTGTTGAAATATGACTTTTAAGTTGCTTAAGAAACAGTCTTGTTTATCTTGAAAGCAGATGTCTTAAAAGAGAATGGAGGTGGAACATGAAGATTCTCAAGGGGGCATAAAGGCTCTTTTAGAGCAGGGTCTTGTACAGGAGGTGGTTAAGAATCATAGAATCTGTAACTCAAAGATGGCACAATTTCCCTTCTTTGACAGCAAAGGAAAATAAGGGTCAGAAGGGATTTATTTCTAACTTGACTTCAAAGCTCATCCATTCTATTTATCTTTCATTCAACTGCATCACTAGTGGGGGTGGGGATGGGGGAGAATGTGCTAACAGCCCATGAAAATGCATTTGAAAGAGTGGGAAAGAACAGGAAAATCCAGAAGAAGCAAAAAAGAAAGTTACAGAGGACAGCGTGCTATCGATATGCCAACTGCACAGGACCATGCTTGGGAGGAGAGCAGGGAGCTTGCCTGTGGGTTGGGATGGGGTGCAAAGCCAAGCAGTAGCTTCCAGATCAGCAGGGCCACGTGGTTCTGTGCAGGCTGGGGGCAAAATGACAGAAGAACCCTAAATTCCCCTGCTTTTTACTTTTCTTTTGGGGACCTAAATACCAACGTCATCACAAACAGGCTCCATGAAAGGTACTTTTGTCCCATTTTAAGGCTCTGAACCAAGGACACCTGACTTTTCAAGTGTTAGAATTCGGTCCAGCCTTCTGTGAACAGGAAGCTGGCGGAAAATGGCTGCATGGGCATGAGGCGGGCGTATTTCCCAATGCCGACTTCAGCCCTGGGGAGCACAGAACAAAGGGCCAAGCCATCCCCTCTCAGACAGCATGATCTAGGAGAATCAAAGAACTCTCCAACCCCCACAGTAAAGGGCCAGGACTAATTGAGGAGCTCACCCCCACAGTAGAGGGCCTTATCATGTCCCAGCAGGGGATTTCAGGATGGCTGTGGAGCTGTGACTCTCTTCTCTGTTCTGAATGGGGGCATTTTATCATACTAGTCCAATGCTCACCCCACCCTGGCCTATCAGTTGAGTGAAGGAGAGGGGAGTAAATATTGTCTTCTTAGTTCATAGATTTCTAGATCAAGACTAGGTAGTCTACTGCCAGAGACCCCAGACTTTAACTGAGTAAGGACTGAGGACAATTCAGTTCGTCTGACTTCAGGAAGAGACGAGGGCAGTGTATTCTACCAGTGAGAAGACTAATGGGACTGTTACGAGATGATCCGAGGAGTGGATTGTTCCAGAAACGATGCTATGGGTTGGTCAAATTCCATTTCATCATCCTCTTCCCAGGCACACAGGAACGTGACAGGTCTCGGCTCCCCTTGAAGTTAGATTGTGACCAAACAACTGGGTTCTGGCTAAGAGGATGAGCCCAATGCTGAAGCCATTCCTGGCCTGGCCTTTAGAGCCTTTCTCAAGCTCCTTATGCTCTCTTTTCCATGGTGACCATAGGAGTATATATTGGAGACAGCAAGGCTATCTGCTGGAGAAAGCCTGCCTGACCTACTCTGGATGATGCTTAAGTGAGACATAAATCTTTATCATGTTAAGTCACTGAAATTTTGTCATATCCTGGCCTTTTCTGACGAATATGACATTGCATTATTGTTTTCCTATTTCTCCTTCCTTCTTCATTTCCTTTCTGATCTTCCTTGCTATTTATTTTCTTTTCAGGATATCAAGAAACCAAGATTGAATGACTGTGAGAGCAGACTGAATGCAATGGAGAGAGTACTACACTTGGAAAAAGGGTGAAACACTCACCACCAGAACTTCTCAGACTGGCCACTGACAAAAGACACCCCCCACTTACGTGACTCCATTGAGCCCCATTACCTGGATGAGCAGGTGAAGTTCATCAAAGACTTGGGTGATGGTATAACCAACTTGCACAAGATGGGCACCCCTGCAATCTGGCTTGGCAGAGAGGTACTTTGATGGGTACACCCTGGGAAACTGTGATGATGGGAACTGAGCCTTAGGCTGGCTTTCCCAGAGTCACCCGGGGGACTTCTAGGGTCACCATGGCAGTGCATGTGTGTTGATTTACCTTAAAAACTGTAAGTTGTATCAATATTCACCAAGTTCTTTTATTTGTACCATTCCTTCAAATAAAGTATTATAGTACCCCCACTCCCCCTGAAGTGATATGGTATCTCTTTGGGGGGAGTTATTTAAAATATAACCTCTAATTGCCTTTTGAAAAACTCCAGCCTCTATTAGAGGAGTTGCAGTGGCAGGTGGCAGTATTCTTGTCGGAGGTGAGGATGTCTTCCCAAGATCCTGCAGGCAGGTGGGAGGCAGCTGCTCTTTGGAGGCATGGCCCAGTTCAGGGATGTCAAGGTTGCCTCTGTCTATCTGACTGCTCACTTACAAAACAACCAGGGGGTGCTTTTTGAAGCTGTTTGTTTTAGTCACCAAAATGCTTTCACTCTTATCGACTTGTGCTTGCCATATGAATCCTGCAAAACAACCCCAGGGGCTTAGTAGTGCTCCAAGCTGAGAACTCTTATTGGATCCCTTCCAGTGCTGTCTCATGGTGTTTGAAATTTTGGCAGGAGACCTAGAGTCAATAGTGGTTTACAAAGTGCTCACCTTGGTTACCTCCAGTGAAATGGTGCAACCAGTGCTGCATCTTTGATAAATCGGATAACTTTTGAATCTAAAGTCACTTAAGGACAGTGGTGAGACTGATTATTAAGAATGTAGGAAACTGAAGTCTTGCCCAAATAAAACATGCTTACAATACATACACACACAATTTAAGTAATGCTTTGCAATCATGCAAAATGAAATCAAGGAAAAAACATTTTGAAATAGTGAAAAATATCCAAATTTAGATGGCAGGCCAAAGGATTTTGAGAAGCTTGCTGGAAGAACTCAGAAACAGGTGAACAACAAAAGGTTAACTAGCCCCTTGACCCTTAGAGGTGTATTTCCAGGACTACCTAAATATATAAATACCAATATAACATGTAACTCTCCTGAAAAAATATGACTGCCATAAAAAACTAGAACTAAGTCAAGATGGTGGTGTCAGGTTGATGGGAGGAGCCCAGTCCCTAGGCAAGTGACCTCGCTTCTGTACATAACCTCATTAGGAAAACCACACATTACTAAATGTTATGGCTTTGGGGAACCTTCCCTAATGGTAAGCATTATGAATGCCAAAGTCTCAAAGGAAGAATCCATGAGACGCTTCCATGATTATGGGACAAAGACTTAAGGAGGAAGGCTGATGATTCACAGATTAGATACATCCTTTGCCTCTATGTTCATTCAGGAAAATATTAAAGAGATTCTTTACTATCAAGTTTATCCATGAAATGGACAAGTAGGAGGGACAAGATCATATTATAGTATTCTAAACTACCTTGATGAAATGTCAGTGAAAATAACAGAATCCAGATGAAATCTATTTGATGATTTTGTAGGTGTCAAGGAAAAAAACTGCTGGTCAGAATATGTTAAATTATGCCAAATAATGAGGACTGCAAATGGATTTTCTTTACAGATACACCATGCACACATCACACAAAACATACAATATACATAATGCAAACAACACACACACCATATATACCACATACTCACCACACACACATCACACACCACATACAACACACATTCACTACACATCACATCACACATACCACATACACCCCAAACCTACACACAATACACAACATATACAAAATACAGCACAACACACACAAAACACACAGCATACCACACACACCACACCACACAACATATGCAGCATACACACCACACTACATGCACAACACAGAACACAACACACAGCACACCACACACACACCACACACCACAAATCACACACCACATACAACACACAAACACAACACATACATAACACACAATGCACCACATACACACACGGATACAGCAAACACACATCACACACATACCACACCACACACACCACATACTTACCACACACACACTATACCACACACAACACATCCTCCACCACACACATATTCCACATATTATACAATATACACACCACACAAATCACACATACCATATACACAGACACCACACACCGCACATATACACATATCCCATGCACTACACACACACCACATAATACAACCTTCTACACTCACCCCATATACACACACCACACCACACATACCACTTATGCATCATGTACACACATAGTACACACTACACACACATACTACACACACCATACCACACATAATACACACATCACACATACACACCACACACCTACACACACCACACACATGTACCACACACTCCACACATATACACCCCCACATCACATACACCACACACGCAACACACACACACTATATCCCACACACCACACACACACCACACCACACACACACCACACATACCACAAACACCAAACACACATGAAGAAAAAAGTAAGGAAAGGAAAAAGAGAGTAAAAGAAAAAGACCCTGAAAGGACCAGATGGAGGAAGCTAAGCTGAGAGATTCCCTATGATGGATCCCTCCAGCCTGTCCAAGCTCACAGAACCTATAACATAAGGACGATCATACTTAATGAAACAGAGATTGTCCCAACAGTTTCGGGAAGGCATGTGTGACCAACGGACTTCTCAGAGAGGAAACAGGTAAAGAGAAGCAGTGAAATACATTTAGAATTTCAGAGTCCTTGATATATTTTAAAAAATTAACCGCCATGAAATAGGCATGAATGAGGAAGTTGTATGTAGTCAGTGGGAACACCATTTCATCTTTGGTCACCAGTCCTGGCTGGTGTTCTATTGCTGCTGTAACAAATTACCACAGGCAAAGTGGCTTAAACCACAAAAATTTATTATCTAGAAGACTGACATGGGTGTCAGTGGACTCAAATCAAGGTGTCTGCAGGGCTGGTTCTTTCTGGAGACTCCAGGGAAGAGTCCATTTCTTTGCCTTTTTACTTCTAGAGGCCACCTGCATTCCTTGGCTCGTGGCCCCAATTCTCCATCTTCAAAGCCAGAATGTTGGATTGAGTCCTCACATTGCCATCTCTCTGGTTTTCCCCTTCTGCCTCCCTCTTCCACTCATAAGGACCCTTTTGATTACACTGGGTCCACTTGGATAATCTGGGATCATTTCTCATGTCAAGATCATCCGATTGGCAACCCTAATTCCATCTACAACTTTAATTATGTTTTGCCATGAAACCTAGCATATTCCCAGGTTTGGAGGCTTAGGATGGGGACAATTTCAGGGCTACATTATTTTGCCTATCTCAGAATAATTTAATATCTTCATGTGCTGGAACAAGGAATATCCAAAAGAAACTTGAAGTCTTTGGATGACATGCAATCCTTGGAGTTGGTAAAGAATCAAATTCTTACAAGTAACTTAGATGTAGAACTTATCAGTCTAGGCAAATGGACAGGAAAATAAATTTTTGTTTTAATAGATATATGTGCAAAGAAATTCATCTATGAAATGATTCATCCTGTGCATTTGAAAAATAAAAGAGCTCTAAGAGTTGGGACTCACTGTTAAGTCCAGAGGATAAGAGGACTGCATAAGGCTCACAGACTAATGTCATATCCCTGCCTCCCTAGAGTTGAATGCACAACAACATGTAATATTGAAGGCTTCCTTACCTCACCTGTAGTACAGAAACCTCAGCCCCCTACACATTCTCTCCTCTTGGTGCAAGAATTATAGTAGTCCCCAGCACTCATGGGAGATAATAAACATGTCATGTCAGCTCTCAAATGGTTTCTTCTCTCTACTCTTCTGGAAGCTCTGCTCTTCCACAGACACCACTGCCTCTGTATTTCTGTTGTCTCCTGCTGGGCATCCCAGCCCCCCTTCAGCCCCATGGATGTATGTACATACATGCATACTTTCTTGTACACTGGAACCCATTGCTTTATCCATAGCCAATATAATCCCATCTGTTATATAGAGCTTGGACCATTCTTTTACAACATTTAGTGAATACTGGGATCTGTGGTTATGTCTTTGTTTTAGCTGCATTTGCTAACCCCAGCTATTGCAGGGGAAAGAGTGTTACTTTGCAGCCAAGCCTGGGTTCAAATATTAGTTCTCGTACTCATTAACCCAGGGGTCATAATGACCTTCTGGGTCTTTAACTCAGAAAGTCATTTTACATGTCTGATATTAAGCATTCCATCTATAAAACTAGAGGGTTTGTGGTGGAGATTAGAGCTAGGATATTCAAAAACAAAAAGCTGAATGCCATTACTAACTGTAGGCCTTAGTAAGAAATGTAACTTCTAATTATAGTATCTTGTATTGTTTCAAACTAACAAGCAAGCAGGCAAGCAAACATAGCAATATAGTTTAATGGTTGTATTTTTGCTGCATAACAAATTACCCCCAAACAACAAATATTCATTAACCCACAGTTTCTGTGGGTCAGGAATCAAGACATGCTTCGCTGGGTGCCTGTGGCTCCAGGACTCACATGAGGCTGCAGTCATGTCAAGGCTGGATTGGGGTTGAAGTGTCTGCTTCCAAGTTCATTCACTTGGGCTTCTCCACAGGGCCACTTCACAGCATGACAGCTGGCTGCTTTGAGTATCCATCTTGGATGGTGAACCATCCAAGAGAAAGCAAGGGAGAGTGTCCAAAAGGGAACTCACAGTCTTTTTATAACATCATCTGGGAAGTGGCATCCCATTCCTTCTGCTGTATTCCATTCATTGGAAGCAAGTCAGAAATCTCAGCCCCTACAAGAGAGCATGAGATGAGGCCATTGGGACCATCTTAGAGGTGGCTGAACCCAGGGGTTATGAGACTGGATGCCTGCCTTCACTTTGCTGCTCTTCCACTTATTAGCTGCATGATCACCATCTCTCTGTGCCTCAATTTCTTCACCTTTAAGAAGGGGATGATGACGCACTGACCTCATAGGGTTGTCAAGAGAAGCCAATGAGTGTTTCAAACACTGCGTAGCTAACAAGCCTCACGCCAGATTTCCTTATGATTACAAGGGTTCGTTTAATGCTACAGATTTCAGGAATGTTATGGTGATCAAGTTGGAGAATTTCTGCGTTAGTTTACATTGTAGGCAATATAATGTTAAGTTCATTATCCATAGAGAGGTGACAACCAAGGAAAAAGAAAATGATTCAATGTCAAGAATGTCCAATGATCCACGGCCGCCCCAGAGCTTAGCCCGAGTTCTCCTTCCATGGCACAGTCCTCGGCTAAAAGGGAATGCTGGGCTGGAAAAACCAAGAGTCTCACTGTGGAGTCTTATGGGTCAAAATTTTCAGAATCTGAACAGCAGCAGCTTTGTCCTGTTTTTGATGGTCCCCTATGCCTATTCCTAAAGATAAAATAGGTGGTGGGGAACCCCTTGACTTTGCCCTTCAGCAAGAATATGTTTGAGAACTATTTTAACCCAAGGTTACAGAATTCCAATAGGACTAAAGGCAAAGTAAACGTATCTTTGCAAGTCATTATTGACATTAGGGGACAGCTAGAGCTGAAAACCATGCAAATGCCAGCAAAGAAAACAGAGAGTATTCTCAAGATGAGCCTGACAGGTTGGAAAGTGTAGAATCAAGGGGATTCAGAGGCCAACCTCCAACTTCTTAACCAGGATGATCACATAAGGCTCAGAGATACACCTCCCAAAATAATTGCCTGGAAGTTATTGTAACTGATGACGTTTAGTGATGGGAAGTGTCTTAAGAATTCTACTGAGATTTTCATGGGTTAGAGCTCCTAATTTATAAAATTAGATTGAAATCTCAAGTGTCTATGTTCGTCCAATTTTTTTTTTTTTTTAAGGTACCAGGGCCAGGGATTGAACCTGGGACCTTGTATGTGGGAAGCTGGTGCTCAACCACTGAGCCACATCGGCTTCCCTGAGTTGGTTTTTCCATTGGTTTTGCTTGTTGTTTTTGTTTCTTCAGGAGGCACTGGGATCCAAACCTGGGACTTCCCATGTGGGAGGTGGGCGCTCCACTGCTTGAGGCACATCCGTTCCTCATCCAATATTTTTGAACTAATAATGGTCAAATTATTGCATGTTAATGTTAGACACTGTGATTAAGTGTGTTCACTCAACTTCTTATTTAATCCTGACAACCACCCAATCAGGTATGTACTATTCTTATCTCTATACAGATGAGGATAGTGAGATTTAGAGAAATTAAATAACTGGTGGTCAAGTAACAACGTATACTCTGGAAGCCTGACCTCCATGTTCTTTACCTTATACTCCATGCTTTTTACCATAATACTAATGGTTAAAGAATAAAAACACTTAGAATTCTCAACCACCTGTGTGTGTGTGTGTGTGTGCATGCATATGCAAACTGATTTTCTTTTCAGTTTGTAGCTGCATTGAAGGTGGGCTATAGTGTAATTTGACAGACCCTGCCCTGCTCTCCTCCCCCGCCCCCAAGAGGTCCCAAGCGAAGCTCCAATGACCTTCTGCTGTTGTTATTGTTATGGTTTTGGTGTCAGGGGACAGGCAGAAGGTATTTAGTAACGGTCGTGGAGTGGAGGTATTTTTCTCTCAGAGCCAGAGCCTACACTGGGGACATAAAATTAATTTGGGGATGTTTGGAGACGCAGCCGGGCCAGATCACAAAAGACTAATACTAACATCCTGAAGATATTGGGAGACCAAAAGCTACATCTTAACTCAGTGGCCACCGATTAGATGGTGAAAGATTTCTTTCTGGGGAAAGAGGAATTGGAGTATATCGGGTGAGTTTGGCAAAAATGGTGAAGGGAAGGAAGGGAGGAGCACTACTTTTCTTCCTGCCCTTGAGCCCTCATTGAGCAGAGATGGGGAAGCGGGGCAGGTGGGGGTGGGGGCGGCACATGGGACAAGAAAGTAAAATAAAAAGAGCTTAATCATTAGAATGCCTATACAAAAAATGAGATGACAAAGCAGACTGAGTAGCAGAAGATAAGCAGGATGGAGGCTCTTACCGCAACTTTGGCCCAGGGATCATTTGAGTGGAATGGAAAAATAGCATCACACATGACATTTGGGGGCATGTAGGAGGCCCACAGGGCAGTGCATGCCACCAGGAATCACCATATAACCGAGGAGCCACAAATCTGTAGCAAAGGTAAGCACCATAGAGTGGAAGGAGGGCCCATGTTAGATTTTTCTGAAGACTTTAAGACTTCCTGAACTACAGCCTCATGTCACTTTAAAAAATAAAGGAATGCTATTTTGATCTTGGATCTCAGTGGTTTTGCTGATGGGCTATTTAGTTCTTGCAATATAAACTACTATAATAAATAAAACCTAGTATGTCAAAAGCTTAACATTATGAAGTTGATTTATCATTCATGTAACAGCGTGATGATGATGTTCATAGTGAATGGAACCCTCCGTGGTAGAATTTAGGCTCTTTCCAGTGGCTGGCTCTGCTCTCCTTGATGACCACCCATGGAGGCTCCTTCATTCAGCCTGGATAGGGAAAGAAAAGGCAGAGAAGTTACACCTGCCTCTTGACGTCTTACCTTAGGAAGATGTGACAGGCATTATGTCTGTTCACATTCCACTGCAAAGAACTAATCACATGGATACATGTGGATGAGAGTAGCTGGACCACTTCTCTTGGTCAAGGGGGTGTGGATTTTGCGGGGACATCTAAGCAATTCTGCAGTCTTTGCCTCTGGCCACCAAATATCTGTACATAACCTTCTTTTCCCCCATTCCCCAAGAGAGACATTACAAAGACCCATTCAATTACTGCATCCAGTCCAAAGGACCTTTGGATGATATCACTCCTTCCTCTTAGGCAGGCATTTGTTTCCTCAAGGTCTGGTAACCTATGAACTAAAAGACAAGTTGTCTGTCCCTCCCCTCAAAATACAATAGTAGAGCGAGGTTTGGATAATTGCTATAAAACCTTCCATTCAGAAAATGAAGAACTGCAGCAGTAACTGTTCCATAGCAAAGATGGAATATTGCAGGGCAGGTGGTGTAAGGATTTTTCTGCTCTGCCTGGTTGCCGAATGGAGGTGGGGGTGGGTGGCCCTTATGTTCAGTCTGGCCGTGCTCTCTGTGAAGAATCCCTTGCCCATGTCCTTTGTAGCCCGTGGTAGGGTATTCAACTTCCACTGCCATCAAACACATCCAAAGTGGGCTTTGGGGAGTAGGCTCTCCTTGCAGGCTAAGTCCACGACCTTTGAAGGTTATTACAGCTCAGTCATGTCCTAGAGCCATTATATTTTTGCTGCATAGAGTCCTAACCCCCAGTCATGTGGGTGTGAACCCATTTGTAAATAGGACCTTGGAAGATGTTAATAGTTAATGTTTGTGAATAGGATTTTTCAAAGATCCTCTTTAGATAAGGCCAAATTGAATTAGGGTGGACCTTAATACTATGACTAGAATCCTTTTAAGACAGAGGAAATTCAGACACAGTCAGTCAGAGAAAGTCACAGGGGGAGCCCAAGGAGACAGATCACCATGTGATGGAAGCAGAGATACAAGTCAAGGAACTCCAGGGATTGCTGGCAATGCTACAGACTCCAGGAGAAAGCATGGCTTTAGAGACCTCGAATTTGGATAATAAATTCCTGTTGTTCAAGTGAACCCATTGTGCAGCAGATGACATTGCAGCCCTGGCAAACTGAGACAGCTAGTATTCATAGAGAAATAAGGATGAGGCTGTCAGAGAGCAACAGATATGAGAGCCCTGATGACATTCAAGTTCCTGGTTCCAGCTGTTCTTGCAGCTCAAATGAATTCTTTCCTTTCCACTCCATAGCTAGTTCACCTCTTTTTTTTTTCCAGACTCTGTGTGTTATACAGTAAGACAAAGGCAATCAAGAGTCCTCACTAATGAACTCAACCATCAAAGGCATTTCCCTTCAATGCCACAAATACTCCAGGGCTTTAGCCTGGACTTGAGTTCTAATCATTTTTGCTCCAATGTCATGATATAAAATCCAATACACTCGAGGCAAAAAATTAAGTAGGGGGAAGTAGATGTGGCTCAAGTAATTGCTCTCTTACCTACTACATGGGAGGTCCCTGGTTTGGTTCCCGGTACCTCCTAAAGAAGACAGCGAGCTGGTGTGATGGGCAGGTACAGTGAGCTGACGCAACAAGATGGCACCACAAGAGACATGGGGAGGGAAAACATAATGAGAGACACAGCAAAAGCAATGATTAGACAAGTCCTTCCCACATCGGAGGCCTCAGGTTCGGCTCCCGGTACCTCCTAAAGAAACAAGATGAACAGACACAGCAAGTGGAAACAACAAGGGGGTGGGGAGAAATAAATAAAATAAAAATCTCTTTAAAAAAATCTGATTTATAAGCAGATGCCCTGACTTGAGAGGGGATAGCAACTGAAAATTGCTCCAGAAGGTTCGTATCAATAATAAAAACATCCACAAAACATCAACAGGTGAGGTCAGTGTACTGGAACCTTGCTGTAGTTAAAAAAAAACAAACAAAAAAAAACAAGTATATTTGTTGGTAAATATATTGGACCAGATGACCTTCCAACTTGGAGATTAAAAAATCTGATGATTATCTTATCTTGATAAGTAGTTCTTAATTCCACCCCCCACCCCCATCATGGGACACATAGGAAATAATTCTAGATTAGGCACATTAGGGTAACTGGAGGAGACTGCTTGGAGCTGGAGGTCATTGGCCCAGGGTGTGGGGGCCTCCAGCTGCTCTAAGACCCAATCACCACTTCAGGTGCTGACTCCTTCCCTACTTCAGTCACTATCCATGGTACATCAGCCAGGAAGCTCCCATCTACAAAGTCTATGCAGATGATAGATAGTACCTTAGTCAATGGCTCGATTCCAAAGTTGACAAACTTTGTGTAACCTGTAGATCTAAAAATATTGAACAGTTGTACTCAGGTTGTTATTGTTCTGGAGCCTGTTGATATCATCGGTAAAACATTGGACATCCCAGGCAACGAGGGCTCAATCTAGCTGTTTAGCTGTTATTAGCTGGTCTTCAGCTGTTTGTCAAGAGAAATTAGACTGAAAATGAGAATAAGCATTAGCTATATGTTCCAGTAGATAACACACAACTATTAGAATATTTTCAGCATTCAATATTACTTCTAGATACAAATATAAATATTCATTGCTTTATATAGTATCATGGCTTCTCCGTATGCACCCCTCACCCACGTTTCCTAATGAACACAGCTCATTCTGACCTGGAGTGGGTATTTTTTGAGGACATATAACAAGGGAAATGGATCTCAAAATTAGCATTGTACTGCCTTTTCGGTACACATAATTCCAAAACAATAAAAGAACTTCACAGTGAGCTATAATTGTGAGTTTCTATCTTAGAACAAATGCTGTTTATGCCACACTTAGAATCCAGTTTGGCTTTTTGAAAAGTCATTTTAGGTATAAGTAACTAAGTATTCATTTGAGAGTCATGTTTTTGGGAAATGAAACTAAGATTAAAGATGATACGCTTCTCATTGAGGGGTAGGATCTATTTCCTTGAATCTGGGTGGACTCTGTGATTTGTTTGACCAGAAGAAATACTTCATTATAAAATGCTAGGTTATAAGAAGACTTGCTCTCATGGAATTCCTGCTTTATGAGTACAAAGGATCAAGTCCATCGATGAACTAAAATATGTCCAAACAGTACTGATTTCTGAAGACTAAGAATTTTGTCTGCAGTTCACACTAAAATAGGATGAACAAAATTTCAGACATTTCTCATAAAGCTAGGGGAATGGAGAAAAAAGCATAGTGGAGTTAACCTAAGCTAAACCTAGGACAGATAATTCATCCAAAAAGAAGAATTCAAATGACACTTAAGTAGGGATCTAAATGACACAAGCAAAATATATTGCATCTATATTTATTTTATCGCTTGCCATTCTGGTCTCAAAGTATTGTAAGGTGAAAGAATCTTTGGAAAGACAGATCAATTTGATATTGATTTCCTATTTTTTGGGGATATAAGTAGGCTTCTAATTCAGCATGTTGTTATTATGGTCAAATGTTGAGAAGAGTTTTGGGAGATGACTCTAAGATCATGACAGCTATCAATAGGGTGACTTCATTTTTCACCAAATTCCCAATTATGTAAAAAGGGTTAGACCCCTTAACATGTAAAGAAATCTTACAACTAAAAGGAGTGATTCTTAGTTTGCAGGTAGTAGTGAAGAAAGCAAAATTAGAAAGGGGCTCAGAAAGGACTTAAATCAATGATAGAGGGATAATCATTTCTTACATTGTATAACATTTTACAGAGATTGAAAAGTGATTGCCTAAGGTCTTCTTGATGGGAAGTAGTGGAATTCACTACTAGGGTTCAGATTCTCGCCATGTTCTTTCCCCTAAAGCACAGCTATATACCACGCTGTTCCTATAGAAATCCATACAAGACACAGAGATCGAAGAAACAATTTCAAATATGTAATCTGATGAGCTCATTTCCTTTATGTTCATTTCCCAAAACTGAAAAATTGTTTCAAGCACCTGAACTCAAGGGACCTGCCACTCTTGTTGGTTGCTCAACTGACTCTAAGCATTATGAAGTTCAAGGAAAATTACTAAAAACTTTCTCCACATTGCAGCCTTCAGTTCATCTTGAGTTCATCTTATGCTGGCCACACATTAGGTCCTATTATGTGCTTGAAAAATAAATCCGAAATAAAGAAAGAGGATCAAGGTTGGTTCTACAGAGATGTATTAATTGAATTGAGGATTTAATCTTTCCCTCTATGTTCTGTTCACTTTGAAATGGCATATTTTTCAAAGCTTATACAGTAATAGGCTTACAGAAAAAGGCAGTTAAATGTATGACTATACCTATAAAAACAAAAAAATATCAGAAGTGAGGGGTGTGTGTGTGCATGTGTGTGTGAGAAAGCTCAGAAATGACAAGCATTTTGTCACTGATGAGCTGTAAAGTCTCTAAAGTCAACACAGGTCACTGGGATATATACAGAGCCTGATCAGACCCTGGACCCAACAGCCAAGATCAAGGCCATTTACTGATAAAAGCAGACCTTGAACAGTATCTATCAAGGTCTTTTTTCTGTCTTTTCAGCACTCTAGCTATTTGGGAACATCAAGACACCAAACTGCACTTACACATAGCCTTGATACTCTGTGTATTCTACTTCCTATGTTTACACTGAGATGGTTCTATATTCTTAGGCCTATAAACTCTAAGCAAATGGCCTCTAAAAATAAACTGCACTCCTTTAGCCATACTTTCAATAATAATAATAAAAAGATCCTAAACCATTATGTAATGAATGGTGGAAATGTTTATTTACTACAACTTCTAAGGAAGGTAAATCCTATTTATTGGTCCACTCCCCCCGCCCCCTTTTTTTCTTCTGTCAAGGACCTTGTTTGGCTAAGGGACTAAGTTTATGATTAAAGAGAGAAGACAAGTAAGGGCTGTACTTAATAGAGAGAATTTGGAACTCTAGGGGGGTGGACACGAACTTCCAAATAGGGAGCGTGGAGCCAGTAGGATAGCTGAAGCCACAAAAGGGGGTATGAAATGAAAGGAGGTAGCCAAAGAAAAATCCCTAGGGTTGGCATGGTGGAAGGACTTTAAAAAAAAAAGAAATCTGAGAAACCAGAATTTTAGGCAAGGAAAACAGGTGAGGATAGGGCAAAGGTAGGAAAGTTAAGGACTAATTTTTCTGGCAGTGCATTTAAATGGAGAGTGCCTGACTGAGGAAGTCGACTCAATGGGGCACTGTAAAAATGCTTTCCAGGGAGAATGGTCACTGACCCATACACAAAAGTATGAACACGTGGGTAATATTTAAACAGAAAATTTTATACTGAAATGAACCCAAGGCCCTCTACACTGACCCTGTCAATATTTTTGCAATTTCACATCATTTTTCTGAAGGTGCTAATTATATTTAGCCGAGTATTTCACTATACTGCAGGAGGTCAAAAAAAGCTTGGCTAAATGATATTGATGTCTGGCAATTTCTGGTTCTTATTTTAACACATGATTTTGATCCTCTGACTTTGTTAAAGTAGTTAAGGGAGAGACTGACTTAAATCCTTTCCCAGGCCTGTATACCCCCTGGTGGAGGCATTAAGTGAACAAATTCCCATACCCTCGTGTCCACAAGTTACCCTGTCAAAGGTAACTACAAGACTTTGTTTTCGGGCCAAGGGCCTTAATTATTGCCAGATGACGACGTGGAATAAACCCCATTTCTTCACTCACTGTTTTCCCTCATGTCTTCTACCTCTTTAAGTATTGCTGGGTAGAAAGGCAGTTGTACCCTTGTTTTATATCGTGGGCTGTTTTATAATTTGTGAAAGAAGTGAAAATGTAATCGATGACAGTGCATTTGATACTATTAATCATACAATTTCTGATGTAGTAATCTTTCTTATTATAGTGAGGAAAATCACCTCCCACCCCCTGCACAGATGTTTTAATAAATAAGATTTGAAAAGACTGGGTTAAGAAATTTTCTGATTTCTAGGTGATTAACTTTTTGGCTTTCAAGGTGTTCTGGCTTATAGGTAAACCAGAATACCAGATTGTGGCACTAGATAATTTAAAAAGGATTTGATTCGTATGCCTCCCGTTCAAAAAACAAAACAAAACAAAACACACTCTTTCTATAGATTTGAGTGCCAGAATCTTTCAAATAATCTTTTTTTCCCCTGCCATATCATTCTTGATGTAATAAAGTTGCTAGGATAGGTTTGAAAAACAAAACAAAAACAGCAAACCCTGAGGAAAACTATAACAAAACACTGAAATCCAGTAAGAACACTCCACACAAAAGAGTTAAATAGAACCAAATAGGAAAAGTTGCTGAACTTCATAAAGTAGCAACATTTTACTTGAGGATGTTTTTGATAGTGAACCAAAGTCACCATTGTTGCCGAATATTCTTTAGAAAATTACTTAATCTTTTATCTATAATCTATAAAATAAGTATCCCAGTATTTCTGTATGTATACTGCAGATGAGTATTAAGGCATGAAGACAATGTTTGTTAGCCAACAGGGTAGGACAATGGAAACAGAACCGTACCAAAAGGCAGCACTGACTTCATCACTCTTCACAGGGTGATTCAAGTCATTTAACTTTTTTTTTTCCCCATGAAGCTAATGGGGATACTATTTATTCTATCTCCCAAGGTTCTTGTGAAGGCTGTATTAAATAATGTATGGAGGAAAAAGCTACACAAATTCAAAGTGATGTCATAATAGAGATATATCAGGACTTAGGTTTGTTAAGATTTAAGTTGCTGGTATTGATAGATGAATTTCCATTTACAAATTAGATGTCTTGAGATGTGGACGGTAAAGTAATTTTTGTAACCAGAATACACTTAAAAGAATCTGTAGTGAATCACTAAATAACCAAATTTTTATTCAGCAGTTTAACTGGCAACAATTGATAATGCAACTTTATATGTAAAGATGTTTTTGCAAAAGGATCTATCTGTGTTATGCAGCTTAATCATCTAACCAGACTTTATCCGATCCTTATCAAAGTTCTGTCCACAGTTGCCTCTTCACCCAAAAATGTCAGGATGGAGAACCTATTTTTCCCAAGGAAAGCTCCTAGGGAGTCAAAAAGTTTTGGAAGTAATAGGGGGAAGTATATGGAAAACAAAGAAAAACTGAAACCTAGGAGGAGAAAAGGCAGAAGAATTAAGAATAGAAGCGAAGTTTTGTGGATTGGAAATTTAGAGGTATATGAACAAAACAAACTGCTACCACCTCCAGCACGGCCACTCCCCCTTCCCCACCCCCACACCCTTCCGTGCCCCAGTTCAGACAAATACACATAAATACCTCAAATATTTTTTTAAAATGTTGGTATATATATATATCTCAGAAAGAATAATGAGGAAATAAGCAAACATGCTTTAGCATATATTTAAATGCAATTATTTAAGTAAAACCTAAAGCCTTGATTAGAGAACCATACAAATTAGTAGAATTAGGGAAACTATTTCCAGGTATAAAATTTAAACCTCAATGTCATAAATAAATAAAAACATGCAATAAAAACATGAATAAAATCATGCAAACATCTTTTTATAATTTATTATTTTTACTAATAGAGTCAATCAAGGTAAATCTTCTTTAAAAAAAAAAAAAATAGAGAAAGAAAATAAATCCAATAGTATTTGTATCTGAAAGAGATGAATCAAACTGACCTGTGCCATGCATTCATTTAAGTACCTGGAATCAAATCTAGCCTCTGCTATTTTTAGCACATCTGAATCAAAAGGAAGAGATGCCCGTGGATACATTCCTGGCTAAAAGCAATTTATTTCAAGGACTACATGTAAAGAACTCCTGGCCAGTACCATTTTTAATGCCAAATACTAGTTTTAAGATATGTCAAACAAAAAAAATTAGTATTGGTTGAGTATTGATATATAAGGTACTATTAAGAAATATCAAAATTAAGAGATTTTATAAGATCCTTTCCTTTCTGAAAAATAATTCCAAGAAACACATCAAAACTCATACATGTTTGCAGATAGCCATGTCTGTTTAAAAAGGTTATTTGGAAACCGTAACTCCAGGTCATTTTTGCCTTCTTTGCTTGCGTGATAGATTGCATAATGGAGTTAATTTGGAGAACAAAAACAATATATAATGACCAATCAAATTTTCTTCATAAGTTCAGCCAAAATGAGAGTGTAGCCAAAGTCAACTGCTTCTCAAACTGGTTTGATTTCAGAGGCATGATACTGACACATGTGATTAAAGCTTCTATTATCTGATTTTCTGTAACTTTTCAGTTAAAAAAGTTATCACATAAATCAGTAGTAAAATCACTAATAAATGATGCAGTATTACATTCTAAAAAATAGCTAAAATGTGATGTGAGATAAATTAATAACTTTTGTATTGGCTAGCAGTATTTTTTAAATTCTGATATGAAGATAAAATATGTAAGAAAAACTATCCTGTAAGCAATCAGATTACATGAGAAGTGACCAGCATACCTTTGGTTGTTTCTGAACAATAAGTTTATTTATGGGTTAAGGGGTTTCCAGCATGACTTCATACCCATCTTTCTCATCTTTAAACTTCTAGAATTATCATATATACTAGTGGGATTCAGAAAATCCCAGGTATTTTACACAATGTTAGTTCCTCAAGAGGACAGTCCTTTGCCCTCTTCGCCCCAGTTCTACCTTGGGGAACCCATAGGTGCTACAACTCCAAGAAATGAAACAGACTGCCACTTCTTCCAGAACAAGTGTTTTTTTCTCCTTCCTTCCTTTAAAACCTAATCCAGGGGAAGTAGATGTGGCTCAAGCAGTTGAGCGCCCACCTCCCACATGGGAGGTTTCAGGTTCGGTTCCTGGTGCCTCCTAAAGAAGATAAACAAACAACAAGCAGACATCGAACAAAAACAACGTGCAAACAAGCAAAAACAATGAGCAGACAATAAGCACAAACAATGAGCAAAAACAAGCAAAAAGACAAGGGAGACATCTCGGGGGAAGGGGTGGGGGAAGGAAAGAAAAAAAACCCAATCCAAAATGTGCAAATGTTCTCTATAACTAGTATTGACTCTGTTTGCGTCTCTCATTTTTAACACATGAATGCTTATATTCTAATATCCAGGTGGTTCCAGCCTTCATTTATTCTTTTATTACATATATAACATTAATTGAATGACTTGTATGGGTAAGATATTTGTCTATGCTTGAGGTAGATAAGACTAAGTCCTTGTCCTTGTGGAATTTGCTTTCTGAAAGTCTAGGGGAATGGGAAGGGGCACTGTTAGCAGATGGTGACCAAACTCAAACCATTTAACAAGAAAATACTAGGTGTTGCAAATGCTATGGTAAATAGGGTAATGGGGTTGAGAAAGTTAAGAGGATGACTTTGGATTGAGGGGTCAAGAGACCTCTCTGGAGGAAAGGGGGAGGATGTTGGGTATATGAGAGTATCCTGTATTGTGTGACTTTGCTGTGACCGAAAACTTCTTTGAAAACAAAATGAAAAATAGCGAGACACTGGGGAATGAGAGGAGGAAGGTGCCACAGTGCAGACTGGACAACAGATATTGCAGTGACGAAAGGTAAAAAAAAATTTTTTTTTAAAATATTTTTCATTTTTTTAATATCCCAATCTTTTAATTTTTAAAAAAAAAATTATGTATTTTATCTCTTACATTTAAACTTATCATTATTATTTCATTTTCCTATTAATTGTATTCAGCTATTATAATGGCTTCATCTTTGAAGAAGCTTTGGATCCCAGAAGGGTTACAACTGGGGCGGGGGAGGATTGTTGGTATGGGGTGTCAGGGATGGGGGATGCATGGGAGGAAGTTCCCCTGAGCATAAATATAAGGTATATAAAAACGTTCAAATGTTCACAGGACATTGTCACAGTGGGTGGAGACTCACTCAATAAATGAGAGAGGGAAGCGGCTGTGGCTCAATCAGTAGGGCTCCCGTTTACCA